>CAJNDT010000469.1:195000-733051 GCA_905221615.1 Symbiodinium sp. CCMP2592
GTACACACACACACACACGTGTGCGTACGTATGAATACACACAAGTACAGAAATAGATACTGGCATATCTGTATATGTATACTGTATACTGTATACGTATGTGTCTGTGCGCGCATACATGTACATATATGCATATTTATATATATATATATATATATATATATATATATACATATATATATATATATATATATATGTATATATATATATATATATATATATATATACAAGCACAGGGATCTATACATCTACATCAAATATTTATATATATATATATATATATATATAAGAATGAACATGCATCTGTATAAATACATAAGTCTATACATACACATGCCTGTGCATAAACATGTCCGTGCACACGTACATATGCACACCCTACGACCCTAGAATCCAGAGCTGTGAGAGGCCGGGAGCTTCTTGGAAGCTCCTGGGTGCTGGGCCTATGGCGTACCTGGGCCCTCGAAACCCTACCTTTTCGGGTTTCTTTGTTGATTTCCTTAGATAAATCCTCGAAAACGTAGGTAGGATGTTTGGGTGCTTGTAAGGTAAGCCCTAAACCTAAGAACTGAGGAGTTTCAGAAAATCAAGCCAGCTGCAGCCTAAACGCAGACTGACAGCTTTCACAGAGAACTGGCTAGATTTAGGGTGTAGGGTTTAAGAGTCTTTCAAGGGTCCTTGAAAAGGGCTCCATAAGCATTCTATAGAGGATTGAGGGCTGTAGGTCTGAATAGGTCTAGTCTCTCGTTTCCTTTATTGTTCGAGGCCCCTGCATCATGTGTTGCAATGAAAGAAGTTCGGGGCTTGCAGCAGTGTGTGAGCACAAGGGACTCAGGGTAACAGTTAAGGTTTAGGGTTACAAGGACTTGCTTGACAGACTTTCATACCGACAAACCGGGAGCCCTCTCTGCTGCAAGGTCCTGCGGATCGTAGACCACGCCGCTGCAGTTGTCACCGACACTGAAACCCTCCTCCTCCAACTCCTCCTTTTGAATGACAGGAGGCAGCTGTGGTAGGATTGGTCAGGCAGCAACTGCATCTAATAGTTGGGGGTTTGATAGTTAACATAGAATTTGGGGGCAGCTATACTATAGATTTAACAAACGGACCCCCGAAAATAGTGTAGGTAAGTATTAAGGCCCCTATACTATGGATCTAGGACTTCGCCTGAAGCTCAGGTGCCAAGCTCATGCGATCGGCTTCTTTGAACGATTATAGATCCTCGAGCACGGTCCCGGCAGCTAAAAATAGTCTGAGCAAGTATTGTAGCGGCCTGACCCTGAACGCGGCATCCTAAGCTGCAACCTAGTGGAGACACCTGAAAACCAGCAAGATGATCCTCGTACAGTTGTATGTGTACCCTGATATACTCGCAAACCATATTGCTGCGATCACACAGTCCCCTTCCCTTCCGGCCTTCATGAGGGCCGAAGTATAGCCCTCCGGGACGTTGCGAAACCGCAGACGCACAGTCTCCGGATTCGCCGCCACTAGCTGCAACTTGTCTTCCTGATGCTGTAAGGGCTCCTCCTCATGGTTGTTGGGCTTAGCGTTGATGAACCTTAGGGCTTATAGGGTGTAAGATTTCGGGTTCAGGGCTTCGGCTTCAAAGTCTGCTTTACCATAGAGTGTTGGGGAATTTGGTATGTTTACTACGGGGACTATAGGGCGATATCAGAACTTCCTTTACCGAGCCCTCACTCTATAATGTTCTTCGGTGTAACCCCCTTCAACCCTGGCACCGAGGAACGGCTAGATCCTGTCGCACTGTACTATAAAATCTTATAGGAACCTTAACAAAAAGAGCAGGATTTTGAGGTATGTTGTAGCATGTCTGATAAGGATCCACAACGAACAGTACTGCTAATTCTTCAGCCGTCAATGCTAATCTCGGACCCCAACACTCGCAGACTTCTGTCCTGACAGCAGACTTGCACCAAGTCTGGGTCGTCCAAGCAGAATCGCCCAGTCAAGCTACTATCGGGGCCGGAAAATTCACCAAGATTGTTCCTAGGGCGCTAGGGTCCCTTCTAACACTTATGTTCGAACAATGTACTTCAAAACCAAGTCGAATAATTCAGGCCGGTCCACTACCTCGGAAGGACACTTCACGTCCAGCCGAGCAGCAGGCACAGCCACACGCTGCGTTTCTGAATCGGCCTCTCCCTGCATGGCTTCCGAGGAAGGTTTAGGGTCTAATATAGGAGCCTTAATAATTAGAATTGAGTTCCTTTGAGGGCTACTTTTCGGGTTTAATTTTGGGTTTTGGGTCCCATTATACTAGAAGTAGAATAAGGAACCCCGAAAATTGTATAGGTTACTATTAAGGCCCCTTTTGTAGGGTTTTGGGTTTGGGGTTAAGGGCTTTGTCTTACAGCAGGCATTCAGCGATTGCATGGCCTGTGGTAGACCTGCAATCTGCAGTGTCTTCTCCAAACTCTTGAACATGTGTGGCCAGTGTCCATCAATTCTTGCATAGGAAATAAAGCCGTCATGCACTGTGCGAACTTGTGTTGAGACTGACTGCTCAATGTTGTGTTTGCGGTCTATGTTTTCTATCAACAGTCACTACGGCCGTTGCCATGTTTGTCAGTCTACAGGGTCCCCTTCAGCCCTCGAGAAGCTGCTTCTAGATTGTCTCGCAGCACCCAACCCCCAAAACCCATAACCAAGATGAGGGTTTGGCAAGGCCTACAGAGACTGATATGGACGACAGGCTGTTCTTGAGTAAGGCCGCAGTAGCGTTTTGAGTTTTCAGGATCCCACGTTGCCAGAAATAAACCTCGAACCTGTACTCTGATACTTGGGTCCTAAGCTAGAATAGAATGTGCCGATTTTTTGCGCGTGCAAGGGCTATAACAAACACGATTTCATTAACCTACGAAATAAAGGTCTAGGGTTTAAAGGGTTTAGTAGGAGTATAGGCACCACAATACCCACATAACCAAGCTCAGAACACACCAACCCGGAATGCGCCTCCTGTAGGGGTTTTGCAAAAATCAGAATTTGGTTTTGAAGTATATTACAGTGCAACCATGGAACTATAAATAAATGCTATTAGGAAGTATTCCGACCCGTATACCGCACACCCGTCCACCCGAAAATGCAGAACGTTAGACCATTAAAATCGAACAGTCCTCACGGCCACTCGCACGAAACTCATGGAAACACGCAGAACCATAGAAGTGCTGTAAAGTATCATACAAGGTTCCTCCACATGACTGAATAGAACGACTAAGAGGTCGAAGCCTTAGCATCGAGGAAGAGGACCACCCATCGGAGTGGCTTGCTTGCAGGGGCAGTCAGCACTCCTGGATTCGAAACTTTTCAGGGCTTTAAGGTTTAGGTTTAGGGTTAAGGATTGCCAGGATCACCACCGATCGAAGGAGTGCAACCTTTTATTAATCATGGCAGAGTTCTCCGCGGCACACAACTTCCGATGTTATTGAGGAATGCAATACTCGATATTCGGCGCTTCGTGCGGGACACAGCAGGTCCTCTTGGCAGCAGCATGGACATAGATCAGACTAGTGCGCAGTTACCTAGTCTACAGAAACGGCTCTTCTGAAGCAAGTACGGAGGCTCATGCACCCAGCGCACGTGCTGTAGAACAAAACAATAGCAATTACAGAAACTATTTCTGAAATACCTTTCTTAACAACCTACGCGAGTTCTACAACAAAGAGCCCATAAGCCCCTGCAGCCGTTACCCCTACGTCCGAAAAGTAAGTCCGACTCCTAGAATGAAGTCGACACCTTGTCGGTCATTCAGATGCACCGACTTCTCCAAGCCGCGTACCTGGCTCGAGAAGAGCTCGGAAATGCCTGAACGTCTTTTGTCATTTGCACTACGGTGATCAAGCCTAGAGTCGTAATGTGATGAAAGTGCTTGGGCATGCACGAACGCAATAGTGGTAATCATCGTCGTCATCCTCACTATCCCTATCCACAGCATGATCACCGTAACCCGAGAAAAGCTTCATGATGATGATGGTGGTGATGGTGGGGGTCATCCTCTCATCTTCATCATCGTCGTCAACATCATCATCATCATCATCATCACCATCATCATCATCATCGACTTGCAACCTCTGTAAGAAGACCGGACCGCTACAATCACGAAAACAACCGGGCCAGTACAGGATCACTCAAAAATTACAAAAGCTTTGCAATCCTACCCAACCCTTCAACATCCGCTGTAGAGCAAGAGGCAACGATCCTAGACCATCAGTAATGACCCCTGACCCTGGAACCCTGAAATTCTCAAGCCTATGACCGTAAAATCCTAAAAAACTCAAAAGCCTAAACTCTAACACCACAAGCCATGAAGCCCCCAAAATCATCTGAGTCCCGAGCCTCCACCAGCGCACCAATGCCGAGCTTACAGCTTCGAGGCGCAGAGCGGGAGCGACTCCTCCAGACATATATATATATATACACACATATATATATATATATACATAACATTATGTTATATACACATATGTGTCTAATGCAGATTTATGCATAATGTTGACCCCTGAATAATAACCCCCCCCCCCCCCGCCCCCCCCCCTCAAGGTTGTTAAGGTCGCAGGCCCCCCACAGGATCACAGACCCCCAAATAATCCCGTGAAGCCAAATTGCAGTAAACAGTGGTGCTAGTAGTAGTAGTCGTAGTAGCAGCAGTAGTAGCAGTGGCAGTAGCAGTAGCAGTAGCAGTGCCACAGGAGTTTGATTAATCGTGGGACGTTGATTAATCGTGGGTGACACACGATTGCTGGGGATAGCTCAAAAAGCTTGTTTCGGGGCTTGGAACGACACAGCAAGTAGTGTTGAAATCACCACTTTGGAGGATTAAAACGTGAAGCGGTTTTGGGGCCAATGAGGTTTCAAGTTTAATATCGGGGAAGGGTTTAGGCCTAGACCAAGTCTTGCCCCCTTTAAAAGTAGTCTTCGAAGCACTTTTTGAAATTTTAGATCCCCAGACGGTGTTGCCTTTAATCGTGGGGGTTTCTGCAAAAAACGATCCTTATTTGGGTGCTGCCTTTAAAGTAGTACAGATTGGGGCCAGCCGCCCGCAGGCCGCCTTTAATCGTAGGGGGATTATTAATCCTAGGTCAAAGTTAATCAAAGCTTTCTTAAGGGTCCGTATAGGAGTTTAGGGTTTAGGGTGCACGGCATAAATACATACGTTTGAGGTGAATATGGGCCCTGATGATTCGAACAGGGTTTCGGCGTATATTATGGCGTAGGTATACTTAGCAACCCGAAGGAATTCCTCTCGGTAAATATTCCAAATACTCCGTCGTACATACATATATACATACACCATCACATCGCATTGTTTTGCTTTATACATTCCTCTGCCATCGTATGTCACAGAGGAGTACATACAGCATACATACACACATACACGCCTACACACATGCATACATACAGACGACTCCGACAGACAGGCAGGCAGACATGCAGATCTACATGCAAGGTTCAGGGTTCCTGGAAGGGTTCTTAGAAGGGTTTGTGGTTTTGAGTCTAGGGTCTAAAGTTTAGGGGTTGTGGTTGTAGGGCTTGTGGGGTGCAGGCTGCATCTGTTCTCAATGAGGGCAAGTGCAGTTTCTGCAGTTGGATTGTTTGCATGGTGGAAAAAGACAGCGTCTGGAACAAGGGTACGGTATAGAGTTGAAGACGTGTGGTTTGGAAGGTAACGCGCGAGTTTGGGGTTCATAGAGGAGCTGGAAGACTAAGAGAGTTTGTTAGCTGAGGGCACACACTGCTTGGGGACTTTCGGATTCGGTGACTTGGGTTCCAAGGCTTTGTATTGGTGGTGTGTGGTTGGCGGCTTCGACCCTTTCCCTCGAATCCAAACCCTAAAATCTGAACCTGAGGGTTGGAGGTCGGCTTAGGCTTTCATTAGGTGGTTCAGGGTTCAGGGTTTCGGGTTCAGGCCCTGGGATGTGGCATTCGGAGCACTACGACGCCTGCTCACGCAGTGTCGCACACACCGTATCGGTACTGTGGGCTCTTCACCCCGAGCCCTGCCCTAAACCCTAAACCGGCAACCACGGTTTTAGAGGAAAGAAAGCCCAAACCCCTGATGACCGAAACCCGAAACATCCCTGATAGTAACCCTTATATAGAGCCATTTAAAGAATCCTCTCCTTGGAACCCGAAAGCCATGAGACCGGGCCCCCACTCATCCCCAACACAGTAAGCTATAGCGAATAAGGGACCCCTCACTATACATTGTATACATGTATATATATATATATATATATATATATATATTCTAACATGTACGTATATATATATATATGTATATACATACATGCATATGTGAAATTCGCCCCTCCCTGGCCAGACCTACTGCAGGAGCTACCCGAGTAGCTTGCGGAGCCATCCTGCGATGCTTATGATTCGTGAAGTCGCAAAGAGCGCGAGGTTTAGGCCTGTACGGTTGTCAAAGTTGTGCTTCAGGATCCGGATGTCTTCGAAGCAGGGTGCGAAGCAGAACTACGTAATGATTCTGAATGTTTTCTGCCTTGGGAAGGGGAAGGGGAGGGATGGACCGAGGGGAGGCACGGAAGGAGCGACGAATAAGGGAGCGGACATTTATGTTGATGGCGACATCAGGCCAATTTCCGGGGCATCGTATTTTTCAACTGTAGCAGGCGTGTCAGGTGTGGTACCATTAGCCGCACATCTCAAAGCTTCCAAATCCAACCTTCGGACTTGGCTCTCCACTAAACCCCGAGCACAAAGCTCACGTTTTACCCACCCTCGGAGTCCTCTTCCGCCATAGGTGCGGTGGGCCAGGATGCAGGAGCGCATTCGGATTTACATACGAAAGGTGACTAAGTCAGTTTCTGCGTTGCACATTAAAGCCTCATCTCTGCACCGTGTGCAGAAACAGTGCCAGACTACTTCAGGCCGGTAGATGTCAGATTGCACACATGTCGGAAAGTCTCAGAATTTCCCAGGCTCTGCTTCGACTTTGACTCAGAAGAATGGGTGCCACTGGAATTGTAAGTCTATTGCGGCATGTCCAGTTGCAAAAAGTCCTGCCGCTCACTCTCTGAACAGCGTCAAGAGATCAACCGTCCGGTTCTTAGCAGGGAATCGGGGGGAATGGGTTCTGGGAACTATTATTGGGGATTGTATAGGGATCCATTCCCGCATACCCTACTAAGAACCAGACCGTCAAGGAGATCTTGCTGTAACTCTGAAGCAAACTTTCAACCCTCCACCCATAAGCCTTAAACCCTGAACCCGAAGGCCATGTCTGTTTTGGGTGTTAGGGCTTGGACGGCATTTTGGGGTCTAAGCTTATAAACCTAGGACACCATGAAAACCTAAGTGTGCATAAAGGGGCGGGTTCCCTGCCAATTCGGTATTGCAAGCTTCCTCATAGACTCCATAGTAGTTCCTTGTTGGGGTTTCACATTTAGAATCCTTTAAGGTAATCCCCAAAAGGAACTACTTTGGAGCCTATGGGTCATGATTACAAGCTACCAGTTTCTGACTTTGCAACTGAAACAACTTACAGCTCACGCCAAAACTCTGTACGGTTCAGACTGTGTAGAACCTTCACCGATGCCCAAACCCTCAACGGCAACAATCGGCAACAAGTTGGGTGGAGTGGCTCGCATACAATATCTAGAAGGATCCCAACTCGATTTGAAAGCTCCAGAGCCCAACCACCCTCCATGATAGCCAAAACGCCAGCCATTATAAAGAAAACCGTAAACCCTCAAAACAAATCCTGAACCCTATAAAGGCCAGGCTTCGCAAGACTAGACGAGGCCTTTGGGGCTGTAGAGCTTGAAGGTTTTGTTTAAATCTGCTGCATGTCGAGCACAGGTACCCCTGAAGATGTGGATTAGCTTTGGAGCGGCTACCCTAATCCAAGCCCGGCTTACTAAGTCCTTTGATCCTTCAGGTATGACAGACATACCAAGGGACTGAACTCAAGAATCGCACGTTTCGTCCTGTGATGTTCGCGAAAGTTGGCCGCAAAGGGGTTCGCGAACTTCTACGACGTCGGGGAAACGCCCCGGGAAGACCCAGCTTTGCCCCAGAAGCTCCGACTGTGACCCCAAACCCTCCCAAAATAGTAGGTTATAGTGAACCCCAGGGAGTTAGAATGTGGATCTAACATGGTTAGTCCTGGGTTAAGGCATGAGGATATAAATTGGAGGGTAGAACCCTTCAAACGGATTTTGGATCTGCAGGACAGGAGAACCCTCAAAGCCCTGGCCTCGTAACTTCCAGAAATACCCCAAGTACAAGGCCAATTCAATGTCAAAAAGATAAGAAAAAACGACGTAAGAACCGGACCCGGAGTAGTCTAGAGGACCTATGTATAAGATTTGGCTCCCGATTACTTTCCTTATTAAGGTACTGTAGTAAACAAGGTTCTAAAACGGGCGTGGGAAAACTACGACAAGACCGTATGACTTAGGTGTGAAAGGCAGTTCGAAGGATATGGCCAGCATCTCCCCCAGCGTCCTCCCGAACTACGTCACTCATCCCACGGAGACGGAGCACCCACGCGACAGCGTTTCTCGGGCGTCTCGGGCTTGCGTTGGGTTTACGGCGTTTACGGCATACAAATATGATTCCAGTAGTAAGAACACAGATATTGCGACACCAGGCTTCAGTGGCTGCGGAAGGAAAACACCCAACTCTGACGAGGGCCCATTTCACAGCTCCAGAAGACAGTACTGTAAGCCCCACCGATAACCCCAAACTTTGGATCCTGAACCAACAGGGCCGTGACACGCAGGCTCATATCGTAAGGGCCCCTCAACACGGGCGAGACACACCGAGCAATGTGGGTGTGCTTTCAGAGGTTTGGTGCTTTCGAGTTGACCCCAAACTGCTGCAACCTAAGCAAACTCATAAGAAAGGGCCTGTCATCCGCCAACACTACATGCTAAAATCTACGCCTAAACCCTCGGCCTTGAGCGTTCAACCCTAAGCCGGAAATTCAATTCCGACAAAGGGATACTGGGAGTTTCTGGGATGCAGGCCGGCGATCTACCCAACGCGAATCTAACTAATTACATTCCTACCATGCCTGTCGACTGTGACAGTGTTTAGGACTTTTGACTTCAGCCACTGTACAGGGGTTTCGGGCTATGGTTCAGGATGTAAAGGGTTCAACACCCGGGGGGCACGTAAACCCAAACCCTAGGCCAGCGCGAAGCGCCCAAGAACGCTACTCAGGGCAGCGAGCGATGTCAGGCGACCTGATCGTCGCAAAGCATTGAGGTTTGGGGTTTGGGGTTTAGGGTTTGGGGTGTATAGAGTTTCAAACTCCAAAGGCCTGTACCTGCTCTAAACCGTAAATCTGTAGGGTGCGGGGTTTTCGGTTTGTTGAATCTTCAAGAAATTCAGGTTCCAAAGAGCGCCAGAACCCTGCAAACACAACTATAGGGCTTCAAGGTGTGCTATAGGGGCCTGAATGATTAGAATAGGGTTTTGGAGCCCAATTATTGTAAGCAACTCCCAAAAGAGTATTGCCAATTTTTTATGTCCCCCATATATAGATGGGCTTAAGGTGCATAAGGCTTCGGTGAAACCCTTCACCTTTTCCCCTCCGCGACTCCGAAGCCCAGAATGCCCTGAACTGGTGAAGTACTCTGGACTTTGGGATCGGGGCCCTCCTCTCTCTTCTTCAACAACCGGGCCCCAAAAATTCAAACTTTCTAAGATAGGGCTACTATATAAAGCCAAAAAGTTTAAAGCTCCCCAGTTCACTATCTTAGTCTTTTTGCCTTCCAGGGCCTAATTTCTTCGCAGGTTGTTGTGCATATATGTACATGCACACATTCATGTTTACATGCATATACTGTATTATACAGTTACATACATGCATGCATACATACTTACTTACATGGGTTACATACGTATGTACAACTACCTTAGGTGTAGCTGTATGTGTGTGTATATATATATATATATATATAGGTGAACAGACAGATAAACAGTAGATCTCAGATAGATAGATAGTTGCATTACCTATGACGGTGCTTGCTTCCCTGATCCTTCAAGGATAGGGCTTGGCCATGCAGCCGGGTATCTTGTTCTACGAGAATTCCAAAACAATAACTTGAAAATAACGATGGTTGAACCTATCCCCGAAACCCTAAAGCCCCAACCCGGATGTTGTTCTGGTAACGCAGACCCCGTAGTTAAAAAGGAAGCCGTAGACTCCGAGACGTCTTCGCCATGTACCCATAGTAAACTCTACATGCGCCTCTTGAGCCTAGGTTGTGCTATACACATAGACTCCATCAACTCTACATCCTACAACCGGACTCGTAAACACAGTCCTAACGCCCCTAAGTCAGGCCTGATGCAGGATGTCGTTGGCAAGCCGTATAGTCCTGGCCACAAGAACAGCAAAAACACGTGAAAGGCTGAAGATCTGGCAAGTTTCACTCCTGGGTCTTGAGATTCAGGATTGAGGATCGGGCTTTAGTTTATGACTCAGGGTGTAGGTTGAACGGCGGGGATTAAGTCCCAAACCCTGAACCCCAAAGAGGCTGCGGAGCGATGAGGATCCATGCCCCGGAATCCGATGGAGCTTGGGCGAAGCTTGGGATTTCGAATCCGTAGATTGTTGCTAGGAGACCCACAAAAAAGAGAGTGCTCAGTACTAGTAACAATGCAAACACTCTATCTCAACCCCAGGTCATGCCTGTCAGGCTTAAAGCCTCAGACTCCCCAGTCACAAACAACTAGGGTTTAGGGTTTAGGGGTTTACGGTTTAGGGGCTCAGGGTTCAAGCTATCGATGCCGTCAGTTGCGAAAGCCTCGAAGCTTGGGGTACTGCCGCCACCCGGTAACGGTCTATAGTCGGGACCAAATATTAAAGGCGACATCCGAGCATTTATATTGTAAACCTTTTCCATGTTCTAGAGTGGTGGCAATATCAATCAGCACCAAGGAGACAGATACCCTAACCCCCAAACCCCATACCCCTAAACCCTAAACCCCGAACAACCCTGAACCCCTAGACCCTCAACTCCCAAACCCCTGAACCCCTAAAGACCCTAAACCCCGAAACCCCTAAAATGTCTCACCGTCTCACCCGCAGCCTTTCCACCTCGAGGCCCCCGGGGGAGCGCAGCCACGCTGCGCAAAGGAGGCCTGTGGAGAGCACCCTGGCGCCAGCGAAGGTGTAGTTTGTGCTATAATAATAATAATACATAAATAACATATATATATATATATGTATGTATATATATATATATATATATATATATATATATACAATATATATATATATATATATATATATATATATATATAATATCATATACTATTCTGTATTATATATTGTATACTATATATACATACATATATATATATATATATATATAATGTATATACACCATCATAGTATATATGCTATGCATTTTGGGGTTTGGCTTGGGGTATGTAGGGCTTTTAGGGCTGAGCGTCGTGAGGGTTCCGGGGGTGGAGAGTTTCAAACAAGATCAGGCGAGGACCGGCTCGAGAATATGCTGGGACTGCGATTCGTAGAGCTTGATTTATCCCGACATCCCTAAACCGTCAACCCCAGCCCATTCTCGGACTTCTTTGAGGTTGTAGGGACCGCTGTTTCGAGCTTGGAGCCCGGATGCCTCAAAGCATTGACCCCGGAACAAAAGTTGAAGGTCTAGTTGCAGGGACGGGGTTGCGGGACGTTCAGGGCTAAACTTCCTAAAGGAACCCTAACCCATAGTCGGCTGCCCCAGGTCGGAGCCTGATGACCTCGGCCAACGCGATGGCCTGGCAGGGCGTCGGTTTGGGAGGTCTTCAGGTGGGGGCCTCAATAGCTAGAATAGGGCTTTAGGGCTCCTTATTACATAGTATAAAATGCCACCAAGCCCCATTCTAATTAGTAAGGCCCCGAATTAAGGCTCTAGGCTTTGTGGTTCAGGGCGTGCTGTTTGGGGTTCAGGGTTTGGGGCTCAGGCTCCCTGAGATTTCAGGCGTTTAAGCTTCAGTGTTCGGGGTTTGAGGGCCTAGGGGGTTTGGGGTTGAGGGCCTAGGGTGTTTGGGGTTTGGGGCCTGGCACCCTGTTCGTGTGCTTCCGCCTGAACAGGCGGACGCCAGCATGAAATGGCTGACCCTGAGGTTTATTTCAAAAACAAAGTGCCTCAAACCTGCTTTCGTTGAGCCTTGCAGGAACAACTTCTTGTGATGCCGCACCGAACCGTTACTGCACTGGGTCAAAGAGCGAACAGCCCCGGCGAAGCATGGAACCGAACCGAACCGAACTGCGCTTCGACAAGTCTCCTCATGGCCCAGACCTCAAACCTAAGCCCCTGGGCCGCTTCACTGACGCCGTAGCCCCAAACTCAGAGAGAGAAGGGGAGCGGGAGAGAGAGCGAGAGAGCAACAGAGAAATTCAAGAGAGGTTTGGGGCTTCTGCGGCTTCTAGGTTGGGGAGCCCCAAGCCCTGAAAACCAACATCCTTACCTGAGGCCCGACCTACCTTATAAGAAGGAACCCTGAAATGGTAGGTGATTTCGGCTACAGGTACGCCCCTGACCCATGACCTCCACCACTGCTGCCAGGATTTGGAGGCCCAGTGCCGCCAAAAGGAGCGGCAGTACTGAAGCGTGCAGCAAGCATCAAGCTTAGGGCTCAGAATGTTCTGGAGCTGGCTTTCGAAAGCTTAGGACTTAGGATTTGAAGATTATAGGTAGTGAGCGCCCGTGGCGCAAAAAAAACGATCAACGAGGGCTGGAGACAAATACAGATAACATCAGATGGTGTGATGGCTGACTATTCCAGACCCAATGTTCTTCAGGCCCCCGCCCGACACCGTCAAGACTCCAGCCTCACCCGCAAACCACAAGTCCTGAAGACCATAGAAAGTGACCGGCAGCTGTGGGGCATGTGTCTTGGCTTGATGGTGTTGCATCTGGCACAGTGACACGAGACATAACACCCAAAATGGATGCATCAGCTACCCAGAAAGCTGCATGCAGACAAGCATTACCGGACGTGTGTCATTCAACAAAGCGGATGGGACGGTCGTTACTTACATGCCGTCAGCTCGACTACCGAAAGCAAGCCCGACAGTCGAGAATGCACACGGCCCATGTTTATGTTTAAGTCTTAGGCCAAACGCTGTGCACTATGAACTCAAGGGCCAAGGGCAAAATTAACAGTTTATTGCTCCTCCTCCCCCTCCTCCTATACACTACCGCCCCTGCTCCTACTCCTACTGTAGTGGCCCTTAATCGTACCGGACATGGGCTTTGGTGACTCCGTACTTTGAACCCATCCCTCAGCGACCGGCCCCAAAAAAAGGTTTATAGAGCTCAGGGTTTAGGGTTCTGAACATTTTGCATGAAAACTACCGACTCAGCTACTAGGAAGCATTTTTGAGTTTGACGCTCGGCAGAAGATGCAAACTCCAAACCCGAGCTCTGCAGCATTCTTTCCCGAAGGATCGCAAGACCCAACTAGTAAGGCTAAGCAGTTCAGGTTTCAGGGTTCGGGCCGCTCCTTGGCATACTACACCCCCCCCATTAATCCCAGGATCACGGGCAATCGGTAAGTATACAGGTGTTGGAAAATAGATATGCGCCTCGTGCACATGCTCCATGTACAACCTATACAACCTACACTTCCCAAGTCCCCCCCTTATCCTCCAAAGAAGAGGCAAAGACCCCGAAACCCCTGTTCCCGGCCCTGGCCGAACCTCTAAACCCTAAACCCTCCCCACCCGCTAACAGCCGAGAGCTAGGCCTTTGGATACGCAAAAGTTAGCAGACTGATTTTCTTGTGACCTGGCCGCCGGAGCTGTGGGCTGCAGCAACTTTTCAATCTTCTATGCTTCAGGGTTTAGCATGTACGGCTTAGGGTCTAGAGTTTAGGGTTTAGGGTGTAGGTTTTAGGGTTTGGGGTTTAAGGTTTAGGTTTAGAGCTCCTACGCCCTAAACCCCGGGGCTGTATGGGTTGGGGTGGCCGTAGGAAAGGAAGACCTGACTCCGGGCTCGAGTTTAAAGGCTGTCGATGCAAGGTGCTGGTAAGGACTACGACTACAAGTGCGAGGGTCTTAGGTCTTTTGGTGCCAGAATCCGGAGACTCCAAGAATACACCGAATAGCTATGCTGGTGTCTCATGTTCGTAGATCATGCCTATACTTCGGGCGATGGGAAGTGCCAGGGTGCGAGGATCTGAATGCAACAACAAACGAGTTTCGGAGAAAATCTTACGCTTTCCGGCCCTGATTTACAGTGTCAAGCCGTCCAGGAAGAGCGATGTTCGCTTTGGGCTCAACTTTAGGGTTTAACTACATGCTCGGTGCACTGACAGCTCTAAACCGCACACCCTTACAGCCTGAACCATAAAGCTGAAGCCCGCCGCGAATCATGAGTGTGTTGGGCTTGCGATAGAAGCTTCTCCTTGCAAGAAGCACACGCTGAAACCGCTCTCGGGCGTGAGATGAAGCTCCAGTGCACATCTGCCCGGGGCACCCGCACGTGCTTGGCTCCCATTTCATGGCCTGGTCCACTTATCCCGTGAAGATGTTCTCCAAGGTTTGACAGTCGACCACGGCCACGTTCTCGTGAGCAGCCATGGCTGGCTTTGATTTCCGCGACACTTCCGCTGTGCCGGTCAGGCTCAACTGGGTGTGATTTTACAAGAGCCTGTATACGAGTTGGGTTGACCCCTAGACCTGCTGTGAACACTACAAACCCTATAAGCCCGACAAACCCTATAAGCCCTATAAACCCTATAAATAGCCTACCAAACCCTGTCCCTATGTAGACCATACAGGCCCCAAGCCCTCATCTATCCCCGAGCCATGAAACCCCAAACCCAGACTCCGCAAAAACCCTACAGCTCGAGCCTTCAGCTATGCCTCCAGGGACCTTATTATGGGGTCCTTGAGGGGTCTAGTGCCCTAAAACTATGAGGTCCTTGGGGGGATAGGGTTCAGCTAAAGCCCTAAACCCCAAGCCTTAAAACCTAAATGCGCAGCCCTATTCTACAGTCCTAAATCCTAATCCCCAAACCCGCAGACCCTGAACCCTAAGGCCCCTAAACCCAAACCCCCAAAACCTAAGCCCTACCTTAACCCTGAATAACCTACTTTTTAGGGCTCCTTGTTATGATTTCTTTATACAAGTCCTTGAAAGTGTAGGTTCTTCGGGGTTACGTGGACCCAAAAGTATGTAGAATAACAGCCTTTTATGGGTATTGGGCCATTGTTTTACCTACTTTGGGGGGTTTCGGTAAGGTAAACCCTAAATCCTGTAAAGTGGCAAAAAAATCCACCCGAAACCGAGGCCCAGTCTCGCATGAATGTTGAGCGAAAGACCTCAGGGGGTTTTGGTGGCTTTACAGGGGTTTTTGAGGGTTTAAGTTTTTTTGGGTTTAGGGGTCTTTTAAGGGTGTTTAGGGTTTAGGAAAAATGGGGCTTTCGGGTTCACCCTTTTAGGGGCTGGCGATTTTGGGCCGGAGAGGGGTCACGATCTTATGTGTTTAAAAGTTTAGTCCTTTTTTGGAGGTTTCTCGCTTAGATTTCTAAGGGTTTCTTGTCTGCGGCTGTCCGTAGTTCTGAGGCTGGGAGGTCTAGGGTTTGGGCGCTGCGGGCTTTACGAACTGCCTGCCATCATGTATGAGCCACCCTCAGAAAGTCACAATACACAGCACTCTCAGAAAGTCATAATACACTCATGTCTACACACACACACACAGAGACGCTGCTACATGGCTAGAAAATGAGACTTCAACATGGCGACGAATATAATTTAGGTACTCCACGAGAAACAGTGAGACTACTAGATAAGAGTCTGCTAAATTTACATCTGGAAAATGCAGCCAAGACTCGCCCCCGCCATGATCCCCAGAGTCTCACAAGCGGGTTCCAGCTCTACTGGCGGTTTGTCAGGGAGCCGAAAGAGCGACAGCCAGGACATGTTGAGGTTTTAGGGTTAGGGTTTACCGTTATCCCTAAACCCTACAAAATAGTAGGTTATGACCCCTTAATTAGAGGGTATAACACTTAAAACAGTAGGTCTGGATCCCCAGGTAGGGCTCAGGGTTTCGGGTTTGGGAGCTCAGGGTTGGGTTTGCTTTTTGGGCGGCGGTGGAAGGGGCTTCAGGAGTTTCAGGTTTAGGGAGTCGGGTTTAAGGGTTTTGTGGGTAGAAGTCTGGGGGAGTAGGATTCGATTCGGATACTGGGATCTTAAGGGGTCTCTAGAACACGTAAGAGAATTTTCAGATTTCAAGGATATTGCAAGGTGCAAGGGGCTTGTAAAGTTTACCGCGGTTTTGGGGCCGGTTTACATCGATCATAGAAACTACTAGGCGCTGAAGCCTGAGCCCTTGCTCTAAAGCCCATTCAAAGGAGCAGTGCAACCTTTCGTACGCCTTGCGGCAACTGACGGCAGCTTCATTGTTTACAAGACTTCAACAGCATCGAGAGGAATGGTAAGATAAAGCTGAGACACCCATCCACTAAACCTTAAGATCTTGAAGCCTCAAGCCCCTCAATCCCTCGCATACCCTGTCTTTTTCACGAATCCCGGGCCGATTCGCTGTCTTTGCGCGGCCTTTCCGCCGGGAGGCTTTCATTTGGCACCCCGGGCCCAGCCCAGGACACCCCGTGTAAGAGCAGCATTAGGCGTGAGGCAGTGGCTGCTTTATAGGGGGCTTCTTACAGTGCTATAACCATATTAAGGAGCCCCCAAAAGAGTCTAGGTAATGATTAAGGCCTCTATAATAGAAATCCGGTGTCTCTTCAGGGCTCAGAGGTCTCCCAGGCTGGGCCACGTGAGGTCGGCGCCGAGCCGAGAGCTCTGCGCGCGGGTTTTGGTGGCGAGTGCCGCCGCGAGTTTTTGGGTGTGCTCGTCTCCCCCCGGGGGTGGTCCACCTGATAAAGAAGGCTTATAGTTTAGGGTATAGGGTTTTGGGCTTTGGGGTTATTTTGTGGTTTAATTATGCAGGGATTTCGGGCTAATGATCACACAAACCTGCCTTTTTGGGGGCCTGAAGTGGTTCAGGGTTAGAGCTGTAACATCCGGGGCGTCTGGCGGTTGTGTCGGGACTACATGACTGTGAACAGGATTTTGCCTGAGGTCTTCGACTGCATTCTCTTCCCACACGGTCACGGCGCTCATTTACGAGATTCGGCTGACGAGAGATTTGCGATTTCAAAGCTTTTCCCTATGCCTCCAGGGACCTTATTCTGGGGTCCTTAAGGGGTCTAGGGCCCTAATTAACTACGAGGTCCTTGGAGGGATAGGGTTCAGGCTTGTCGAGGCGGTTTCAGGTTATGAGTCTCGGAACGTTGGCCGTGGTCTGCGCTGCCGTGACTGTAGCTTTCTGGTGTGGTAAACGGTATGCTTGGGGTGCGAAGTGTCTCAATTTTGCACTTTTCCATCAGTAGCTTACCCTAAACCCTGAGCCCCTATGTCCGCTCCTCCCAAAGCCCCAAATGGGCCCCTTGAGGATACAACAGCGACTCAAGCCCAAGACCCCCAACCGTAATATAGGCGCCTAACTAGGGAGAATGGGGTTTTGGGGCCTGTTACACTATAATTTTACCCACAGACTCCTATTCCATAGACAGTCTGAGACTTGAACTACTAAACCAACCCTAAGCCCGCAACCCCGAATCCTCAACCCCGACTCCCAAATAATTCCAGTAGCAGTCCCTACCACCCCTCAAGACCAAACCCGAGACCCAGAACCGAAAGCCCGAAAACCTGCGAAATGCAAGGCTTGCGTAGAACACTTCACCTAGAGACTTTCCCAAAACAAGGGTTTCTCAGTTCATAAGCCAAAACTCAAGGACGCATTTGCGAACACTCACACGGCACAGCACCCAGTGCAAAGGGTGGACAACTCTGTCCCGAATTAGTATGGGGTTGTAAGTGGATATAGATAGAACTATAGTTGCCCTACATGTGGCTAACCCTCTGACCCAAACCCAACAGCCTAAACCCAAAAGTAAGTCACCTGGTCCTTTGAATACCCTCCAAACATCTGACCTCCCCCGGATCCCACCTGGTTGATCTGCCACTTTCACTTCTGGCAGCTTTCCTCAAAACCTGCATTTGGCTGTTGCATTCCCGAAATCTTCCTGGCATAGGGCGTCGGGCTTGGCGTTCAGAAATGCGCATATCGATGGCCAGCAGCCGGACAGATTAGGGTTTGAGGTTTAAGGTTTAGGGTTCCTTCTTCGTCGGGCTTCGGGTCTAAGGTGGAGACGTTCGGATACACGTTGCCCGGGTATTAAAGGACAAAGGTCTGCTGATTCTAGGCTACTATGTCGCCCCGTCACGAAAAGGATACCCTTCAACCTCACCCTGAACCCGAAACCAGTCAAAACGTGCATCAGGGTACTACTGGGGGACAGGAGTCTTGCTTCATCAGGCTCCGAACTGTACAACGAGCAATAAACAGATGACAGACAAACAAACTGTGGCTAACATGAAGTGAACAAGCTATTTGGGAATACTGTGACAATAGACTCCTGTCATGTAGCAGAACTAGGACCCCAAAGAGCTGCAAGAACTTGTCGAACCTGAAACTGACATGTACAAGAGCAGCATGGCTGCAAGTCCCAGAGACGCTGAAACATCGTAAAGGTCAACAGGGCCCATCACCACTTAGGAATATAGATCTTGAAGTCTAAAAAGGTTCTCAGTATGACAGAAATTGCAGATTCGCACATTCCCGAAACTCCAGGGGCGTTCGAGTCTTTGGGTTTCGTGGCGGGGAACTGCGCCTGTTTTCTGTTTTCGTGCACCTCTTTCCTTCTCATCCTCCTTGCTCATAGGTCCTGGCGACGCGTGCGTTTGAGACTTCGGGTTTAGTGGGGTTCATGCCCTATAGACGTATAAACCCGTCTTATACAGGGCTTATAGGGTTCAGGGTTGCGGGTTTAGTGTTTGGGGCTGAGGGTGCCGTATCCTCGATGATAGAGATTTAGGCCCCGGGCCGGTTCTTCCTGGGAGGCTGCCATGATTTGAACGATTTTGGCTATATGCCTATGTGAACTACTTAGTCGTATACTGGACATCCATATACTGGAAACTATGTTGTTGAACTGACAGTTGTTATTGTTATACTGGAACTATGAGTATGCTCATTGGCATTATTAAACTGGAACTATGGCTGTTGGTTGGAATTACCATTTCCCTGGAACTATGAGTACTTGCAGTGGTGGTGGTGGTGGTGGTGGTGGTGGTGGTGGTGGTGGTGGTGGTGGTGGTGGTGGTGGTGGTGGTGGTGGTGGTGGTGGTGGTGGTGGTGGTGGTGGTGGTGGTGGTGGTGGTGGTGGTGGTGGTGGTGGTGGTGGTGGTGATTTTGGTGGTGGTGGTGGTCGTGGTTGTGGCAGTGGCAGCGGCAGTGCTGGTAGTGGTGGTGGTGGTAGTAGTGGTGGTGGTGGTAGTGGTGGTAGTGGTGGTAGTGGTGGTAGTGGTGGTAGTGGTTGTGGTAGTGGTTGTGGTGGTCGTGGTGGTGGTATTGGCAGTGGTGGTATTGGTGGTATTTGTATCGGCTGTAGTGGTGGTGGTGGTGGTGGTGGTGGTGGTGGTGGTGGTGGTGGTGGTGGTGGTGGTGGTGGTGGTGGTGGTGGTGGTGGTGGTTGTGGTGGTGGTGGTGGTGGTGGTGGTGGCAGTGGTCGTAGTAGTGGTGGTAGTGGTGGTGGTGGTAGTAGTGGTGGTGGTGGTAGTGGTGGTAGTGGTGGTAGTGGTGGTAGTGGTTGTGGTAATGGTTGTGGTGGTCGTGGTGGTAGTGGTGGTGGTATTGGCAGTGGTGGTATTGGTGGTAGTGGTATTGGCTGTAGTGGTGGTGGTATTGGCAGTGGTGGTATTGGTGGTAGTGGTTGTGGTGGTCGTGGTGGTGGTATTGGCAGTGGTGGTGGTGGTGGTGGTGGTGGTGGTGGTGGTGGTGGTGGTGGTGGTGGTGGTGGTGGTGGTGGTGGTGGTGGTGGTGGTGGCAGTGGTCGTGGTAGTGGTGGTTACTGTATAGTAGCAGCAGTAGTAGTAGTAGTAGTGGTAGTAGTAGTAGTAGTAGGAGCAGCACCAGCAGTAGTGGTAGTCATACCACCAGCAGGTGGCAGTCATACCCCACGGTTGAAAGCGAGGGGGTTTTTACGGCTTGCCTCGGCCCTGCAAACCAAAACCGCCTTTCCTTTACGAGCCGGGCGAGCTTCAAGACAATTTCCGAAAGCACCAGACATGAACCTTGAAGCAACGGTTTGACCCTACATGCACACGGCGGCTGTAGAGCGCTGCAAACTGCAAACACTCCCGAAGCTTGCTGACATGTCTACTATAGATTCAAGTTGCAGGCAGAACGAAATCTGTCCCGAGTGCCTGCTGTCGTTAATTGGGCCCCTGCAGGCTGTGCATGTTGGCTCATAGGCCACCCCTGACCTCAAGGCGAAAGAGATGGGTCCCTATATGTACCTATGGAGTCTTATCTTCACAACAACTAGTCATCCTGGAAACAGAACCAAAACATCCGGACGGAAGCCTCAGCGCTACTATCCCGGCAGTCCTAGAGACCTAAACTTGCATCACCAGCACAGAGCCAGGCAAAGCCGGTGCGCAACGAATCAGCCTGTCTAAGCACCTTTTGTGCTGCTCCCAAACCTCTGTACCCTCAAACCGGAGAACTGCGGCTCCAAACGCCAACGTTCACGATCTCTCCATTCCACATCTTCAACTTTCTCACCCCAAATCAGAAATCGTGATCCTTATGTAATGCCATCAGCCCTCACCGTCTAAGCCCAACAATGCTTTCCCCGTCGGGCAAGTGTTCCTGGGACATCATGCTCTCGCCAAAGCCACTCCTTATCATCATGGGATGGGGCTGGAGGAGTTCAGGGCTTTGGGTTGGCCTTGTTGTGATTGTAGAACACTCTAAAAAATTATCGCAACCTCTAAACCCTAAACCCTAAAACCTGAACCCTAAACCCCTAAACCCTAAAACTTAAACCCTAACAAACCTATAGGAGCAGGGAGCTTGGGCCTCCGGCCTCGTCAGGGAAACGCTGGGAGTTTAGAGCTCGAGGTTCACGTTGAGGGTTGAGGGTCTAAGGGTTTTACGGATCAGGGTTTACATAAAGGTTTGAGGGCTTAGGGCTTAAGGGGTCACGAGTTGAAGGGGTCAGGGGCTTCAGTGTTGCTTTGATCGCTTTTAGTGCGCCTGTTCTTGCTGAAAAAACCAAGGCGTTTTTGGTTTCGGGGTTGAGGCCCCAGGGTTCATTGGGGCTCCGGGTCAGCTAAGATTGTAGTACGGGGGCCAAAGTAGGGTCAGCGGATTGGGACAGAATTGCTGGACGATCTTGCTTTGCGGATATGTGGATTTCTAGGATGTTGAACACTACAGCACTGAACATCTTGGCAGCGAGCACGGTTCACGATTAGAACAGGTTTGGCTTGTCTGACGAAGCCACCTAAAACTAGCAGCAGCCACAAGCAAGGATGAGATTTATCCGGGGCCATAAAAGAAACCTGGTGTTCAACATATGAGACAGTATTTTGGTGGTGGTGCGAAGTACACCAACGTCTTTGAGGAGCTCCATGGGCGGTCACCAAACCCATTTGGAAACCCCACCAACATGCAGCGTTAAATAACAAAACATCGTTCGAGTTTTCTGATTTCGGTACTGTTAAGGGGTATTTGCGATGTCAACAGGTTCGAGAACAAAGCATCCGGCTCGCAATACTCTAAAACCAAAACCCCACCCGTTAATTAACATTAACCCCTAAACCCTGTAATATATCCCCAAAACCCCTTAGTCAACCCCCAAACCCCTCAATAACCCCTGGACCCGAAACCCCTCAACCCCATGATCAAACCCCGTGAACTCCCAAGTCTCAGTTCCGGCTGCCGAGGGGCGACGAGTATGCGGAGCCCTGGGATTGCGACGTGCCACCCTGCTTCCGCAAGTTCTTGCTCTTCCTGTGGGGTGGGGTGGGGTGCAGCTTAGGCCTTAGGATGTCAGGGTTTGGGGTTTTTGCAAGGTTTAGGGGCTATCGGGAGGTTCAGAAAAGCCCCGAGGCCCTAACAGCGGAAATCTTCGCGAGCTGGTGTAGCGGCTCAGACTTAGGGGTCTTAGAAGACCTGCGTTGCTCGAAGGTGCTTCTGATCTTCAGTTGCCGCATGCCGCATGCCCGGCTTTTGTCGGCTTCTTCTGCTGCCTATGTGGGGAAGGTAGAGTTTTGTTGGGGCAGTGGGGCTCGGGGGTTCTTCTGGGCCCGAACTTTGAATTCTCCCGAAGCCTACAACCTAGAAACCCTACACTGGAAACTGCCTTGTTTGCATGTCCTCAAAAACCCTACACAATCAAGCCTGGAGTCTGGACACTTGTCGTTTGGGCAATTCTGACCCTAAAACCGACACACACAGAATCCCTGAATCCTGAACGGTAAGCTGCCGCAAACGGCTGACATCCTCGCATATCCCCCAGGGCTCGAGTTACCCAGATGTTGGGTGATTTGGAAATGCATTATTATGCTTAGTAACCTAGTGTTTCAGTAACTGGAGCCTTTGGGTAAGCCCGCTTACAGCCCCCTCCGCGCCTTTTCGTGCGGTCCATGGAAGCCTGACTGCGCTCGCTGCGTTGCGATGCGGACAGGCTTCCGCTCTGGCTGTACCTTCTCTTTGGGCTTTCAAGGATTTACTTTCGTAGGGCTGCTGCATTCTAGCATGTAGGGCTTGGTGGTTGAGGCTAAGGGTTCAGGTCTTTTGCTTGGGAAGGGGCTTTTCATGGGGGGGCTCTCTAATGGTTGTTGTGATCAGTCGTAGTAAGTGTTGTTAGACTTGGCTGTCTCTTAGCGTTCAGGTCCTGGTTTCAACTTTTAGGCTCCAGGTCTTTAGGGGCAGCTGGTGTAGGAGTATAGACTTATAGGTTAGGGGTGTCCGTGAAATGGTTTTGGGTTATGGATGGTTAAGGGCTCAGGCCCATGCTGAAAGCTTTGGGTCACTCTGGCTGCACCTTTCGTTCGGAGTCTTTCGGGTTTCTCTCACTTCACTGCTACAGCTATCTCTTGGCACCCTTGTTGCTGATTGTCTGACAACTACCCGCGCCTATGTACATCTCGACCGTGTGTTTCAAGGTTCTGGGTTGAGATTTTAGGCTTTCGGGGCCTCCTATCCTCAAGTTTTGTGTGTGAGGATTTTGAGGTACAAGTTGAAGGTGCTTGCGATGATCGGGTTTCAGCTTTAGGATTGAAGGATGAGATTCTAGGATGCAGGCTTTGGTTTTCTATCTTAAGCTGCCATAACATGCTTTTTGGGTGGGTTCTGCTTATGAACCCTGATACACAATTTATAGGGGCCCTACCAAAAACAAGGTTCTGTAAGGTTTAGGAGGATTGTAGGTCCTCATGACGTGACTGCAGCAATTCCCAAACTGAGAGGCCTGGACTCGCTTCGCCCCAACTCGCCCAGTGCAAATTTGTAAACTTCAAACCCCAAAACCCAAGACCTTACAATGACGAAAACTGCCGCCGTGGTGCATGGATGGGCCGTTGAAGTACTTGGAAGGCGCCTGGCAACAAGTGGGAGTGAGCTGTGCTGTGTTACTGTGTCTTTTGGCTGCTTCTTCTGCTACGTGGTTTCGAGGTTATGGGCTTTTGGGGCTGGGCATCCAGCTGCGCAGAGCTTTAGGGTGGCGTGGAGTTCAGAGTGCAAGGGCATTGCCCAAGAGACTGGGTTATACTAAAAACCACAGAATCAACAGAACGTAGGAATCAATTGAATTTGTAAAACGGACAAGCTAAGGGCGAAGAAATGTGTACAGATTTCTTCGTTTTCGGTTGTTCGGCGGAGGGGCTGCGGAGAGGAAGTTTCGAGGAAACTTCCTCTAAACTTCCGGCCGGGGCTGTGGAAGTTTGGCCGGGTCGGAGAGGAAGTTTGGTGGAAGTTTGGGGCTGTATTTTGTCGGCACAAACACACAGAAGCAGCTGCCGAAAGTGATCATCTGTTGGTGGTTTGTGTCTTCAAAACCACGGAAAACCTAGCTTTCAAGCACCAAAAAGCGAGTGGAAGTTTCAGCCGTGGGGTGTGGAAGTTTGGTGGAAGTTTGGCCCCGGCCGGTTCTACAGAATCCGAGAGAATCTCTCGGATTCTACAAAACCCTGCTGTACAGATTCTCACGAAATCTACAACGCAATGGGGGTTAAAAATCTGTACGCACCTTCTCCTCGTTTCCACAAATTATTTTTTAAAAGTGTGCTTCAATTTCGGTTAATCTTGGCGTTGACGAAATCGTAGGAATCAATTGATTCCTAAGAAATCAACTGATCTAAGTTTTTAGTATAACCCAGTCTCTTGGGTGGGGTGATGTAGCGGCAATGTAGCGTGTAAGAGCTTAAGGTGTAGAGGTTCGGCGGTGCAGGGTCTTTGCAAGCGGCCTCTCTAGGAAATCCTGAAACATAATTTTACCCGGCCGTGGGTATGTTGTTGTAGTTGGGTTCCTTTTGTCTGCACTTACCTTGGGGCTCCCATGTTTGGGAAGTATACTGGGGCATTCGCATTTTCTGAATTCTTTTGGAACCAAAGCGGAGGCCTTTCTTGACTACTGTTTGGCAAATCCTGCTGCTACCCGTTTTCACCCAATGCCCTATTCGCAAGGCAATACTCAACCTTATGAACTCTGAACCCTGATTAACCCTGAAAGCTTAAACAGCCTACACCCTCACATCCTGGAGCCCTAAACTCTGGCTCCCTGAAGCCCCAAGCTCTGAAAACCTGGAACACTCCCGAAGAAGCCCCCAAGGAGAACAGCGTCGCCTGGACTGGTGCCATCGACTGAGCCATCATGCCGGGGCCCATACCTGGGATGAGCAAAGGATAGGGGCGAAACCGGACCATTCCGAGGTTCCGTGAAGGGCTCCAGTAAAGGGATCTATGAGGGTTATAGTATCAGAGGATGCGCAGGGCCAAATATTCGGTGGCCGGGGTCTTAATGACTGGGGCCTTGATTTAAGGGCTACCTCCGCGTTCTTGCATTTTTCTGGTTTGGGGTCCAGGAGTTTTTTCCGAGGGCATACTAGAGAAGGTTCAGGGTTGAGGGTCCAGGAACGGTTGATTGAGGGCCGAGGGATTCGAATCTACTGCTTTGGCGCGCAGCTTCATGTTGAAGATAATACGTGTCCATGTTCCAACTTTTAACAAATACAATACAATGATGTGTGAGCGACGAAGTGTATTTAGTCTTCGGCTAAGGGACGCGTCTCCTTATTGCGGACCCTTATTTGGTTCCCCAGGATCTGGTTCGAGCACATGCCATACATATCTGCACGCCATAAAGGTTCAATGCTGTAGCAGCGGTGACAAGAGCAACAGCTTCGCAAGCATTAGCAGCAGCAGCAGTAGCAGTAGCAGTAGCAGGAGCAGTGGCAGTGGAAGCAGCAGTGGCAGTGTTCTTTGAGCCTTGGATGAAAGTAGTACTAGTCGTAGTACTAGTAGTGCTGCTAGTACTAGTAATACTGGTACTGCTAGTAGTGCTATTTGTACTAGTACTGGTCTACACAAGGAATGGGTGCTGACCTTCTGGGACCAAGGTGGCAAATGTAAACTATCTGGTTCATAAATCTCGTTCTGATCCGACACTCGGAACCGAAAATTGGCCATGCCACACGTGCGCTTCACGCTATTCGGAAACGACTGCCACATTGCTGTATGAAAAGGAAGAAACAAACAGAAAGCAAGAAAAGAAGAGAGAGAGAGAGAGAGAGAGAACGACACATATGTAGAGTTGTATGTATACATATGCACATTTATACACACACATTTATATCTGCTAATGTACAATGACAAGCATATATATATATATATATACATACATGTATATATATATATACCCATCTAAGCAAGCATATTAGTATGACTGACACCTATATAGTAACTATGAGTATGTACAGTGTGTACTCTATTAACCATCTCGTTTTAACTGCGGGCCCTATCTCGTTCCCCAAGTAGCGCTAGCAAAACCCGTATCTGTACTCTTAGCACGATAAGACTCAATAAGACAAAATAACAAAGTCGCTCATGTATATCAATCTGTATATACGTATATACACACGTCAAGATAGTACCATCTGAAAAATGTTTCAACACATACCACGCAAGCTTCAGACACGAGACATTGTTTAGCCCGACAATCATCGATGATTGCAGAATTGGAGCTGTTTTATATTAGCTGGTGCGTGCCCCGAATCCCGAGATGAGGAAACCAAGAGTTGGAAATGCGACAGTCCCTCCTGCCAACCTACAATCCGAAATCACACCGACGGGCTCCAAAAAGCACCTATCAAGCGGAATACAGAACATATCTTACATTATGCCATGATCGCAAGCGCTGTATTAGACTCCAACTACTCGCGGACTACCTTAACAGATATATGAGGGCATGATTGCTAGTGCTGTCTTAGACTCCTCAACTAATCTAAGGCGTCTTGGAGTCTCTGGGCGGGCCACACGCCCAAGCTTCGGGCCCGACACCTCCGAGGCCATAGCCCCGGAAACTTTCTTTCTGTAGGCGGCACAAACTTTTAGGGGTTTAGGGGTTTAGGGCTAGGGTTTTAGGGTTTATGGAAACTGAAGTGCCGTCATGGTCACATAGGGTAATGTAGATCCGTTAGTGAACCTCTTAGTCAGCCTTATGATCCCTGCTGTAAGTTAAGATCGGTTTTCGGGTAGGTCGGTTTGCGGTTCAGGGATCTTCGTTGCGAGGCTTTAGGGCTTCAACGTTTAGGGATTCACTAGGCCTCAAGGTTTCATGGAAGCATCCGGCACAAGGGCTGAACATGCTTCAGGTTGCCGTTGGTGCTCGACGCTGCCGGGGCCCCACCGCCCCGGTAGTAGTCCATGTCCATCTGGTCCTTTGGCGAAGGGGTTAAGGGTTAGGGTTCGGGGTTTAGGGGGTTAGGGTTTAGGGTTCACGGTTTATGTCCATCTTGTAGCTTGGATAACGGCTAACCGGCTTTCTTGCTTGCAGGGCAAAGGATTTTAGGGTTTCGATTTAGGGTCTATGTCCGTCTGGTCCTGTAGCCAAGCGTTGCAGATCGGGTGTCTTGTCATCTGCATGTTCCCTTGCATCAGCGTGTAGCTCCCAAGTCCACTGCGTGTGGGCGGCCCTAACATATTCTGACTACCATGCGATGCAAGGCTTGAGGGTTTAGGCCGCACTATAATGGCTCTGTAGCCTAGGGTGGAATGTTGGTTGGGTTGATGCGAATTTCGTTGCAGCACCATAGAGGTTGCCAGTCGCCTTCCGCGAACACCTCAAAGGATCCAAGTACCAATATACTAGGTACTTAGTAGATATCTGGCCCCCAAAGTATACACTATATACAATAACTTGGACCCTTTGGGCAAACTGGTAAATAGTACCTGCTTTGGGCTGTGTGAGTCTTAAGGATTCTGAGAGAGAGTCTTGCAACTCCCGAGGCAAACCTGGAACCTAAATGAGGTCCCATGCACGGTTCCATGTAGGGCTGACTCGGCGTCCGGACCATGGGCCTATCTCACGGGCGGGCGGCAACTCTCCCAAGCCATGGTGGCCGTAATGGTAAACGCTGCAAGCTTGAAAAACCCAAAGACTTGAAGCAGGTCAAAAGCTGTGCATGAGCTTGACATGGCTTGTACTGGATCATGTGAATAGATCTCCGGCCCTTAGGCACTTCAAGACCTTACGCCCCCTCGAGATATTCAGCTTGTCTTGACACCAAAACCTACAAACACAATCAACCCGCAAAAACACCAGCCGTCAGGCTTCTCTAGTGCTTCGAACCTTAGTGCATCCGAAAATGCTTAGCATAGACCACACCGCATTGCATATGCATGGTTCCTACTACATCTTCATGCTCGGCAAACAAAGTGCAAACAAAATCCCTTGGACGGCCAAGGTTAAGGCAGGGGCCTTTAGCGTAGGGCTCCTTTTTAATATAGTTGTGAGGAACCCTGACGAATAATATCAGCAACATCTTTAGGCTTCTATATTGGTTACCGAGTTCTTTCCTCAAGGGCCCAGCACCGCCGGGCCCCGCAAGAAACCTGTCTAACGTGCAGGCCTGCGAGTTCGAAAAAACAAACCCTACCACAGCAACCATGGAGTGAAGCCTCTGCATTATCCCCTCAATCACTGAACTAGTTCCTTTTCACCCAAACCACAAAGCCACTGAACCCCGAATGCTAAGCCCCTACTGTAATCCCGGTTTTAGGGCTAGAGCTTAAGCTCTAAGCCGTGGATTTCTCAACTCTTAAACCCCCGAAAAGAAATCTTCGGACGAGTTGCCCTCTTCTCATCATCGAACTGACCAACCTCCGGGAAACACATCACAACCCTCAACAAAACCAAACAGCATCAACAAGCCAACACCTGTGCCTCTGTATTGTCCTACCACGCTTGCTTTGGCATTAAACCCTGAGCCTAAAACACGGGGAGCTAGTTGGAGTCAGAAGCATGCAGTTGTACGACGACGGCATTCTGCCGAAAGGCACCTAACCGAAAAAGAGAAAGCCTGAGGCGAACGACATGACTATTACGATGGGTTGGGGCTTTGGGCTGACACTTCAGTGCTGAACAGGCTTTTCAAGTGAGGTGTTACAGGAAACTTGTGGAACAGTGTTGTTTCAAGAGTGTTTCAAGCTACAAGATGAGGGAATATGTCATTAAGAGTCTCTCCCTACCGTGGTAACTGGAGTTAGGTGAGTCGAGTCTAGCCTAGTCTAGCTCAGCATTGTATCGTTTACAGAAAAGTACAGTATAGTCGCGTCTTATAGTGCAGTGCATTTAGGCTTTCTTATGGCTGTGTACTTATGGCTTCTGCCGCTCTCATAAAGGTTTAGGGTTTGCAGCAGGTAAACCCCACATAATACATGTTGATTATGAACTTAACCTTTAGCTTTACGCAAGCATCTGATTATTGTTTGCATTTTCGTTTAGCAAGTTGCAGTTAGCGTGGAGCAGGCTCTTGACAGCATTGCGTTTCTGTGGCGCTTGTCCTGCGACAGGACCGGAATGTAGTGCCGGCGTGTGCGCAACGGTCTTCTCATTGCACATTCACACCCGGAAGTCGCAAACCGCCGGAACTCAATTGCAATGAGGCTTGTTTCATTGCACCAAAAACCTCAACACGAAGACCGTCTTGGAGTTCTGGGTTTAGAGTGCGCTACTATTGGTTGTCATCAGGAGCCCAACAGCAAACAGGGCTTCGTGCATCAGTTGAAACGCAGATAGTGGATTCCCCTGCCTCGGCACCAATGGGACCCTTGGCGAAGTAGCGTGAAGGAAGCCGCATGGGCCTCTTCAGTGTTGTGTGAACGGTGATGGGGGAGGCTAAGTATAGCATTCTTTGTCGGGATTTTTAAAGTCTAAACCGAAAGCCAAGACCGAAACCCTAGCTGCCGGCAACAAGCCCCGAAGGCTGGATTGGATCCTGGATAACAAACCTGTACTCAGGAATCTCTGACCCTGAAACCTCAACTCGTAAGCCCAAGTGCACGAACCCCACATGCCAAGTCTTCAGTTTCAACCCCCGATGCCCCCCAAATTCCAGAGCGTCAATCCCAACCCGATAATCCTCCTGATCCCAAAAAGTAAAAAAGCTTTTCTACACTATCAAGCTGCATATATACTACAACACGATGAACATAATTCCTGAGGAAAACCCAGTGCCCTGGAAATCCCGCGAGCACCCTACATAAGGGCAACCCCGAGCGCCACCACAACTGAAGTTTCCTATGAAACCCTTAACCCCGGGACCCAAAACCGCAAAGGACGCTTCATCTGCTGCCAGCTGGCCCGAAACCAGACATAAACCCAAGAAGTCCCTTTAATATTTAGGATCCTGATGATCGCGGAGAGTCCTAAATCCTAAACGTGAAGCTTCATCTGCTGCCAGCTGGCTTGCTGAAGGTGATGTGGCACTGGCGCAAATTCGACAAAGGCCTTCCAAAGTCGAAGGAGTGGCACGTTTAATGTAGGCGCCTTAATATTCATGATAGGGGGTTGTAACGAACCCTAAGGAATAGCATCGAAATTCTTCAGGCTTCTACATTGGGGTCCCTTGCGGGGTTTCTTTAAGGGTTGAGCAAGAGCTCTGCATAAAGGTGCTGCGATAGGGCTTACCGTCAAAGGTGTAGGGTATTTATAGGGCTTCATATAAGGCCTTAATGACTCGAATAGAGGTTTCGCAGTGAAATATTAATCACATGGTGATCATTCAGGCCTTTAGCTGTCTCCGCAATGCATGCAAGGCTAACCGTAGGGCTTATACGGGCCATCAAGGTTCCGAGACCTGCGATTCAGTGGTTCTGGTCAGGGTAAATGCTTAGGATATGTCGTTTAGGCTTGGTTGTAGAAGGCCGTCGTTCCTAGGCTGGCTATTATATCTACCAGTGCGAGTGTCTTCAACATGCAGTATTCGGCATTCCTCACTGCGCATGTTCGTCATACCGCCCCTGGCTGGGCCGGTGCGGATGCAAATTTTAGCCAGCGCACGGCAGCTAGCATCGTTGATGAGGTCGATAAGTCTCGTCCGCATGCATTTCGATGTGTGCCGACAATTACTCTGATGTGGCTGCTGGCACAATCATTGCTGCTGATGTTGATGGTGTTGATACTGCTGCTGTTGATGCTGCTGGTGCTGCAGCTTACGACAAACATGTTGATGATGTTGATGATCTGATGGCGCTGGTAACGTAGAGGATGACGGGGTTCTGAGCGCATGTGATGCGATGCGATGAGATAGGGATGGTCATGATTGTGATGATGAACTGATAAGTATCGTGATGATGGCGATGACGGCAACGATATCGACGACTGCTACGATGATGGTGTGTTGGTTGGCGGCGCAAAAGCCGTTAGCAGTCATGATGATGATGATGATGATGGTGCTGATGATGATGGTGATAATGATGAAGAAGATGACAGATTATGATGGTAGTGGTGGTGGTGATGATGATGGTGACGACGATGACGACAATGAACACGTCGCTGTTGATGGTGCTGCGTGCCACACCCAGATGCTATGTCCACGTCCTTGTTTATGTCCTCTGCAACGGAAGTTGTAGGATACCGAAGTTGTAGGATACTTACTGTAAGTTACTGCAAATAAAGAGCACTGAAGTACCCTAAGCTCTCATGAAGTGATCTTAGTGGCTATTTCAGTTGGCGTTGCCAATTCCAACATTCGCTGGTTTGAGCAGTTTCGGATGTTGATATCACCCACCCCATTCCTGGACCCGTAAAGTTAGGATTTCTGCTTGGCTACCCTGTTCTACGGTCTGCGGTTGGGAATCCTATTATCGGGAAATCAGGCAGCCGCACCCTTCCACGACGAGCTCGTACTTCTTGTAATGCCCGAGGAGGTTGACCCACCTTGAAAGAAGCTTCGCTCGCGGACTGGCATGGAGCTCATGCTTGTCAGGGTATATAGGGTTTAGGGCTTTAGTGGTAGGATCCATGGACCCTTGCTAACTTGGGATACCTGAAACCTTCACCCTAAAAGAAGCCCACCAAGGCCCACCCATGCGCTCCCTCCATGGCCTACATGGCCTAACATGAGCCCAAAATCATACTACACTCACTCCCATGTCCTAGACCCCGCCAACCCTTCTGCGTTTGACTTCTTGCGCCAACACCAAAACTCCCATGAGCACCCCTCGGGGACCTCAATCCACTTGCCATGGGTGAACGCCTCTCAATTTCGGCAATCTGTAGACTGCTGCTATGAAATACTGTAGTAGGTTCAGAGCTTGGGTATCAAGACTCTTTCTGGCATCTATAACTTTCACCGCATTTACCCAGTGGGGCTTTGACTTCAAGGTTTACTTGCGAAATTGCGGGATGTCTCACGTCGGATATGCACAAGGTAAGCGCTGATGTTGCTGAAGTAGCAAGCCCTGTCTCTTCACGGGCCTTAATACGAGGGAGCCTACCTATGGAAGGGGTCGGTACTGTACTTTCACTGCCTTGGCCATGGGCTTCGGGCTTGGCGGTTTTGGGGGGTTCAGGGGCTACCTGACGGTCCCCATTGTGATTTCCTTAGAGTCCAGAAGTGGCAGGGTTTCGGGCCTCAGGTAGTCATTTAGGCCCCGTTTCTAAACCCCCCAAATACCCCTTATAGTAACCCTAATAGGACCCTTTGGACGCTTTTTCAGAACCCATTCAAGGAGAGCTTGGAGACCGGTGCTTGCAGATGCCAGGGTGCAAAGAAGGTTGTGCACGGAACTGCTTTCCCAAAACCTGCGGCCACGTTTGGGAGTTTCCGGAAATTCGGGGTACCTCATTTTGGGGTCCTAGAAATAAGGATCCTACTATTTATTTAAGGTACTGTATTCGGGTCCCCCATTTTCGGATGTTGGAGACGCGGAGTTTCCGTCGACCGAGTAAGGAGGTCCACAAGTACCATAACCCCAAGGGTCCACGCACCCAATGGTATATACACTTCGGCCTTACCCATAGCCCATAGTAGTTCCTTTTGGGGTTGAAAGGTAATCCCCAAAAGGAACTACTATGGGGCCTATGGGTAAAGTCGCCCCTACATATGGTACGTTTAGGGACCAAGTTTATACTATCTGGGCACATGGACCCCTGGGGTACTGGGCACTCAGAGCTACCTGACCTACCCGACCCCCTCGCAGCTAGTTCCCTGCATTGGAGCACCTTGGAAACTCGCTGTTTTGTGCTTAAACAAAAAGGAGGGCCATGACAACGACATGACAGAGATTAAGGCGGGAACCCTGACAAATATAGTTTTGATAAGTATTCCGACTCCCTTTTTCCAAGGCCGAAGAATGACCCTGCTTCCTAAGTCAGCGTGATAGTCCAAGAAAGCCAGGTCTGAGTGTTTCGAGGCCCGTTCCCTGGGAGCGACACCTTAAACAACAAGGAGGCACCTGAAATGAAGTGACGTTCCGGGCCTTCGGGTGTAGAGTTCAAGGTTTGTGGGAAAGGGGTATTGCTTGGCGGTTTGTTCACGCTGGAACCACTGCTTGCCTACCCGATGTTTGAACATTGTTTGATACAGCCGTTTTGTCAGCGAAATCCCTCTCGGCAACGAGTCCTGACTCGGGACCCAAGCCAGAACTCCAAACCCTTGAACATAAAGATCTGAACAAGTAGGAACGGTATTCAGTAATGGTACTCCCGAGCCCCTAAAGCCTAAACCGCGCTGTAAGGCTATTTTGCAATATACCCCTGCTCTCATCCAAAAGGGCCCCTATCCTGCAGAAAAAAACCCTGACAGTCCCTGATTCCGAAACTACGGGATCCCTGCAGCTTGTAATGCTTTTTCTGCATAAGCATAGTCTATACTATATCCATCGGCTCCATAGTAGTTCTTTTTTGGGAGCACCTTATAGGATTCTAAATATGAACCAGAAAAAGGAACTAGTATGGAGCCTCTAGGTAGCTATGTTTGATGAGAACCTCAATTTTAGGGTTATGGCTCGGACGCAAAGATTGCGCCTTGGCGTTGCCACAGATGATGAGTCCGTACTTGGCGCGTGTCAGAGCCACGTTCAAGCGCCGCGGGTCGTTCAAAAACCTGGAAAAGGCAAGCTAGGGATTTCCTGAATAGCTGCTTCATATATTGAAGCCTAGATGCAGCTCGATACTACAGTTTCTACAGCTTCAGAACCCGTAGGGCCACAACTCACAAACTGTCCAGCTCCGACAGTACGAGTGAAGCTTTTGGACGGCAGGTCTGGCTTAGGCATGTCGTGGCTATATCAGGGTCGCATGCTAGTTTTGATAGTTTTACATTTTAGGCTTGAATTCCAACCGTGCTGGCATTGGCATCCTGAGTCTTAGAGTCTTGAGGGTCAGGGTGCTGAGTAAGCAGGGCTGTCCGTAACTTAATTGTGGATGTACGTAGACGCATTAGCGATGGTTCTGTACTTGTAGCCCTGCTCAGCAAGTTCGCATGCTCTGCTGACTGCTTTTGTTCATCCTCGCTGCATCACTTTCAATTTGGGGAAATCAAGTCACTACCTGTAACACCAGGTTTCGGGGCGCTCATATTTAGAATCCTATTAATAAGGTAAGTCCACAAAGGAACTATAGAGCCTGTGGGTACCTGTTACGCCAGCTTAAGTTAAAGCTGTGCTAAAACTGCACGCCCGGAGTTCTTGCAAACATACTGATTATCGCTAATATGAATTTTTTCTGATTAGTAGTAGTGGTACTATTGCTAGTATTATTACCATAAAAAAAGTGGAAACACCCCAACTGACTCATGAGCGCGCAAAAACTGTTACCCTACATGTACCCTTTCAGGCAGCTCTTGTGATTCTTGTGGCTGGGCTAGGCTTTGCAGTAAGTTCCTGCGGAAACAAAGACAGCAGGTAACCCGCATAGACCTGTCATGTGACTCATAAACTATCAGCCATACATTATCATGTTGCTGAGGGTCCGGAAAATGTGTTCGGGCCCCTAACAAAGCCCGAGGTATTAGCGGTTGCTAGTCTATGGGTTTGGGTTCTTGGTTTCAGTCTTCGAGGTTCTCTTGTCCGGTTAGCGCCAAGAGGCCCGATTCCCTGGTTCTGATTCGATCGCACGCAGGAAAGGAGGATGAAATCCTGGCCGGGTCTAGGGCATTCGTAGTAATGCCGTGTTTGGGGTCACTACTTGAGGCAATGGTTTAGTTCGAAAGAGTGCATCATGGTTTATGTAATCACACTGAGGAAAAGCTATTGCAGTTGTCATTATTCGGGCCGCCGTTGTACAGCTGCTCTTCGGAGATTCAGCGGTGGTCGCATGATTGGAACGGGGATAGGATTTGCGGCATGAAGCCCCGACTCGTAAGCAGGCAGAACTACAATTTTCTTACTTCTAATAGGGGGGCCTGATTAATTTGAATAGGGTTTGGGGGCCCATTAAACTGTAATTATGATAAGGAGCCCCCACAAGGGTGTTGGAATTTCTTTAAGCCCCTACATTACTTTTGCTTGTTGAGTTTTAGCCCTTTTGTCGTCTCGGGGTGCTTTCTCGTAGGGTTCGGAGACGGCATCGTATCAGACTCCGTGCCCCAAATACCTTTAGGACTCAACATGAAACACCCATCCCCCGACCCTGAACCCTTAACCCTGCTCCCATCTCACAGTGCGACGACACCTCAATGTCATACGACTTACCCCCCCAACCCCCACCCCAAAGGCGCCTTGGGCCTTCAACGACCATAACCCACTAATGTAGGAACCTGATTAAGAAACCTTGGGCCTTTATTAGGGTTCCTTATAATTGAATCCTACTAATTATTTTGAATTTTGGTGTTATAGGCCCAGGGTTTCTTAATGTGGCTCCTACATTACATTCTGGATTTACTTTTGAACAAGACCCATGTTTTGACTTGTGCCCCCGCTCAGGCGACAATTTGCGGAACTCGGGCGAAGTCTAGAAGCCCTTCTTGGTAACGCTGTGACGTCTCAAAAGCAAAAATCATAGCGAGAACCAAGCAACCTGGTTTTATGATTGGCCAAATCTCCTTGGACCCGGAACCCCGATTTGTTCTGATCTCCTCCCCTGCTGAACTACTCAATTCAGGTCTCAAGACTTGGATCAGGGTGTCGGGGGGACGATACTACAAACATGATGCGGCAAGCTTGGGGAATAGTAGTACTGTGCTACAAGCTACCGTCAACTGTTCCAGCACCCAATAAATAAAAGCCCTATACATTGCCCAACACCCCATAACAACAAACCCCTCCACACACCCTAGCCCTCAGATAAGTCTTACACAAAACCCTCTAACAATCTTATTTTACACAAAATCCTGCAACAGCCCGATTCAGGCTACTTCTAGGGCCGGTCTCATCTCCTTCTCGCGGCCCTGGAAGCTGTCGACACTGGCGACTTCGATCTCTTCGTAGGCCTCCGGGTGGGGTCAGGATTTAGAGTTTAGGGTCCTAAAAGAGGGTTCTGCCATAGTGAGCTGTACAATGGTTGGCTAGAAGAATGCAGGTCGTTACGATGGCTTTGAGTTAACACTGTGAAGTACAAAAAGAAGGGTGGCGATAGTGTCCAGGCACGGCTATATGGGCTGTAAGGAATAGCGGGTGCCAGGGTTAGCTGAAGGGCAATATATTATCGGCCCAGGCGCTGAGTACTGGGCTCTATTTCGACCGCGTAGTCATGGACACATGCAGCACAAGAAGATGTTACTTTCATTGAGGCCTCCGAACGTTTTCCTGCTCTGACTGCGATGGACCACTCAGCAGGATAACTGAATGACAGAGGGGCCCTCAGTATGCATTGAACTGGCTTAATTTTATATGAATCTACTCCTTGACCAAGTGGTTCCCCATTTCCAAAAATCTCATAGGGACCCTTACAAAGGTAGGGGCTAGGGGGTAGGGGGCTCTTAATACCTGTAACTACCCCCCTCCCCCTTCCCTGCTAAGGGTCCCTATAGCTCCGGTCAAAGCATGGGCCTTGTGACTGAAAGTCGTCTGACGCTGCAGCACTGCGCAAATGTATGCCCGCTGCCCCTCGTAGGGCGTAATGATGCCCACCTGGCTTGACATCGGGAGAATAGCTGGGGTCTGAAGAAGGCTCGAGCTGCCACTCGTTTCTAGTGGGTTTGCGCATGCGCCCATGAAGCCTTTTTGAGTCTCAGATCTGCACATAGAGCGCCTGTTCAGTAACAGCTTCACACTCTTTTGGGTCCCCTTCGAGACCTTGCCGCAGAAAATCGGGGATTGCCTGGCCAGTGACAAAGTCGACAGGTTTCCAGCCTTGGGAATTTGCAAGATCAAGCCGGGCCCCGGCCGAGATCAGGGCCGCCGCTCCCTCGTACTGTGCTTTCTGCAGGGCGACCATCAGGGGTGTGCGGCCTTGCTGATGGTAACAGAGCGCCGAGAGCACCGTGGCTCGGCCAAATCTGTGCTGCAGTGACTTGGCCATGACAATCATTTGGCCCAGCTTTGACTGATCGCGTGCGATATCCGCCCGGTAGTTTACATCGGCTCGGAGACCGAGCAGGAGCTCCACGACCTCTGCGGAGCCTCCCCTAGCGCTCATGGCACTGTCCAGGGCGCTGGAGACTTCGAAAGGGCTTAGATTTTCGTGTGCCTGCCGAACCACCTCCCGAATAGCAGCCAGGCCTGCATATCCTGCTGCGGTATTCAAAGTGCTTGGGCCGAGGATGTTTCGTATCATGGCCTTGCTGCCGGCTTCACAGAGGAGGCGGATGCCTTCTGCATTGTCAGACATGGCAGCATAGTGTATTGCTGGAAGGAATCCGCCTTGAAGTCGTGCCCGAGCAGTGATCAGCAGGCGGGCGGCGTCGTTGTGCTTGTAGAAAACAGCCAAGTCCAAGGCCGAGACGAAAGGTGCGAAACCCAACTTGGGCTCGTCCTTGGAGGTGCGTCGCGTGGGATCGGCTCGCTGCCGCAGCAAGCCCTCCAGCACCTGCACCTTCCCCGAGAGGGCTGCATAATGTAGCGGGCACCAACCGGCAGCATCCCGGCGACCGACACTGGTGAGGCCATTTTGGCGGAGGAAGTGTGCGACGACATCATCGGCGGGAAAATCATCCTCTACATTGGGACCAAAGTCTTCTTGTATAGGCTCCACGTCGAAACCTCGAAGGTAAACCGACTGCAAGTTGAGGTGGCGACGGTAGCTGGGAAAATCTCCGGATTTGAGAGAGAGCTTCAACTTTCGCCTGACAATCTCCTGCACAACTGGGGCCAACTTGCTTCGGTCTCTATCCACAGTGAACTCGCCCTGAGCTACCTCTCCGGGAAAAAGGGATAATGCGGTGCCGACCATTTGCAAGCACGTGGAGCTTTCCACGAGTATCCACGTGTCATGCTCGGAGAGTTCTCGCGATGCCCTTTCCACCCGGCACCATCCTCGCCGTGTCCAACTCATCGTGTTCAGCAGCCTATCTGCAAATGGATCGCGGATCGTTGGGCACAAGGCGAAGAAAAAGCGGCACTTTGAGACATAAGAGGGGATGCTTCTGATGGCCAGGGCCTTGTCGTTGGCATTCTCCGTGTCAGTGAAGTTGCCCAAGTGTCGCACCAGCTGAGGGACAGAGAAATAGTCATACCAAAGGAACAAAGACCGTGATTGGAACTCCTTGTACGGCACAGCCTTGGCCGTGGGCACACAAGCTTCCGTTATGGCGTCCGGAGGAACTGCTCCTTGGCTTTTCAAGAGGTGCTTGAGGACATCCCGGAGCACTTGCATCTGCTTGAACTCAGGATCAGGGTGTTGCTGGGCAACCTCAGAGGTCCGTATTTGGGGGCAGGGGGGGCGGGGGGTCCCTATTCACCACCTGCAGAATCAAGGGGGGCTACTGCAAAGAAGGGGGGGCGGGCCTTACTGTTGAGAAGAATCAAATGTTGCTTAGCAACCCACTGGTGAGAGACAAAGCCAGCGTGGCCCATGCTGTCGTCGAAGACAATGATATCGCCCGCAGCCTGCACAGCACTCAGTGCATGTTTTCTTGCGTTTTAAGGTTCAGGGCTGAGGATACGTGTGAACCATACTACAGGATCATACTTGATTGCACGTCAGCAGTGCCTACACTGGCCCACACCATGCAGCAAAACATACGTCCCCGTAGCATGTTCACCTTCGGGGTCCTTAGGTACTGCCAACTGCTACACCCTGCCGGATGTGCGAAACTACCATCCGCCCGCACGAAAACTTCGCAGCTCTCCCCTGCTGCGATGGTGCTGACTGTACACTACAGCAAACCATCCTGGCAGTGCAGTTTGCTACCAGCGCATCGATATTTCACATTCGGCAGCTTGCTGCATGCTGCCATGAGGCCTTCAGCTTCTCGTGCATGTCGATTCTGGTCATCTCCAGCAGTCTTTCAGCAGCCACAGTGTACATAGGGAACAGCATCGGCGCGGCCTTTCTCGGCTGCAGTCTGTAAACTGGTGTAGTCCGTTTAACATTATTCCACTACATGACACCGACTAGTTAAAGACTCGAACGAAACACCGGATTTTCACACGAACCAACAGCACAGACCAGTGATTTACACGTAATTCAATTTGAGGCTACTGGCATGCTGCATTGCGGGACCTAGCATAGTACACTCACCTACCACATAAAGTATGCCCCAAAGTATGATGTGCTCTGTTCTAAGGCGGTACACATCATCACCGACTTAACTAGATACCAAACATCTATACCGTCGCGCAGGTCATATAACTGCCTCTTCATGCAAAGTGTCTCTCTGTGCTTAGGATTGTACTACTTTGTCCTTTCATAATCTCTGCTTGCTGATATTCCCCCCCCCAGCAATTAGAACTAATTAGATTCGGCAAAATACTCACATCAGCAGTTGGGTTTAACGTGGATTCCCGAAACCTAGAAAAGACTTCTACAAAAATAACTCAGTATTCACATGCCCCTCAAACTTGTAAATTAGACACTTCTTTACGACTGACAAGTTACACTCCGTTATACCAGTTGATACATCGAAACCAGGAAAACAAATAACTTTCTTCCAAAATTCGGACATCCCGAATCTTCTATTATGTGCAATGAAGAAATTGCCATCTCGATTTACAGGCTCACGTTATAAGATTAACAATGCCAAAATCGTATACAAGCAATGGCACCTACAACGGCACTGCGTTTCGTTCGAAACTAGGATACCCCTAACCCCCCTTTTTAAGAACTCAGGCCTCGAAGCCAAGGTTCATGGTATAGGGTTTCAGGATCGAAAGGGTGCAACAGCAACACTTTTGCTTCAAAACTAGGATATCCCCAACCCATAATCATTACACGCGACAGTAAGACTGAAATGGAGGTTTGAAACTACAAGTTCAGTATACGCTACGTTTCATATCAAAGCCACAAAACGTTCAGTGTTCCTTGAATTCTAACTGAGGTCGCAAGTTTTCCTCAAACAATAGATAACAGACTAAGACCTAGAATGATTTGGTTTGAAGGTTGTTCTTTATGATTCTGTTGCCATGGACCGGTGCTATACAAGGAAACAAATCCTTCAAATCAGGTCCCTAAGTCTTTTAAAATAGAGCCTGTGTTTTGATTTGAGGATGTTTTCTGCTCTGGTTCTAATATCAAAACCATGTAGAAACAGCGCTTTTGGTTCAAATCCAGGAGCTTCAATTCTGCTAGCAATCAAACAAGCCCTAAATGCTACACCTAGCAAGACTGAGTGCTTCTGCTGCTGCTGCCGCCATTACTATGGGGACAGCTACCACCGTTCTTCATGCTGTGGAGTCTGAAGGCTGAGTTCAAGCTTGCGGCAAACTCTAAACCCTAATCCATAAAACATGGGAGTCCAGGAGCACTGCGATTTTTGGAATCCTAAAGTCCTGTGCGCTTCTGGTTGTTATGGTACATACTATATGGCTTGGACCTAGCTTACGCGATGCGCCGCCGTTGCTGTTGATGCTGCTACTACTGCTACTACTGCTGCTACTACTACTACCACCACCACTACGACGACTTCTACTTACTAGAAAACTATCATCACGAGCATCGTTATCATCTTAAACATCTGCCCGGCGGCTGGATCCACAGCGACCAAGGAGTTGGCATGCTGCTGCAGAGGTGTCCGGGGTCTTTCCGATAGGCACGACATGCGGCGAAATGCCACCCCTGGTGACTATACCAAAAGACACTATAAACATATACTGTAGTTTTACGGATTTTGGGGTGTTGGGGTGGTCTAGAAATTCTGAAGTATAAAGTCTTGGCGATCTTTAGGGTGATTGGTGTTCTGGTCTGAGCGCTACAAAGCCTAAATCCCTAAATTGAGATTCTGAAGATTCTGCCTTTGGAGCGGAGCCCTGGGCCTGAATTTGGGGTTCCGGCTTTTTGGGCTTAGGTCCGCTATCTTCCGACTTCACGCCCACTCTACAGGAAATGTACAGCATTCAGTTTGATGGGAGGGTGGGAGGGGGGGGGATATTTTTGGCTATATCTACGAGGGGAAGACTATGAGGGAATGTACTGACTTCAGGACAGGTGCTTGGCTGCAGCATTTGGCTTCTTTTTTGAGACTCCAGGGCTCCGGATTCGGGCATTCGGGAACCCAAAACCTGCAAACCCGAAGCCCAATGCCCAGCAAGGCCCGGAAAGATTCCGTGTTGACGGTCATGAGCCAAACCCCCAAAGAGTGCTCTTGAGGCTGTGAGCTGCTGCTTCAACTAAGTACTACTGCGGGACCTACTACCCTCGTAGAAGTACCAGCTATCTGCTACGCCCCGGCAAAGGATTGGCAGCATTGTGGCGCTTGTTGTTTTCTCGGCGGCGCAGGTTGGAAAACCGGAACTGGTTGCGGCAAGGTCTGCTAATTGCAGCTGCCCATGGCAACTATAGGTGTGGAAAACAGTTCACCCTCGATGCCTGATGGGTCTGAATCTCCATCACATTGCAGCCGTAAGCCGGCATCTAATCTTTTGGCCTTACCCCTGTACTCAGCCGCTCCTAGTCATGGCTAGTCTCATTCACCATGAAGATGCTGATTGAAAGCACGGTTACAGACATGCTTGCAATCCAAGAGAAAACGTTCTTGAACTACAGCACCGCTACCAACATCATCAGTTCATTAGCAGCATCACCAGGGTCAACATTGTCATCGTTATACATCCTTGCAACCATCATCAGCAGCAGCGTCGTCATGATAATAAGATGAGTACTAACAACAGCATTGATAATAACATGTTGTGACAATGATCCTTATAATCACAACAACAATAATCACACCAATAGCCATCATCCTCCTCCTCCTCCTCCTCCTCCCCCTCCTCCTCCTCCTCCTCCTCATCATCATCATCATCATCATGGCAGTAACAATCTAACACACGTTCGTGCGACTCAGCGATTTCATGCCCTTGCCGATAGTAATTAACCATCATGAACATTCTTGGATTCAAGGGTGCCTTCTCCATCAATCCCAATGTAATGCTTCACCATAACCACCGCAGTCCCAAGCCCATTCTTCCTCGTCGCCTTCCTCATCAGCGTCAGCATCATTACGATCTGCAACATCGTTATCACCATGATCAATATCAGCATGGCGAATGTTGCTAGTACAAGAGCAGTTGCCACACCTGCCGTTAGGGCTCCTTTGTTGCTGCCCGACTCCAGATTTTCCTGACGAGGTATAAGTCGTTTGCGAGTTCCACAGGCAACCTTCGCCACGGGATATCGGTGGCAGCGGTGCATCACTGCCGATTCTAATGAAGCTGTATGGTTTCACCAGACACAGCGACACCTGCGGGCTTGGGCTCTAGGCTCAGATCCGCAGTCAGGTATAGCTTCAGCTCGACTACTGTACTCTGCACCCTAAACAAAGCCACCCTAAACCCCCAGCCCTAAACCCCAAACCTTAAACCCCAAAAGCACCAAACCCTCAACCTCGAAACGCTCAACACGGCTTCTCCAGTGTCTAAACACTAAACATATTGGGGAAACATACTAAACATATTGGGGAAAGTACTAAGTTTACATATTGGGAAACTACTAAACATATTGGCGAAAAATGCTGAACCTGTTGGGGATATCTTCAGTTCTCAGATGCTGAAGACCCCCTCCTCTCTGCTCGAAGCCATGGCTGCGACTCGCCTCAAGGCTGGGAGATGGGGAGGACCTAAACGGTTAATTCATACATGGGCCTTAATAATTCGAATAGGGTGTCGTGTCTTTAGAGGGCGCCTTTAAGGGTTACTACAAGGGTTTAGTATAGGGGCCTTAATAATAAAATAAGGGTCCTGTAAAGGGCTCGTTTAAGGGCTACTACAAGGCTTTAATTTAAGGGCCTTAATAGATTAGAACAGGGTTTGGGGGCCATTATGCTGTACTTTTTACTAAGGAACCACCAAAATAGTTTAGGTAACCATTGACGCCCCTATATCACTTCAACAGGGTCTCGAAACATCAATACTCTATGTCTCTACAAGGGTACGAAAGGGAGAAGGCTAGGGGTTACCACAAGGCTACTATAAGGGTCTCGCTAAGGATTCTGCACAGAGTCCTAAAGCCTATAGCCCTAAACTTTAGGAATTGCGATCCAGTTTAATTATGCAGGGACGAAAATAAGTTGAGGGCCCTTGCAGTACCTTGGACTTCAAGGCCTATATAGGGTCGGGGTGAGATTCCCAACAGGCTGAATGGGCAAAGCGTCTTGCATCCTTCGGGATGTCCTTGCAATGCCTGGCCCAGGCTGTGCCAAAAGATGGAAACACTGAGCCCTGGGATCCTGATGTACGTTATCTTAAGGTCCTTAAGGTCCCAGTTAACTAGGCCGTGCGACCTTCACCCTCGATGAGAACACACACACACACACACACACACACTCGCAAGAGCTCCCTTTGAAACCGAAACCTCAAGCCTTGTAACCTAAACCCCAGAGCAATCTACCACAACTGAACTTTTCAGGTCGGGGTGCGACTGGTGCTCCGAGGATCATATTCGCAGATGTGACTACGGCTAACTTCTGCATGAGACCTATCACGGAGGTTTCAAGTATCAGAATCGTAGGATAGCGGGCTGTTGAAGACCCAAATACCATACCTTGTACCAGTTGAGTACTTACTTGGCCCCTAGGGAGTGTTTCTTCATCATACGGGCTTCATTCATAGGTTTTTGTACAACGGATTTGCCGGGAGTCGCCAGGGCTATGTCGGTTGTGTATGAGGTCTTGGTTTCTACTGATGACCGTTTTGGTTGCGATGCGGAGACCGCAGAGTAGACAGAGCGGCAAGCTACCACTGTGGGACCTAGTACTCCTTCTAAATTTAAACTTTTCCCCTTACTAAACCTTATGCGTACCCGTGCTAGCGTGCTAAGCGCCTGCTCCAAGAACTGCGGTGGACCGTGGGCAAAGTCCGCGACACTGAAGCCCCGCTTGTTGCGTAGGTCTAACCGGGCTCCGGAGGCGATCAACACAGCAGCGGCCTCGTACCTAGGGGCTTGTTCTTCGTGGTTTAGGGGTTTAGGGTTTAAGGGCTTAGGGTTTAAGTGTTTAGGGTTTTGGGCTGAGGGGAGCTGGAAGGATTCATGAAGGGCTTTGGATGGGTATGTAGATATGTAGATGCGTCTCTGTATGCGCACACTCCGACACAAGCAGGATACCATCTTTTACGCAAACACCTTGAAAGTGTGTTAGCGCATTGGACACGAACAGTTCGCGACGCGAATTAGAGCACAGCCGGGTCGCTGCCCTGACATGACGGCCAGCATCACAGGAGTTATCCCCGGGCAATGGTAGCAATTCCTTGGAGTGTCATTTGAGGGTTTAGGCGTTAGAGTTTAGGGGGTTTCAGGTTTAGAATAGGCTCGAAGCTTCACGGGATTTGGGGCCGATTGTACTATAATTAACATAAGGAACCCCCCACAACAGAATAGGTAGTTATTAAAGCCCCTATATTACTTAACTTACTTGGAAGTCGTGAGGCGAGCCTGGAATGCTGGCATATGTTTTAGGTGCTAAATTAAAAGTGCATTCGGGGACATCACTGGGATTTGACAAGGTGTTTCTTGACTTGCCAACTACGGTGCGGTCGCTGTATAGGGTTTTCGAAACAGCAGATTATCTCCTCGTTAATGCTCCCTATGTACTCTGTCATCGTATACTTTGCCCCAAACCCTATTCTACTCATTAGGGCCCCTGCAAGCGCTACACCCTGTAGACTCTAAACACTCTACTATAGAATACTCTACCTCAAAGCCCTTTCTAACGATTAAGGCTCCTATTGAAGCCTAGGATGCCCAGTAACCTAGGAATAGAAAAGGCTCCCTTGTTGGTATTGGGTACTGTAGCCTTATAGGGAACGACTACAAAAAGGGAATAAGGGTACTACTGGGCATCCTACTATACCCCAAAGCCCTTCCGAACGATTAAGGCTCTTAATTTGAAGCCGAATCCGCAGGAATCCGGCGGAACGAACGGCTTGGGAAGCCCGAGCCCTTTGCTCGGGCTGCCGGGGGTTTGGCCCAGCCAGGTTTCAGGGCTGAGGGTTTGGGTTTGGGTTTTAAGGAATTGTATCAGGGACTATATGAAGGGGATACGAAAGTAATGTAGTACAAATAACTTCCGACAGCGGCATCGTGAGCCTTCCAAAGCTTGTGCAGTACTCAAAATCCGCCGAGGCCAAAGGCCTCTGTTGTTTTGATGGTTTATACTAAGTAACCCTCCACCTATCCACCCCCCTGCACCCAAACGCAAACTCCCACCAGCTTGTGGAGCCTGTTTTCGACCCCCTTGCCCGGCTTCCGTCCTGTCACCCGTGATTTTCAAATTTGTCGCGCCCCCCGCCCTCCCCCGGCCCACCCCCGTCCATCCCCGACCCACTTCTCTTGACCTGCCTTCCCTACCCTGCCCTTTCTTCTTCCAAGCGTTCCTTCTTCCTCCCCCACGTCCTTGCCCTTCTCGCCTTTTTCCACCTTCCCGCTGCTTTCTTGCCCCAAGTTCAAGCTCCCTCCTTCCCTTGCTCCCCTTTCTTCTGCCCCACTTCCTTTTTTTGGTCCGTCTTTTGCCACTTTTCCATCTTCCCCCGCCACTTTTCCATCTTCCAGCCTTTTCCATCTTCCCGCTGCTTTCGCTCGCGTGTTTTTTCCATTGCTCTTCTCCTTCGGTTCTCCTTTCCCCTTCTTGCCCTGGTCTCACTTTTGCTCCCCACGTCCTTCTACCCTTTCCGTCCTTCCTTCCTGTGCTTCGTTCGCGTGCTTGTTTCTTCAATGTTTTTCCCCTTTGGTTTCCTTGCCTCCTCGTTGAAGTTCCTTCGTTTTCCTGTTTTGTTGCTCCAGCTGCTTCTGACTTGCTGTCTGTTATTCTGTTCATTCATGCCATCACTACCTTCAGGGCAGGCCGCCCAGCGCCGCAGGTTTACAGCAGCCCATGGCTACTTTCTGCTCCTGCTTCTGCCAGCCTTCCGAGCCCTCTTCGAGTACAACACAGCTGCCAGTCGCTGTGCTCCTTCTCTGCCTGCTGCTGCTGCTGCTGCTGCTTGCGGGGCGCCGCTGCTGGCACTATGGAGCCGAGGCGGGCCGCGTAGCGATAGAATTAAAAACACGTCTTAGGCGCACCTGGACTAATCACACAGGCATGACACAAGTACTATAGCAGCCTTGATGATTAGAAAAGGGTTTTGGGATAAATTTACTTTAGTTGTAATTAATACGGAACCCTCCCTACAATGGGACTGGTAATTATGTAGGCCCCTATATTATCTGCACGAGAGTCTTGACGAGACATAAGCCAAGCCTCTGTTGGTTCTTGGAGGTCCCGCCCATCTTATACCTTGGCTGACAATAGCCTCTCCTGTCACAAGTTCAACAATTCAGAACACCTACGGGCTAACATAAATCAACCAAACAGAATGTTGGGACTCTATGTATGTAGCTGCTTGAAACTCAGTTGAGCATTGAACATGCAGAATTGCCAAGAGCAACCGCTTGGAGAGTCTGCCACAACACGAATTAGGCGTCGGTGTTTCGGCATCACCACCGAGATACTGCAGGGACAGAACCTTCATGTAGATACCCAGAGGGGTCAGTGTCTCCTGTCTGAATGCCTCGTCGATGTCAGCACGCAGACTGAGAAGCCTCTGAACCTCAGTAGGATTTAGAGTTTAGGGGTTGAGGGTTTAGGGGTTGACGGCTCAGGGATTAAGAACCTTTGCAAGACAAAGTTCATCCTGCGCAAAGTCCATGGAAGGACCCGCCGTTCTGAGGTTCAGGGTTTTTCGTATCACAAAGTTTCCTGGCCTGGGTGTTCGACATGGGATTACTGTCAGTTTTTATTGAGTTGGAACCCCAATTTAGGGTTTAATGCGCAGGAGTTCTCGACAAGAAAAGGATCCCGCCCAAACCCTAGACCCACGCAAATTTCAAGAAACTCTTCTATGCGTAAAACCTTAAAACCTGAAACCCAAACCCTCGCACCTTCAAACCCTGTATATGCTCGGAAGAACCTGCGAAAACCATCAAACCTTCAAACTCCCCTACCTAAAGCAAAGCCAAAAACCTTATGAAACTAGTTAGCCCCAAACCCTAAGCGCAAACCTCAAAAAAACACATACAAAACGAGACACAAAAAAACTAGACAAACCCTTTAACCATGAACCCATAAAACCTATACGCAAGCACTGAACAACCAAATACACCTAAACCCTACACCTCATTAAAACAGAAACACTATAGCTCCGGGGACCAGATCGGCAGAGCCTCCACGGAAGGAGAGTGCCCAGCAGATCGCATGCGAGAGCTCAAGCCTCGAGCCAGCCTGCTCCGGTAAGGCTGGAAAGAAGGGGCCTTCATAATAATTACCTAGATTTTCTGGGTTCCTTTAAAGGGGACTATAAGGGCTACTATGAGGGTTGTAAAGGGTGCGATGATATAGGGGCCTTAATAATTACCCGTACTCTTTTGTGGGTTCCTTACTCTTTTCTGGGTTCCTTGCTACTGAAGGCCCCTATATTGGGTTTGTTTTGGTGAAGTGCGTGTTTCCTCTCTGCTACAGCTTGTCCCATAAGGCTTAGGGTTTAATGTTCCAGGTTTAAGATGTACGAGGTTGAGGCTCGGGTTTACGACCTAGACGTGCGCTCTTTAGGGTTCAGGGTGCTTTTTCTATTTTGAACTCCTTTTCCCACTTTTCCGTGCATCATCCAAGAGAGGTTTCAAGATTTAGTGCTTATGGTTTGCAACATCTTAGGATATGAGGTTTAAGCCTATTTACCTAAATGACCTGAAACCTAGAAGGACTTGTGTGGTTCAAGGTTTCTTGTTGCTAAGGTTGGTGCCTTTGTTCTCTATCAGGTGACTGAGATTCTCGGGCTTGCGGAGTTCACCTTGTCTTTCAAGTGTACGTCACTCTTAAGATGAATGCACCGGAACGCCTGCACACTGAACGGTTTAGGCCGGTGGGGCTTCCTTGGGTTCGGCTTGTATGGGCCCCAAACCTAAACCCTTTAACCCAAATCCAAAACCCCCGACTTCATCTACAACAACCTACCTTGTCTGCAGTGTCCCTATAAACTCCATATAATCGGGAATGGTAGCTTACGGAACGCCGGCCTGGTACGCCAACTCGTTCATTGCTTCCAGGCTGCCGAACTGAGCGGCGACGTGGAAGGCGGGCAAACCATAGGCGAGCCGGCTCCTTTCGAGGGGTTTGGGGTTCAAGTGTTTCGGGCTTGATAGGGTTTGAGGGCTTGGTAGATCAATGACGCTGTATAGGGTTGGAAACAGGCGCTGAAGTCGAATCTCCTACATATCCACGGGCTGCAAAGACTATCGTGGTGACCCTAAGCCCTTCTGACACTCCGGAGTTAAGCCTCGACAGCAAGATCCATCATATGTTGAAGGTACCCATGTCAATGCGTGTGCGCGGTGCAATCCGCTAAGTTGTCTCGTCCGAACATCTGCTGCTCCATCAGAAGTATGCCAGACACCCTAAACCCGCAACAGCGCCGAGCATCTTGCGCCATGGCCTTCACATGTTCCTTTCTATTGTTCAACATCTGTAGGTGCTTTAAACTCATGATTGCAAGGTTATGGGTCTTAAACTATGAGCCTATGGACGTTGAATCACCGATGCCTTCAGACTAGAAAGCATAATTCCGAAGGGCGCGCGCTTCAGGGTTCCCCACCCGCACAGCCTACCGCTCCAGATCACCATGCGGCTCCCTCGGAGCACTTAAGAGTGTACGGTTTGGGCCCAAGTCCCGAACACCAGCAGTCTTCTGACATCCAAAACGGAGCTCAACGCTGAGATGGAGATTACAACCATGGTTATGTGCAAACCCCACGCTTGAACTTCTGCGTAATGTGATCACGCTCCCCTGTCCTCGAACTCGGGTCGCACCTGGCCTCAAGGGACAATGGGAGAAACAGTGGCTGCCGACAGCCTACAAGTCGTCAGTTGAGTTCGAAAGTGCCGTAAGTCCGGATCATAAGACATGTAGCTACATGGCTCTAAAACAACTCCTCGACCCTGTACAAGTCACCGAAAATAGCTGGCCCTATACCCCGAAGGAACTATAATGAGCGATAGCCAAAACCCCGAGCTCCTTCCAGGGCATTTCGGGCCGTCTAAGGGAAGATCCTGTTCCTGATCGGCAAAATCCTGAACTACCTATGGTACCGTAATAAAGCGCCGTAAAGGTTCCCTACCTCCAGGAATACACACAGTACAGCAATCATGTCCCAAACCCTACCTGGACCCTAGATAACCTACCTTTTGAGGTTCCTTACTATGATTGCCTTATATTGGTCCTTAAAAGGTAGGTTCAGGTAAACCCTACTCGGTCCATGAACAACCGTACCCAATCACAGCGATGCGGTGGTAGCATGGCGAGGGGTGTCTTAAAGCAACCAAACGAGATGAGCACCTTAAGCGTCGCAACATCGGATGTTCAGGTCAGGGTGGAGGGTTTCTTTCGCAGCAGGGGAATGTAGCATCAGGGGCCTACACCAAGGGCCTACACCAACGATTTAAGGTTTCTAATGTGTCGTAGTGTAGTCTTTTCTTTTTATTGACTTCTGCTGCAGTATGCTGTATTGTCCGAAAGCACGATGAAACAAAAAAACTAGAAATGACACCTACAAGCCCTATTTAATCATCCTTTGAACTAACCCCCTCCCCCATAATTATTATGGAAGCGCCTCGCACAATAGGCGGATACCGCAGTGGTTGTTTCCAGCGCAAGCCGTCGCTAGGTCATCGCCTTGGCCCAGTATTGCGATTACCACGGGAGGGATACACAGCAAGTCCTACGCGGCTTGGGGTTTAGGGTAATTTGGGCGATCGAAGTTCCTCTGTCAGATCCAAGTCGCCACCAATCTTGGCCCTCGCAGCCAAGAGCAGGCGCACTGCTTCGTTGTGCCGCCAGAACCTTATAGTGTCGAGCATTGAGGGTTTGCAGGTTCCTGGTTCTTCTAGAAGGGTTCCCCTGTGGGCTTCCCCAGCCTTGTTTCAATGGGTTGCTATCGGTCTTTCTGCACCTAGGTTCTTCAAAATGAACAGTTTGATTTTGCGAGGCTTTCTACAGTTGTTCAGAGATGTCCCTACCAGGCTATGCCAAACTTCTTTCCATAGCTTCCCGCAAGGCTTTCAATAGTAAGCCCCGCAAACCCGCAACCCTAAACCCAAAAACCCTAAGACCCTAAACCGTAAGACCTCAAAGTCCACACCCAGCTTCTCTTGTGCATCCTTGGCTTTCCGAGGGAGGGTTGAACGTTGAAGCCGGACCCAGGCAGGGTTTACGGTTTAAGGAGCCTGAGGCTAATGTGGGGGCCTCAATAAGAAGAGTCCTTTAAGGCTGCATGGTGTTTTATACTCTCTTTTGTAGGGGAGCAGGAGACAGAATGAGTAGAACGAGGTTGCGGGTGGTATTATGACTTGCTCATAGCTAATCCTGAAGTACCCGTTGCGCACAGACGCAAATCAACATTCCCCGTCCTAATCCCGAACAAGCCCGCAAATAGCCTTTCCAAACACCCTTGTAGGACCCTAATCACAAGAACCCTATCCTATAGAACTCGTATAGAAAGCCGAAACCCTAGGTGCAAGCCAGCAGCAAACACTGCATAATAGCAGTCTGCCCACGTGCACTTCCAGCCGTGGGATTGTCCTTCTGCGCCTCTCTACCGGCTGCATAGCAGAAAGCCCAACCACTTCCCCAGCTACTTAGATGAATCATGATAGGAAGCCTGCTATAATCAACACTATGTAAGTCGTGTTCGGCTCTCTGGAATAAGGGTTTGGGCTCCAATGGCTTCTACACGGGCGAAGTCCCAGACCCAAGGACTCTGAAACCTACATCCCTAGACCCTACAAGTCACCAAACCGCGGGAGCCTTCTGGTTCCTACAAAGCGACTGAACCCACGGAGCCTTCTGATTCAAATCGGCCCGCAGGGCAAGAAGGCTGCAAAGCAACGCGGGATCTCCGCGGAGTGCGGCATAGTGCAGCGGTGGCCACCCTCTTGTATCGACCTGTGTTTAAGGGTTTAGGGTTTAGGTTTTGAGCTTTACAGCGCTTATTGGATTTAGGGTGCTATAGGTTTAGTTATGAGGCTCAGGGGAAGGGCACCCAGGTTGTGGGTCCCCAATGTGATCACTATGGTCTGAATGGTTCTTGACTCACAGACCCTACGAGTTGGGCACTTGGATACTTCGGGATTGTTGAGGGCTCGGTGTCTCCAAACAGCTTTCAGGATCCACCTGGCGTCTGTTGGCGGGGTTTGGGTTTGAGGATGTAGAGGTTAAAGCAGCCCTGAACCTAAACCCCAAATGCCGAAACCCTGGCTCAAGCCTTGCCTCTGCTGAAACAAGACGACTTGTATCAAGGGTTCTGCAAGCAAGAGCCGGGGAACATACGTGGGAGATTGGGTTTAGGAAACCATGCTACGACAATTCAGAAACCCACGCTTAGTAATCAACTTTCGCCGTGGAATCTCCCGCAAAAGCATCGCAACGCAGCTCGCACTCGGTTTCATAAATACCATGGCTGTTTAGATTGGGCTGTGCTAGTGACCTGGTCCGCAGCATCCACATGTGTGTGTGTATGTCTGATATATAAAGGCCTGATGATTTTTGAACATCTAGAACAAAAAATGCCCTTTTTGGGCAGTGAGCTGCTGAAAGTGTGAATGATTACATTATCAAACCCTGGGGAGTACTTTTTTACCAGGTACTCAGGCCCAATGTTACTCGCGAGCGACGAACGACCTAGCTGCCATTTGCCCTACAAACCAAAACCCCTACGGGTCCGTGTGCCCTACAGCCGAAACCCTGACACTGCTAGTGCGCAATACTTCGGCTTTCAGGGGCTTTGTACATGGTAACTTCATGCCAATGCATATTCTAATGGGTGCACCTTGAATGCTTCAGGACCCCCAATCCTCAAAGCCTGACGTCCAACACCCCTAGACCGGACCCCACTCAGTAATAGTTGAATAATCTTCATAATATAGATATATTAGGACCTTTATAGAGCTCTATTCCAGACTCTTACTGTATGGGGGGCAGTACCTAACCTAGACCTCTCAAGCCCTGCCCTGCACCGGGGTTTACACACCAAGTCTTGATGACCTTCGGGCAGTTGAGCCCCAACAAATCTCCCTTCCGCAATACCTAGAGTGAAAGAATCGGCTGCTTCTTAAAAATGCCCCTCCATGCAAAATGTCATTGATTTTGTTTTGGAGTCTCGTTGCGGACCCTTCAAAAGGAATGGCTCGGAAAGGACCTCGTTGTGCTGGAGGGTGCTTTCACGTTTGGTTTCCTCAGCATGGTCTTCAGGGGTTCAAGGTAGTTTAGGCCGGCCGGGACTACACTTCCGGCGAGCTCTTGATTGCGGAGCGTAGTGTCTAGGCTTGGCGGAATCCTGCAGCCAGAATGCTCAAAGGATGATCTTGTGGTCTATCATAGTACGAAAACTCACCATAACCTGATACTCCTACTAATTCTCCGATCAATACCCAGACCAGACCCAGGTTGCCCTTTCCAAGCCCCAAACCTCGGGAATGCTGCAACAATCTACAGCCGCCGGAAATGTCGACAGGGGCAGTGGACGTAGCAACCACCGACAAGCAGAGGCGCCTCGTGAACTGAAGTAAACCCTGTCTGGCAGAGGAAAGTGCCAACCTGATCCGGCACAGGATTCCGGCTTCAGGTCGACAGGATCTTTACCGCTCGATATATCTGTATACGTCGTCTCGCGCGCTCTGAACCTGGTAGTTGTGCCCTGATGTGGAGACAACTCTTCACCTTTGAAAAGGCCTGACGACGCGAAACGTATATGCAGAAGGGATACACGTCCATTTCCGCTTATGTGCGAAAGCCCTCTTATCATATCCAAGGCTCAAGCCCTGGACCCTGAGCTATTTACTCTAGACTTCCAGGCTTCCCAACACTTGAGGCATCGTCTGTTCCTCCTTGAAGCCTACACTACTATATGGCTATAATGTATGATTATATTTTATTCTTATATATATATATATATCATATCATATCATATCATAACATAACATATCATATCATATCATACCATACCATACCATACCATACCATATCATATCATATCATATCATATCATATCATATCATGTCATATCATGTCATATCATATGAAGGCTCTGAAGCGCAGTTTTCTCGGGATTGCAGGGTTAAGGAGGCTGTGTCAGCGCTCTTGATTCCTCCTTTGACAAGTTGCACTGTGCCAAACGAAAGGCTCCCAGACAAACGAAAGGCTCCCAGCTCTACAGCCGACGACTACATCCTGTAATCAGGCGATTTGGATCATTTCTGATCGCATTCCCTTACAACGATGTTGCGAAGGTTTATTACATACTACCTTCCCGGCAACATAGTCTACTTGTCGAGGTCCCGGTAACATCCTACCCGCACAAGCAAAAAACGCACGAAGGTCCGACATGAACACCGAGGAGCAGGATCAAACTCGCCTTTGCCGTGCGGAAGCCCGAAAATGGGCTCCCAAAGCGGCTCCACGCGAAACCCCTCGAGGATCACGTTCTGCCTGGTTTGCCAAGGGGCTTGGAGTTTTGGGTTGGGTTTCAGACTGTGAGGTTCAGCTTCCCACAGGGTCCAAATACCCAAGACACTATATACTCACCAAAACACAACCCTACAATCACTACCCATAGGCCCCATAGTTCCCTTTTTAGGATGACCTTATAGGATTCTACATATGAACCCCAAAAAGGAACTACTATGAGGCTATGGGTAAAGACTATCATACACCGAAGTACTTGATCGAAGTTGCGCAGACCCTGAGGGATTAAGTAGGGGCTGAGGGTCGCGTCTAGTTTGTATCGCCGAGTTTTTGCGCTGTACTGCACGTCTAAACTGTCTTTTGTTTTCAAATGATTGTTAATCATAATAACTATATTACACTATCAGATAACTATATACTTATAATACTGCATCCCGCCTTTGAAAAGAGCACTTGCTTCGTGAAGGTCGGCGCACTTAGGACGCGACATGCTCGATGTGACTTTTCGCTAGACGACTGAGACCAAGCCGTATAACCTGTGCTTTTTAAAGTTTAGTTTGAGGTGTGGGGTTTACGTAGATTCTAAGGTCCACAAGAAGTCTTCATCAAGCTGTACCCACAACATCGGGAATAAGCCCGTCAAGCCCCGATCAGCAGTTGAAATGTCTCTGTTCAAGCCTCTAGCTAGGCTCCAGATTGATCAGGAATTCAAGGAAAACAAGTGGCTTCGGTCGGCTTCGGGATGCGGTTGGTTTCCTGCTCGGCAAGCATTACGGGGTCAGTATCTTGTCAGGTTTCCGTCTGGCGAGGTCGCCCTCCTAGATCCTAAAGCGAACAACTCAGCCGAGCTGCATGTTCAGGAGCACCCGATATGACACGAAGTCTTGGGCAGCCAGGAGATATGTAAGCTTCCTCTGCACTGCCTGCGCGCGACATGTGCTAGTTTCTACGGAGTACCACCCCGATGCTCTTGGGCCCGAAGACATTCCCATACAAGGCTTTCGTTGCGGTTTGGCATCTTTTTTGTGGATTGGGGTTTCGCAGTAGTATGGCCAATCCCGACACTGCAGAACCGTTTACGATCAAAGAGTTTCGCAGCTTCTTGACGTTCAGAATTCTTCAACCCTAAAGCCCAAGCCCTGAAACTTAAACCCTCAATTCGAACCGACGCCTTCGCCTCTCCACCGTGAGATTCTAAAGTCTCCGTGGGTTCGAGGCTGGCTGCTTTAAGGGGGCACTAATCAGTTCGAACACGTTTTGATGAATTGAGTTCCGGGGCTCTAAAAAGCTGCCTGATAATTACCCATAGGCCCCATAGTAGTTCCCATTTTGGGATTACCTCATAGGGTTCTAAATATTAACCCCAAAAACGAACTACTATGGGGCCTAAGGGTAGTGGCACATCAGCTTCCCCGGACAAGCGAAGCAACAAAAGTGGCTTCCAAACAAGGGATTACACGTTTCTCGAGGCGCATTAGGGTTTCGGGTTTAGGGATTTAGGGTTTAAGGGTTTAAGGATTTAGGGTTTAAGGGGTTGTGCAGGGTAGCTAGCAGGCCTCGAAACACCCAAATCCCCTCAGCCCCCAAACATACAGTTTGTAACCGGAAGCCACCAACAAATCCTGTCGTTTACAAGGATGGCGCCGAACCTTAGGAACTGTTTAAGACCCTTCGAACCAACCTCCCTCCGCCCTCCCCCCCCTCCCAACACTCAAAAAAGCCGCTCCTGAACAGGATGTCGTGAATACCCGGTGTCCCTGGCTGGGGAGCCCCTAAAGCTCAGAAACCCTGGCCCTGGATTCTCCAACCGACGGAATCCCCTAAGATATACCACAAAGCCAACCCTTGTAGAGTTCTTATCAAAGCAATCGGAAAAGAACCCTAGCTGGCAAAAGCTTCAGCCTAAACCGAAAACAGAGACGCAGGTTTCGATTCATTTAATGCTAGACACGACCGGTCCTTCAGGAGGCCCAAAACCTGAAGCCCTAAACCTTCAAGGGTTTTAGAGTTTAGGGAAACCTAGAATAAATATGCTGGAGCCTCCGTTGAAACTCTTGATTCGTCCAGCCAATCTGGTGTCCCTACGAAGCCACCTGTAATTACCCATATAGGAGCCTTTATGATGGGAGTTATCTTATACTATAACCTTTAATCATATACAGACAATAACGGAATACTATTCATATTTATTCCAACACCTACCCTAAGTGTCCAAAGAAACCAATAGTTAGGCACTCGGGTTTAGGATAACAGTCCTCTAGGTCAGTATTTCGGAGAATCCCTTGGGTCCTCAATTAACTCAAACCCTCAACCCCAAGCCCTAAACATCCCCAAACCCCCAAACCCTAGGAACCCTATAAACCCTAACATCTTAATTCCTAAGCCCTATATAAGCCCCTAAGCCCTATAAACCCTGAACCCCGAAGCCGGTCCTTTCGGAGGATCGGACCCAGCTTCTCCTTGTCCTCAGCTCGGCTGAAGTGCCCGAGCCCTGGCGCACCGCCCAAGGAGACGACGGCGGACCTCCGACGCGCGTGGTGGGGCTTTCAAAGGGTTGTATAAGGGATCTACAAGAGGGTTCTATGATATAGGTACCTTTGTACTTACCTATACTGTTTTGGGGTTCCTTATTACAACTATAGTACAATGGGCTCCAAAACCCTATTCTAATGACTATTAAGGCATTAAGGCCTCTGTATTAGGGCTAACGGGCTTGAGGCTTAGGCTTCAGGTCTTAAAGTTTATAGGCTTGGGAGTTTAGGGCTTAAGGTTCTATGGGGGAGTCCACAAGGGTTTGCAAAAGGTTTCAATCTGGACTTGCTGGTATGAGTTATACGGGATCCAAGAGGACTTTGTAATACTTTGCATATTGAAAGGTTGGTAGAAAGGTGTTTAAATACAAAGGGAGACCGGATGGGGCTGAGGGGCCCTTAGAGTATTTATTAAAGCTGGGACACCGTTTCAGCCTCGGAGTTTTGAGGACAATGGGGCTAAGGGTGCATTCTGTCGGGGGTTGCAACCTGCCGTAGCAAAGGACTTCGAAAGCAAACACAGGAACAGCTAACACGAAATTAATCCAAGCCATACGCCGCGCCAAACCTGGTAATTGAATGTCTTCCTTTCTGCGTAGGAGCCTCGAAAATCGGTTTTACATAGCTTTGCGCAGCCCAATGAACCTTGCAAAGGCCTTATTGAAACCTGCATCAACTCTTTCATAAGCCTCTGAAGACTGAAAGTCATGTAATGCTCCATGGGACGTGACCAACTCGATCTCGTAGGGGCTTTTGACCATGATCCAGGAACCAACCGGGGAAAGCTCCCTCAAGCACTTTTCCTGGATGGGTCTGGGGCTCAAGGTAAAAAGACATCTTAGACATTATTCCCATAGTGGCCTTCTTAGAGAGGGTGAGGATGTACCTTTACATAAGCTTAACCGAACCCGGTGTCCTTTTCTACTGGTACCGTGGTTGCTGTTCATCTTCCTCCTCGCTAGGATAACGCCGGGGGGTTCCTACATTCGAAGAACGGGGTGAGACTGATGAGGCTGCGAAGCCCTAAATCCAACCCATAAACATCCCCAAACCATAAGCTCGCAAACTCCAGACTTGTGGTGTGGTCTTGGCGGCCTCTGTGCTTCTGCCTTGGTTCTTGGGTATGTGGTGGCTTGCTTTCGATAGCACGAAGTTCTTCTCCTAAGAATCCAGGGGATAATGCAGGAACCTGATGCAGAAACCCTGGGTCAAAAGGGCCCAAAATAGCAGGATCCATATATAGAGCCATAAAGACCCGGGGTTTCTTAATCAGATTCCTACATTAGTACCCATATAGATCGCTTTTTGTAACCCTTATAGATCCCTTGATAGGAACCCCTAGGCCCAAGATTTCTTAATCAGGTTCCTACATTACCCCAACATCCGATTCCCTGCACTTCCGGAGGCTCAAAACAGCGTGGGAGCCCAGGGGCCGTGCGACACCAGCCGCGGCTCGCCCATGTGTAAGGAGAGAGCAGCTCCTTAAGAGTTCTAGCTGGGCTTTAGGATTTCAGAGTTTTAGGGTTTAGGATTTCAGGGTTTTAGGGTTTAGGATTTCAGGGTTTTAGGGTTTAGGATTTCAGGGTTTTAGGGTTAGGATTTCAAGGTTTTAGGGTTTAGGATTTCAGGGCTTTATAGGTTTAGGATTTCACGGTTTTAGGGAGTAGGGTTTAGGAATTTCAGGGTTCTAGGGTCTCAAGGTTTTAAGGAGTAGGACTGCCGGTTGGCTGCCAACATGACTTCAAGACCCCTATTCCCTCCACCCCTTTCCGCCCAACATTCAACCGGACAGCCCCCCGTCCGAATACAACAACCTACAAATCCAGAGCCGAGTTTTAATTTGATCATGCGGGTATGGTAATTACAGCCAGGTAGAGAGATAATCAGCTAGATAGGGACACAACGGCCAGCAGTTACCTGTTCCGGCTGTTGAAATCTAGAGCCAGGTCACAAACTAAACCCCTGAAGCCTGAAATCCCAAGCCCTAGAGCCCTGTAGCCCTGAACCCCAACACCTGACTTGGGCTTCGCAGGCAGAGGTACGGTCAAAAGGCATGAAAGTAACAAACTCCGAATTATACACCTCATGTGTATGCCCCTTAACTCAGCCCTTGAGGGTTTAGAATTTAGGGCTTAGGGCTTCCTTTAAAGAAGCCCTTCGAAGAACCCCTCGAGCCCTTAAAGAAGCCTCGGATATCGGTACTGTATGATATAAATCCTGCATTACCTTAAGGCCCCTAAACTATGGGAATTATGATATACTCTTTATTATGAGTAATGCAAGATTTATATCCCTAAACCCTTATCCCTAAAACCCTTATAGATCCCTTAAAGGAACCCCTTAAAGAAAATGCAGGATAATATACATATATATATATACACATAAATAAATAAATATAAATAAATATATATATATATATATATATATATATTTATTTATATTTATTTATATATATATATATATAGAATCATCAAAAGTAAAACCTTGCAGAACTTGAGCTGGAGCGCAGCCTGGTCGGGGCGCTCCACGACGGGGCCTGCGAGTTCCAGAGGGGGAGACAGTTAATCGACAATATATAACAAGCTGTGCATGATATGTAATGTAACATATAATCTAGCAGAATATACATATACATACATATGTATATGTATACATGTATATATATATATATATATGTAATTATGTGTGTAACATATTTTTGAATGAACAATGTATATCAGTGTATAATGTTATGTAATATGTAATATATAAGTTGGAATGGTAGATAGGTCGTCTCAGATCTTGGGGTTCCTGTGCAGGGTAGCTTGCAGCCTTGAGGCACAGAACTCCATGCACGCTCCCGCCCTAGCCGCAGTTTAACACGCAGGCCTGAAGCACCCAAACCCCGGTAGCCCGCAAGCATACAATTTGCAACCGGAAACCACCAACAATCCTGTCCTTTATAAGGATGGCACCGAACCTACAACCCGTTTAATTTTAATTAAAGCCCTTCGGACCACCCTCCCCCCCTCCGCCCTCCCCCGTCCAAATCTGACGCAATCCTTGGGCACGACTTGCCTAACGATTATAAACCGATCAACTTGCAAAACATCTTGCAACATCCCTTGCCTAAGGAAAACACTCGCAAGCTGTAGCCAAGCTTTGTAGTACATGAACTATTACGAAGCTCCCATGGCAGTCTCTGCGGATAATATAGGGCCTAAATAACTAGAATAGGGTTTGGGGGCCCATTATACTCTAATCACAAAAAGGCACCTCAAAATAGTAATGGTAAGTATTTAGGCCCCTATCGTAGCTGGTTCCAAGCGGCACAAGGCGAAGAAGAATGCGCAAGATGCAATGTATGCAGGGATGCTATCCTCAGCAGATTCAGCCATGTTGGCACGGGTGTTGGAAATCGAGCAGGCACTCGGCCAAGGCCTTCAACCCTAAACCCGACACCTCTACATGCGTAGCCTTCAACCCGCCCCCCTACTAAACCAGAGAAGCCACAAAACCCGGCGGCTCGAAGCCCCTGGACCCCAAGTTACCGTAATAGTAGCAATGAAGCCGAGTAAAACCCGTGGGAACTTGTGCTTATCAAAATAGTAAACATGAAGAATATCTCCGAAAGAAAATCACACTGAGCCCCAAGCCTGAAGCCCGAAAACAGCCCAAGCTTCAATGGCTTTGGATAGGTCACCCAGCGTGAGATCTTGATCCATCTGTGGGCATGAAAAATAATCATACCTGGGGGCATAAGGGTTTGGGTGTTTTAAAGTGTTCGGGTTCAGGGTATCGGTAGTGTCTGCCGCTCAAAACCCGAAACCCTCGAACTTGACGTTCAAGAGAGTTTGGATTCTTGGTTGGGTTTAGGGCTCCCGCCTGGAGCTGTAGAAGGGTGCAAAAATCGCTGAGGCCTCAAGGAATAGAATTCTCATCACTTCGGCATTACCTTGCTCACTGAGAGGTTCCAAAAAGGCTGCTGGCAAGCGGCCTATAATGCCCACATAATTCGACTAATGGCTTTGGGATGCTTTGGGGTACATTTATCGCAGGAAACACAAAAATAGCGCTACTAATGATTCAGGCTTCTAGATGGGGGCCCCGTGCGTGTAAAGGGGCTGGCATCCGATTGGCGGCTTACATTGGGCTTGGCATTTTGGGTAGAGGGCGCCCGGGCGCGTTTTGAGGTGTAACACAGGGGCCCCCAGAATAATTGGAATAGGAGCTTGGCATATACGAGCATATGTCTATCTGAGCAAGCATTCTAAAGCGTATATGTGGTGGTTGAAAGCTAAATAATGCTACTCACGTCTGGCAAGGCTTGATGCTGACTTCCCAATATATTCGGGCATTCATTCAAGCTTCAACTTGCAACAGATGGCATTTGGGTTTTGGAGAGATTGCCTTGAGACGCGTCCGAAATCTTTCAAGCAAAATCCTAGGCCTTTAGCGCCGCCCCAGTCCTAGATCCCCAAACGCTCAGACACGGCGCCACAGGAATAGGGGATTTGATCGCAGAGCCGATGTCGACAGAGGTCTGGCACTCGGCACAAGGCTCTCTGAAACGATGTCCAGCGGAATTTTCTGAAGGTCGGTGAGGATGTATTTCAAGGCATTCCTGATCAAGAATGAAGGGCAGACAGCTCTTTCGGGAGCTCTTTAGAGGTCTGAATAGTAGCACCTTGTAGAGTCCGTGTGCTGGTACGCTACAAGGTATCCCAGATCCCTATTCTACATACTGCCATGATTACGACCGTCTCAGACCTACGAACTTTGTGCGCCTGGTCCATTGGTGATATTCAGGATTGAAAGAACTCAGATGTGCATCTTCCCATGTGGGCTTAAGTCCTGAACCCACCACAAACCGCTAAAGTGTCAACGCCCACTCCATAACTTGTTAATCTCCTACAATCTTAAGATCGATTAAACCCCACACCGCCAAACCCCAAAACCGAAATTAGTGGCTGCAACACTGTGGTGTCTTCGAGCTGAAGAAACTCGCACGGCTCACAGGTCTTAGTGTCTGCCGAGCATCGGACTTTCTTATTGGAAGATTCAAGCAGGGTTTAGGGTTTTGAGGTTCAGGGTTTTCGGGGACTGTACCATACGCATAGGCCCCATAGTAGTTCTTTTTTGGGGTTCATAATATCTAGAATCCTATTGGGTAATCCCACAAAGGAACTGCTATGGGGCCTATGGGTAGTTTTTTGAGCTTTAATAGGATTGTGTTGACAACCCGTCAGAGCTGAGGTCCAAGGCTCAAAGCTCTGAAGCCGACCCGCGTCCGAAGCTGTGGCTTCAGATTGCGGGGTCCTTACCCACAGGCCCCATAGTAGTTCCTTTTGGGGATTGCCTAATAGGATTCTAAATCTGAACCCCAAACAGGAACTACCATGGGGCCTATGGGTTATGGGGTTAATCAGCAAACATCACTGCACTGACGTTAGACATCATATAACCCTCCTTGCTAGCTCCCTTGAATCTGGGTGGTTGTCAAAATGATGGCCCCTTTTTGGGTACCCTAAATAGTCCGTATTAGAATAAGGACCCAAAAAGGGACCCTAATTTTGACAACCACCCATCTGCAGACCAAGGGATTCTGTGGTGGTTCGGCCCAGGGGCTGCAGGACGCGCAGTTGCTCGAAACCGGGATCCGGGTGGTCACTTCCGACCCATTGATGTGAGATGAAGGCGGCCTTGCCCTTACCTCGTGTTTGGGTTATAGGCTTTATAGTTCTGGGTTTGTCTTTGGGGCTTGTGGGGGTTATAGGGCTACAGAGCTTCTATATATTAAAGGATGTGGGGCAGTTTGGGGTTTAAGGTTTGGGCTTTAGGGTTCAGCACCTCCAGTTCGAGCATGCTGAAGCGGAGCAGGCTACTCCGGCACCCTTAGGTCCCCATAGCATTACCCTTAACCTACCAAAAGCTACTTTATGGTAGGTTCTTATCATAAACCCTAATACGAAATAGCTCTGATACGCAGCCTACTCGGAACCATAAGCGGAACGCAAACCGTTCACAGGAATCTTCCTCGGAAGCCTTCTAGAAGGCCTATTCTGGACCCAAATGTGTACCGCAATCAGAAATCTCATTGGAATCCTAATCGGAACAGTCATCGGAACCCCAAAACCTGATCGAAACCTTTGCCTACAACGAGGAAGGAGGACGGTTTGGCCGAAAGCTTTCATGCGAAGTCGCATGAAGCCTTTTGGGCTTCTTTGCCCCAGGCTTTGGGCGGTACCAACCTATTTCCCGAGCCCGAATTCACCATGCAATCTCTATACAACCACCACGGACGAGTACCTTTCAGCCCTCAGCTGTAAACGTATACACCATACAGTCCCACAGTGTAAAGGGCTGAAGCCCAAAAATCCTTTGAATGACAAGAACATCACGAAAGCACGGCGTGTTGCTGGTGTCGAACTGAACCAGCAACCCTTTGGACAATAGTTCCTCGTGGCTGACGATCCTGAGCATGGTTGAAGACTTAGGGTCTACCCATAGGCCCCATAGTAGTTCCTTTTTGGGACCCCCAAAAGGAACTACTATGGGGCCTATGGGCAGTGGTGGGCGACATGCCATCTCGGCTTCTAGGCAAGCTCTGGTTTTCACGGTCCTTGGCGTGGGCCCAAGAAGAACCCAAGGTGAAATTGTTCCGAGTAACGGATCTGTCGGGCAAAAAACAAACAAAGTGTTGAGTATACGAGCTGTTCTCATGGTAGTCAACACCTCTGTTGAATCCTTTGATGGTAACATGCCCTTCCACGTCTTGGTCTGTGCAGATTCCGCGGAACGAACTGTCCCTTGCGTGCGGCCCCTGAGGCCATGTGAGGTGTCAAACCTACTGGACAGTAGAAGTGGTGGTAAGAGTGGTAGTACTGGTAGTAGAACTAGCAGTAGCAGCAGCAGAGGCCGAGGCAGAGGCAAGCAGTAGCAGTAACAGCAATAGCAGTAGCAGTAGTACTAGTAGTTGTTGCTGTTGTGGCAGTGATAGTAGCAGTAGCAGTAGCAGTAGCAAGCGGTAGTAGCAGCAGTCGTCGTCGACGTCCTTGTCGTCGTCGTCGTCGTCGTCGTGGTGATCGCATTGGAAAGTGTAGTGGTTGAAGAAGTCGTTGTGGGAGTAGTGGTAGTGGTAGTACTAGTCCTCGTCTTTGAGACTGTCCAGTCCCTAGAACCTCACAGAACCCTACTGGAGACGTAGTAAGCATTGTTGTGACTTACAACGATACCATCGGGGCATATGGGGGACTTCTGTTTCCATTAATTCCGACCGCTGTTGACGTTCTCAGGGCTTGCAAATATATTGCCGTGGGCCAGCCACGGACGGGTTCAAGGAGGATTTTCATTGTTGCGAGGAAAATCTGCGAAGACCCGATAAATCCTGACTTCAATAACCCCCGGGCCAAGGGGTGGGGTGAGGTCGACGCCCCAAACCACCCAACGCCCCATGCTCAGCCCGCACGGGCTTAAGGGTTGATGGTTTACAGCCTAGGTGCAGTAAGGGTTGTTAAAATAGAGAAGGCCTCTACAGGGCTCCACAGGGTGTCTGGCCACAGTGGGTACACCACCGCGCCCCACCCCGCCTGAACCATCATAAGGCAACAACGGTGGGGATTCTTGAAATATTAACAACGGGAAAAAGGGCGAATTCTTTCAGACCTCAGCATTAGGTGCTTGAGGGTGTATGGTGTATTGTTTGGGGCTAGGGCTTCTGTATGGTATCCGACCAAGCATCTTCGTCATCTGGAAGAGCTCCTTCACCGGCAAGGTGTACATGGGGAACAGCATGTTGCTGGCATCGCCTTCTCGGAAAGATTCGATCGCGAGACCATGACTTTCAGAGATTTCGACGTGGGGATCAGCGCGACGGTTTGTAGTTTAGAGTGTAGGGCTGGCGCTTTAGGGCTTATGGGGAACACAAAGTGATTGTAATAAGTCCTTTGCGCTCTGACCAAAAAGCTTTCGATCAATACAGCTGAGGGGAATCGGTTTCCCTCCCGATTGTAGCAGGAAGCCATGCTGGAAAGCCAAAAGCCTCAGCCTTCAGCTCAAACGCCCATGCGCGAAATTACGGGAGCAACAGCCTGAACCCCAAACTCCATTTAAACCTGCCATAAATTTCTCTAAATCCTATATAAATCCGAGACCACTTAAACCCAACATCCGATACCCTAAACACTCCAGCCCCTACGAGCAGACATGGCCTGTCCTTGGCACCGCCTCTGTGAATTTTTTGATTGGGGGGTTTAGGGATTAGGATTAGGGTTTGGGCTGAGGGTTTGTCGTGGAATAGCACGTCGGCTGTTGCATCTTGAGACAAGGTTGTGTCGAGTGCATCGTACTTTGGCGATGCACTGTCAAAGCCTGTCTATAGAAGGCGCTTCCTTCTTTCTCCCGCCCCTTGGTGGTGGTGGTGGTGGTTGGTGGCACTGGTGCTCTCTGCCGCACAGCATGTTCCCTGCCGCCATTTCGGTGTCATTAGGGCTCCGGCAACAGTTCGACAAGCAGGGCCCTTCAATCCTAGCTTCACTGCACCACACGAGCCTCCACGAGCCCGCCCCCCCAAGCCAGGAAGAGGGAGTACCCCCAAGCCAGTTTGGGTTGGATTTGGTCACTTGGCAAGGACCCCAGAATCTTCCTAAGCCCTAAATCCTAAATCCCAGAACTCCAAACCCCCGAAACCTCAAACTACAGCAACACTATCCTCAGCTCGCTGAGTCTAGATCGATTTGACGGCTTTACGGCAAGAAGACAAGAAGGCTCCCTGTGAGAGGAACTACCCTGCATAGTACCCTTATAGAAACCCTTACATTTCCAGGAACCACCAAGAAAGGGACCCTAATAAAGAGAATTACCGTTCATAGTACGCTTATAGAAGCCCTTATTTCCCGTTTAGGGCACAAAGAGAACTACCCTTCATAGTACGCTTATAGATCCCCTTAAGGAACCCCCAAAGGAGGGGACCTACTTCAGAGAACTACCCATGTGGCTTCCGACGCCTTCCTCCTGGCGTGTCCTCGAGTATTCCTCGAGTGCCGTCCGAACACGAGGGCCATGGCACGGCATGCTTTCAGGGCTTAGGGTTTAGGGTTTAAGGTTCAGGGTTCGAGGTTTAGGGCAGATGGGGTCTTTTTGAGGATTCGGCCTGCCTTTGGATTTCAAAGGCTCCATAACCTAGAAACTTAAAGTCTGCGTGACGGCTGCTCAAGGCCTAGATTCCTAGAATAAGAATATAATGATCACGTTAAACCAAAGAGTTCTAATTGATATTAAAACCTTCACACGTTCTATTTGATGTTAATATCTATGATTGTTGGTTTATAGCTGTATAGTTATATGAAGCTGCCTTTTTCCTCGCCTGTCCCAGGTCACCCCAAAAAGCTCCCCTTTGGTCATCGCGGTTCTAGAATGTTTAAGGTTTTTGGGGTGTAGGGGTTAGGGTTTAGGGGTTAGGGCTTAGGGTCGCTCCGTTTATTGCTGAAGACCCTCGGCAGCAGCCGGCTTAGCCGAGAGCGCGCTTGAGCCCCCAAGCTTTGAGTGAGATTTGACACGGGCGATGAAGGTTGCACGGTTGAGGGTTTGCGGTGTAGGGTTTAGGGTAATTGCACTAGCAGCAGGACAGGTCATGATAGTATTCGATAATAATATTAGTGGCCGTTATGGTAGTAATTAGTGCAAGTAATTGTACTAATTTCGAGTTAATAGAAATAGGTCAAACCTCGGAAAGCTGTTGGACCTGGTAGGGCTTCACACCCGACTTCAGGAAGTAGGTGACGAGCTTTTCGATGTTGGTCGCCTTGTCAGGTTGGGAGGTGCCGTGGACGGCCGTACTATCGAGGATAAAATTTTAGTTGCCGATGCTATTTTGTGGCTTATTTACTATAACAATAGTATAGTAATAACGTACCCCGAACCCCTGTATTAAGGCCCCTATATTAGATCGTGCGTGCGTTTTTTCCTTTTGAACAAAACTCGGGTTGTGTAACTGTCGAACATCGAACGAGGGCTTAAATGCGTTTGCCTCGTTGACATTTCGAGTTTTCGGGCCTTTGGAGATAGGATCTAGGGTTCGGGGGGCTCCGGGGTTAGAGGGCTTCAGGTTTTGAGGTTGTAGGTAGTTTTGGGGCAGATTCTATAGTATGAAAAGCGCCTACAAGGGATATCATAAACAGTTCTTTCGACCAGTATATCGGAACGGGGCCTCCGTGCGGTTCAAGTAGGACGTTCCGGACGCTGAAATCTCCTCTGCTCCCGTGGAGTTCAGGAAGAACCTGCCAGCAAGACAATGTAGGGGCCTTAGTAACTAGAATAGGGCTTTGGACTCCTGTGTAGTATAAGTATAATAATAAGGAACCCTAGATAACAATATGGGCAATTAGTTAGGATTCTATAGTATGAGAGGTTCATTGTCCTAACCCTAGTGCCATAGCTGTCACTATCAGACATGATGTTGATACTATTCTTTGGCCAGTTGCATGCAGCCACAACAACTTTTCATGACATGCGAAATCCTCAAACTTGAAGCCGCAGCTTCAAGCCTAAAATAACAGCTCAAGCCCTAAGCCCTCACGCTTTCAGCTGGGAATGTTCGAGCTATTGGGCCCCAGGGACCTAAAGCTAAGGGTATCTCGCGAAAACAATAAGTCAAAGAAACCAGTATGATTCGTTCCCACGCTGTGGCCTTCAAAGGTTTCCCTCATGTTAGACTGAATGCCAAGGTATATGCTTCAGAGGCATAAGCACCACAGCACCCCCCCAAACCCGACGCCCTAAACTTGCACCCAAGCACTGAGGCTAGTATAGGGGCCTGAATTATTAGAATAGGGCTTTCGGGTATATTATGCCATAATAATGCTAAGAGACCCCCCAAAATAGCATAGAAATTTAAGCCCCCTATATTACAGCGGCCTCCTCTCAATCTTTCCAGAATTCATAAAGAACTGCGAAAGCTGGCGATATCGGAGCTTCGATATGGGAGTTTCCGAAAATTAGGGGTACCTTATGTTGGAGTCCTTATAATAAGGATCCTGCTATTTAGGGTTCCTATCGTTCCTATTTTCGGAAACTCCACAACTCGAAACCGGACTAAGGCCCGACAAACCCAAAGCCCCTAAACCTAAACTCCTGTCACCACGATTGGGATACCGACTATGTTATTCCTATCTTTGCTAGGCTACCACTGTGATACTCATACTATTCTGACTACTGATACGCCGCACTCATTACGAACTGGAAACCTCGAAGGCCAAAACCCGATGACGGCCCTTCCCTTCGGCAGAGACGCATTGGCATGTCGGGCCGGGGCCAGGGGAATTCGATACCGGCGTAAAGACGCTCCTTGGATTGCAGTGAATTTCGGGCTCGGGTTTTGGGTATACTTGGACCCGACATAACCCTCTTTTTTAGGGACTTATGTAAGGAAATCATGATAAGGAACCCTAAACAGGTCGGTTCTTGGGGTTTTGAGAAAAATGCTTCTGGAAAATGCATGCACCTTTGACTCGAAAGAAGATCCAGCAAGCCCTCAGCGTAGGTTTAGGGCTTAGGGTGTAAAGAGCAAACAGGATAGGTTCAGAAGTTCAGGGTTCGACGCTCGATGGCGGCCTTCAGAAATCTAATTTTGGGGTAGGCCAGGTTCATGTACTTTCGCTTTAGGGCTCATCCCCAAAGATGCAAGCTCGCAGCGACTTGTTGATATGGATTGTCAAGTCTCTACTCGTGGACCCTTGTGTCAAACTGAACCTGAGGGCATGCTCGGTTGCTCGACTCTACTGACGCAACTGATAAGTTGAGAACCAGGGGTTTTGGAAGGTGCATACACTAGTGGGTCCCCTAGGCCCTAGACCCTAAACCGACCAATGCCTTGGCAAACAGGCACTAGAGTAAGTTTAGGGTTTAGGGTTTATGGAGTTTGCAGTCCAGGGCTTGCGAAATGGCCTTTCCATATGCACGTGTTCGTTCTAGTTCCAGAGCCCATGTAGCCATTTAATACACACCTTGGCCTTGCAGCACGACTACATTCAAAAACAAGAAGAAATATGCATGAAGGCACGTGATGTAGGGTTCAGGGCTTACAGGGCTCTACTGTACCCCCGAGAACCATAGTAAAAATAGTACGTTTAACTTCTCTAACAAAAATAATTCTAAAGGAGGCCATAGTCTATAGACCACAACATTAGAACCTTAGAGGCCCAAGGAGCATTGAGGGTGACCCCATTCTGAAGCGAGCCGTCGTAAAAGGACTGCGACGGGAACTCCGACAGGCAGGGATGCATGCGGTACTGCACCTGGGGCGGAGGTGCGGGCTTTAGCGCTCTTGGACTTTGATCTTTGGGGCATCTAAGCTTTTTCAGGTTTTGCTGGGCATCAAAATAGCACAAAATCCTTATATAGTGTGGTATTTGGGCCGAAAGGCCTTAATATATGAGTCCTTAGAGTCCTAGGGTTTGGGGTTTAGGCTTCAGGGCCAAATGGCTTAGACACAGGCATGGCTCCAGACCCGTTATGAATTTTCCGCCCAACTGCTTTTTTCCAGCGTACAGAGCTCGTACTGCAAACACCACATGTCGTGTCGTGACTCCTCAAGAACTAACTATGCTAGACAATTCTTGACGTGTTTTCGATTGACTCCGCACAGCCTCCAAGCGGACTGGCCGAACGCCAAGGAAGATCAGCCGCTCCTTTGTTGCTTTGTTGTGGCTTTTGTTTGGGTGTTTCGGGTTGCTTTTTTGGTTTGGGGTTTGTCGGCCTGTGCTTTTCGGGAGGGGGGTGCCCAAAGAAGGTGTTTGAGTTGTGACTGTTGGGCATTTATGGTTTACGGGTTGCAAAAAGTTTGATGCACTGGCCGCTAGCCTCGTTTATGTACGGTGTTTTAAGGCTTTTGTTGACCTCCTTTTTGAGAGGGGTGGGTGCCGGAAAAGGGTCTACGGGTTGTGGCTTGCCGGCGTCTATGGTTTGAAGGTTGTACATGGCTTCCTGGTCACTATATTACATGCTATACTACAGTACACACTATACTAGAGTTACTATAATATACTGCACTATACTACATTTGGGGGTCTGGCGTTTTGGGTTTAGGGCCTCAGGGTTGGCGGCTTCAGGGTGTGCGGGTTCAGAGGAGGTTTACCGTAGAGGGCTGAATCCTTCTTTCTGGGATTTAGGGCTCTTGGCTTCAGGGCTCTTCTCGCCTTTTTCGCAGGGTTCAGTTGACGTCTCAAAGTTTACGACTTTTCTGGGAGTTTAAGGTAGCAGCTAGCAGGACAGGAGTTGGGGCTGCTGGGGTTTAGGTTTACATGAGCTAGCCAGCCTTTTGGCGGTGAGTTTAATACTACGGTTGATCGTATAAATCCTGCATTACCTTAAATAACGACGCAAGACTATGAGAATTATGGTATATTCCTAGTATGATTACCCATTGGCTCTGGGTTTAGTACTACGGCTGATGGTATAAGTCCTGCATTACCTTAATTCATGACCCTAGACTATGGAACTATGGTATATTGCTTATCACGGGTAAGGCAAGGTTTATACCGTCAGCCTTAGCACCTGTGCCCAAGCTACCATGGGCTTTCTGACTCCAAGACCTGAGCCGAGCCAAGTGGCAAAGAGACTCTGATGAAGCCCTGCCTTCGCAGCCTTCTTGCACCTGAGGACGGTTTGCAGTTGGTTGAACATAGAATAGGCTTTTGGGGCCCGAAAATAACGAAACCCCAAAATTTTATGGGCAGTCCATTATTTCGGTTGGGATTCATACGTCAGGAGCCGTGCGGCTAAGGTCACCCCTGGACTTCGGCTGCAACTACAAGTCCAGTATACCTAAGTGACCCCTTCCGCAAAAGCCGAAACACCAGAGTTCGAGACGAAAAGCATCCTTCGGAGGGGTAAGCATGGCAGAAAACTTCGCACGGTGGTGTCTTGAAGGTTGTGAAGGAATTCATTAAGCGGTGGAGTTATTGATGGTCGATTTCTTACTCCTCAATCGTTTCAGTAACGCTGCCACCGGCGACCCGAAGGACTAGACCTTATATTAATCAACAAGTGTATATTTCTGTCTACAAGACTTAGTATTCTTCTTATCATTACTGTTGTTGTATTACAGTAGATTTGTTCACTCTTTGATGCACTGAACCCTGAACCTGGTTTAGGCTTTGGAGCTGCAATCCCGCCCTCTCACTCTCGCGGTTTGGACTCTGTGGATTAGATCCTCTCCATGTTCCCGATGGATTGCTTCCGAGCTGCATGATCACGGGCCCAAGCTGGCAGTGATCGCCAACCAAAACCATCTGCTTCGCCTTGCTGAGTTTAGGGTTTAGGGTCTCGGGTTTACGGTCTGTTTAGGGTTTAGGGTCTACGGTTTAAGGTCTCTAGGGGTTAGGGTTTATTTTAGGGTCAGTTTAGGGTTTAGCATTTCTGCACTTGATTCATGTAGAGTTGATTATTCTCAGGCATAGTCACCACATGTGATCGCAGAGTACTGCTTTCGTCTACAGTTCATTTTTCCTCCGGCTCTACAGACACCACGCACGTGATAGTTGAGCGCTTGCTTCTATATATCAGTCTTCTGTGCTAGTACTTCGACCTTCAGGGTCGGTAACCCAAGGCGCTGGTGAATAGTGTACGGGCACTGACCCCTGAGTTGCAGGGTATGACCTATGAAATGGTAGGTTATGAAAGCCGTGGGATGAATTTTGTGAGTTCACTCAAGGTTGGCAGACCCTAGGGCTGCCGTTACCTGAAAAATTAGAATAGGGTTTTGGGGCCCATTATACCATACTATACTATACTATACTGTAGTTACAATAAAGAACCCCCGACATGGTATAGGCAATAGGTCATAATGGTTCCAAGGGTATATATTATTATATGACTAGTAACTACTGGTGACTCAAGCAACCTGCCTTTCAAGTAATTGGAGCCCCAGGGAAATCGGAAAACAATCTCGCAGCTTCGGCGCGGTGCAATTAAAATTGGGGATTTAACAACGGGATGGACAGGGCTCAAAACAGGATGTATATATACATATATATATATATATATCGTGCTGATACTGTGTAGTGGCAAAGCTGGCGGGTACTATACACAAGTAATAACATACTTTGGCCTTGAAGTTGCCAACCACACCCCTGAACCGAAAAAACCTAAACCAGTGTGTATGTGCCGAGGCTAGAACTCTGCGACTCCAACCCTAAGCAATCGTAAATCCCAAATTCGGCTGCAAACAATGAGGCTCAACACCCTACTGTAAACGAGGAATGGCCAAACACCGATCTCCGGCATCCTGCAAACCCATCAGCTCGACCCTGCAAGTTTTCGAATCCCTAATCCCTCTAGACATAGGCCCCATAGTAGTTCCTTGTTGGGATTAGCTTATAGGGTTCCAAATATGAACCCCAAAAAGGAACTACTATGGGGCCTATGGGTAGACACTAGGAACTTCCATAAAACCCCTCGGCTGAAGTGAGGCAAGGTGGCACCCATCATGATCGGAATGAGACATTCAGGCTCGGCCGCCTCTCAGTGCCGTGCTTTTTGGGCGGCATGTTCCGGGTTCAGGGTTTGAAGAAAGCTTTGGGTGGCAGAGTTTCGTTTGGGGTTTAGGATGCGGGTTTAGGTTTGACAGGGCTTCTTTCTGTTTCGTACAGGGCGCTGCCAGTTTTTTTTGGTTCTGGGTGTCTTGGGATTTGGCTTCGTGAGGCTTATGGTTTACCACGCTGGCGGCTCAGGAACTATTCTGGCTCCTAGAACCCACGATGTAGCCGAGAAGCCCCTGAGGTCAGAACGACTGAGGCTGCAGGGTTCGTAGGGTTCCCCTGAAATCCCAAACCGGAAGATCAGAGGTATACATCTAGTTATGTACCATGGTTCTTCAAGTACCTTTGTAGAGTATAGACGTATAGAGACTCCTTTGAGGCCGAACTATATACTGCCACGGACCCCTAGGGTCTTTCAGCGCTCAAACCTGCAGCCCAGCAAACGACTCCTGGTACATGCACAAGGATGCCAACAACTAAGCGAGGAAACCCTACATCCGAATGGGAGGCGCTTGCGGCGATCGAGAACTAATCGAGACCAAACATGACAGCGCAACTTTAAACGCTGCATCAACCCTCGGAACGAAGGTACCTTCATGCAGCCCAGATGCACCTTAAACACCAAACCCAACCCACGTTTCTCAAGCCCTATGAGCCCTGTAGAAATCCTATCTAAGACCCCTAATTATTTTTAAAGACCACGCCGCAAAGCATCCCCTTTAAAGCCCTAGGCCCTCCCGAATGCCTGGGTCGACTCATCCACGAGCACCTGCTTGAAGCGGAAGTTCTGCAGACGTGGATCTCCCGCACCAACCTCGGCAGATCTCCATCGAAGTTAGGTTAGGTTGTTGGAGTGAGGGGGCTGGAGCCGGAGAAAGCCCTTTTTCTAAGGACTCCATAACCATAACGTATTGGAGGGGGTTTGCGAGCATATATTTGGACATAAATTGAGATCATCTCCCCTTTTGCCCTTCCATCCTCAAGTTTTGGTCTAACGTGCCCCAAAACCTTACAGACCCCTAGACTGCCCTACATCTTCTCACCTGGGTAGCCCTATAACAGCGAAGGTGCAACTGCTTGAAGGAACCGGGTCATGGATACCTTCCTTATGAAGGTTTTGGGTTTGCTGCTTTGTTTTAGCGGATCTTTTCGGGATTTTGGGGGGTGGTAGTGAAAGGATCCGGCGACTGACTAACTAGGGCTTCAAGGAAAGCTATTATGGCTACATCAGGGGGTTCAGGATGTATAGGCTTTGGATATGAGGCCTCGGGTACGATGCACGGTTTTGAGCTCAGAAAAGCCCTAGATGCGCAAACTCGCTGCGGACCCCACAGCGCAAGACGTAAACCCTTCAACCCCAAGTCCCTCAACGTTTACCCCGCCCTCAGCTTGAGGACCTTGAAGCTCGGCTCAAACCCTCACTTTTGCACAGTGGCGCAGGTGGTGCAAATGACATCGGCTGCAGTGAGCAACTCACGCTCGGTTGAGTTCTGCAGCTGCTTGAACCTGAGCACGGGTTGATTGTTTCAACACCTCCTCGGATCGGGTGTGGCAAGATTTAGGGTGCAGACAGTGGGGGTTTAGGACATGAGGTGTGGGGGCTTAGGGGGTGAGCCGTGGGAACAACAGCCTATACAAAACCCTAAACCCAAAGCCCCAAAATGCTTGCACCCCAGCCCCCCCAAACACAAAAAGAGAGCCCGACATCCAAGTGAATCCCAGCCATGCGGCTTCTTCTCGTCCACATGGGAGAGCTCACCCAACTCATCCTTTCAGCAATTTCAAGGTTTTGGGGGTTTTAGGGTTCAGGACTCCTCGGAGCATGGTCAAGGATTTGAGAGCTGGGGCTTTAGGATCGCAGGCAAGTTTTCCCATGTTTAGGGTTTGGGAAGAAGGGTTTATGTGTGTGTTCGGAACTTATGGCCTGACGCTTAGGAAGTTTAGGATTGTAGGGTTGAAGATTGTTTAAGAGGCATTTGTGTTTTTGGCGACCGTTGCCGTGGCTCCAGAGTGACCAGAGAACTTAGGAAAGAGGAGCGAACGGCTCGAAAGGGACTAGTGACTCGGAGAACAAAGAACAAGGAGCGAACCTTTCAAAGAAATATTGAAAGCCTGAGAAAGTGGAGCGAACCGTTCGCAAGGGACTGACATGAGAATCTCATGAAGAAGAGCAAACCGTTCGAAAGGGACCAGAGATGCTCGCAAAGGACTAGAGAACCTCAGAAATGGAGAATCTTAGAGACAGGAGCGATCAAGGCGGACTAGAGAATCTGAGAAAGAAAAGCAAGCCGACTCGTAAGGCACCAGAGAGTCTAAGAAGTTCGAGAGGGACTGATATAAGAGGAGTTATCGAAGAGCAGCGAACAGCTTGCGAGGGACTGGAGAATCTGAGAAAGAGTCTAGGGTCTACCCTAGCTTCTTAAGCCCTTTCCCAGATACTCTCGGCTGCCTTCAGCGCCATGAGCTTCTGAAGCTCCTGATGGTCCGGAGTATCCAGGTGCCGCACCTCGGAAGGCTGCAGTTTTGGGTTTGGCATCAAACAGCAAGGCCTGAGAAACCAAAGAGCTTGTTTAGGGTTTAGGGTTGCTGGGAGATTTCATTTCATGGAGTTTTCGCTGAAAGTTTGACTAAGAGGGGTTAAATCAAGGTGAAGGTGAACGAGGGCACCGAGAATTGAGGGATGTCGAAGCTCGGAGCCGCACATCCACGCCACAGTCGGTGGAGAAACTCACACTGCCACACACTCTGCAAACGTAAACCCTGACGCCCTCAAAGCCGCTAAACCTTTAACCTAAGCTCTCTAACGCCTTAGCCCTGCTGCAACCTATCCTCGACGTTTCAGCTTAAGATCAACCGAAATGCCCTAAACCTTGAGCTGTCCTATACGGGCCTTAATGATTAGAATAGGGTTTTTGGGGCCCATTATAGTATAATTATGTTAAGGAACCCCAAAGTAGTATAGATAGTTAATTATCAAGGCCACTGTAGTACAAGATCCAAGCTTGCCTGGTGGTGGAGCGTGAGGAAATCCACGCTGCTGGCCACCGCTTCGCGGGACTTGGCGCTCAAACCTTGACTTTGAAAGCGCAGGCAAATGTCAATAACCATTACTATTGATGCTATGAACGCTTTGCGCCGAGTCTATGTACTATTATTTCTCAGAACTATGGATCCTTCTGCAACTCAGGGTCCTGCTATCTAGGGCTTGTTGCATGGGGTCCCGTAATGTCGGGTCTGGAGATCTGACCCCTTGACCGCAAGCTGTAGCAACTAGACACGTTAACTCTCGAGAGTCCCACAACCCCTAAATCATGTTGAGTTCTCCAGCCCGTACTCCTCGACCACCTGCAATCAACAGCCCTCGAGCTCTAAACCCTGCATGTTCCCCTCCCAAGTGAGGTGCTGCTGCTGCTGCTGCTGCTGCTGCTGCCTACCACTACAACAAAAGCATCATAATCATTCATCATTCATCATGATCATCATCACCATCATCCTCAGAGTATTGCTAATTAATAGTAGTTTAATCGCATGAGTTTTGGTTTTAATGTCAACCATGATAATACCAATGATAATTAGTGTTAAGAACAACAGTCAATAACTATGATCATGCTAACCATAGCAACAACGCGAAAAACTGCTACGGTTATTACGGCTCTTGCCAGGTCTCACCGTTCCTGTATGCCCAAACCAGAACCCCGCCCGCAACTCGGCCGCGCGACGAACGACCTTCAAGCCTGTCTTGTGCAGCTTCTCTGCAAGTTGGTCGACGGCGATGTTGGATGGAGCACAGACCAAGACCTGCGGATACGTTTCGGGGCTTGCAGATTTCAAGGGATGCCGGGGAGTACCGGCAGGCCCCACACAATCTGGTAATCCGTAGTTAGGCAATAATGGAGGCCCTAACTTAAGCCTCATACAGAGGTCGCAACAAGGCGTTTGACTTCTCCCTTCCATCCCAGACGAGGAGAAATCCCAGCGGCCGACCCCTCAGTGCAAGATGCTCATCAAGCAATGGAGAACATTACACCACAGTGAAACAATTAACTGTAAAGGCCATCTAGTGCCGAAAGCCTAGCACACACAAAGATCCCATCCACATACAAACTGCACATGTCCATCGTCACCTGTCTGTCCTACTTTATGAGGGCAAGCAACCCATGCAATTGGCACTTTCAACATTACAGAAGGACTGGACTGAGTGGTGGAGTGTGGTGGGCCCCACCTGTCCCTGGTTCTGTCGCGTGAGGTGGTAGACAATTGTGGCCGAGGTGACGGTCTTGCCCGTACCTGTCACGCGATGCCTAAACCATACAAGCTCCTGACCTGTGGAGTTGAGGGTTTCGGTTCGGGCCCTTAGTGACTGCCAAGTTTTAGATGTGCTGCCGCCCGCAAACCTGAAGCCGTAAATGCGAATGTGTCTGAGTCTCTGCACATGCCTTCTAACAAGATCTCTAATGTCCTACTGCACCCTAAACACTGTAAAGCCCCGAGCCCTGAATCGGAGCTTTCTGTCTTAAGCCCTAAACCCTAAACTTGGGCTTGGAGGATCCAGCGCTGGATCTACTTTTCGTAGGAGGTAAGCAGAAGACTAGCTAGCCTTTTGGTAGACCTGTTTTTGACACTGAGCAGAACCCCCGGGTTTACCTAACAACCTGCTAGTAGCTATCCAGATATGACTCATGTAAACGAATGCCACTGCACAATGGTACCCTCTGAGTGCTCTTACAGTAACTACCCAACTACAGTAGTAGTACCCTGACAATACACAATACTGACACCCTTTAGTTCCCAACAGTAGTACCCTGCAGTAGGTCACCTGGTGGTCCTTGGATCAGGCACAGCGGGTTCGACAACGCCTTGCGGACTGCGTAGACCTGCTTTGACTCAGGCTGCTGGGCGGGCTCTTGAGGGTGTGCCTGCGTCACAAACCTCCTAACAATTATACCCATAAGCCCCATAGTAGTTTCTTTTTGGGGTTCATATTTAGAATCCCATTAGGTAATCCCCAAAAGGAACTACTATGGGGCCTATGGGTGGGGTCTAGCCGAGCCCTCTTAGCTCTAGCTCCACATCCGACAGACCTTTGGGCCATCTGCCCATTGTGGCATAAGGGCTTCAATGGTCTTCACCGGGGGATACTAGAGTGGAATTATGCAAAAGCTGTCAAGGCGTACAAGAGTGATTTGATTACATACTTTGCAGTTCACTATGCTGTTAACTCTACTTATACAACATAGAAAACGAAACAATCTAAGACCAAAGTCTCAGGACCGAAGCCTTCTCCCCCAGAACCGTAGCCTAAAGCCCTTCAACAAACTTCAAATCCCTTCCATGACAAATCAAAGCCCTCGGGCGTAAACTGTAGAGCCATAGATCCGAAAGTCTGAAACCTAAGTAAGGCTTGCGAGCCCTAAAGTCTAAACTCCAAACATCGTTAAACCCTCCCTGCGAAAACGACCCTCTAAACCCAATGGACCCTACATCCCTCCTAACGAAAAATCTGACGCCCTGAAGCTCAAACCCGCTGGTCCCTTCGTGCGAACCGAAGACGTAACACCAACAGCATAGGGCCTATGGGCTTGCGGTTGCGGGCCCAGGTACTATGAAACTCAGATCCCTGATTGAATATCACCCTGTCTTGAAAGGGGTTGAAGCCTAGAAGAAGTATTTTTGATTGAATAGAAGGGTTGTTAATCAGTGGTGATCTGGTTTACAGTATCTGTACCTTAAAGTGAAGATCACCACTGAATATCCTACCTCTTCAAGGACTTCTAAGATAAAGAACATGAGGCCTTTCGGTCCGGGAGACTTGGCTCGTAGTACCCTGAAGCTTTACCCTAAAACCCTGAGACGAAGGACTACCCCCCAAATCCCCAAACCCCTCGCTGCACCAGAACTACCCATAGGCCCCATAGTAGTTCCTTTTTGGGAGTACCTAATGGGATTCTAAATAAGAACCCCAAAAAGGAACTATTATGGGGCCTATGGGGCCTATGGGTAATGATGCCTTTCATCATAAGACCCTACGCCTCTAATCACCAGGTGAAAAGAATGCCCCTCCCAAGCACGAGGTCACGGACCTGGGAGTGGTTCAGCTGCGGCAAGTTCGGAGCAGTGAAGTGCTTCCTTAGCTCTTCACCCAAACATGAGGTCAAGTGCAGGGGAAGCTTTGCGAACCGCAGGCTCAGTTCGGGGGTTGTTTTGAGGGTTTGACAGGCCCGCAGGTAGACATAATTCCCGCTTGGCATCGGCACGGTGGAGCGGATCGTCTGCGGCTCTACATCGTGGCCTGTCACAGCTCCGGGAGGGCGCACGGTGACTTGAACTTCGAAAGCCCCTAAAACTTCGGGCTTGGATCGATGAGAATCAACGTGTCGGTTTACCTAACGGTCCATGGACATATACAGTACATGCTTTGGCCCTAAAGCAGCTCCTGCATCGTAAGTAAGTTAAATCCACTCGCCTAAGGACTCCTGGGATGTTGCTCTGTCGAGTTGCAGGACTAAGGTCGAGTCTTAGAACTGTCGAGCTTTCGAGCATTACAGCTTCAGAACTGTAAGGCTCCAGGGAGGTCCTGTATAGTAGCAGGATTCCTTGATGGTTTAGGGGATAGGGCCCTCAGCCCACCTGGAATGCTTGCGTAGCACTAATGCGGCAAGGCTCTCGAATGCGTAAGCAAAGCTGACAATACCAGAGAACCCGATGCCGACACGGCATGATCAGGGACTATGCTAGCTATCACAGGCACACACATAAATGGTTCCTACAGTGTCTTCATTCGGACGTTCATCACTTCCTCTCTTTTTCTCCACCTTTTGCCTGGATGCTGTTGCAAGTTCGGTAACATTCAGCTCGGGACCCGGCGATCTTGGTTTCGGACAGCGGAAATTACTCAAAAAGGCCTTGGCCAGCAATGCGACAACAGGAATGTGTCATTTCCTTCTCACATTGGATTCTTCTTGGTTTCGTTATCTCTGTCAGACATCAAATATTTCTGTCATTTCCCTCATAGTAAAGGGCCTCGGGATTCCTGAGCTTCAATGGCAGTTTGCACCCGCCTAGCAGCTTGTGGTAGAGGTAACCGGACACACTGGTGTCGTCCACAGCAAAGGTCCGCATCGCTGCCTGCATGTGATCACGCTCGAGGCATGCAACATGGGTCTAAGTTGCTACGGTGGGCTGCCGGCCTAAATCCCGCTCTGCGGCGAGCAACCAGTCGCTCACTGACCCGCCTACCCCCCCTCTAGTGGCACTCTTACGATGTTTGTTGCCAGACTCTTGCATCATCATTACTACCACACCTGTCGTTGCTTGTCGCTAATGGTCGTTTGCCCTCGTGTCCAGCAGTTGCTGGTTTTATCCTGCGCTCTTCTGTCTGTTGCTTCGTTGTGCCTTTCCTGACAGTCTATGTCTGGTTGCTTCTTGACTCTCGGATTGACGGGGTATGGGTGCAGCAGTTCAAGGCTGATTTTGCGCAAGTCTCCTGGAAATTAAGGTGTACATGCTGGCAGGCCCAAACATGGATCTCGCAGAGCATGCAAAGACTTATTCGGTCCTAGAGTCAAAATTTAAAGCGGTTGGGGCTATGGGCTTTATTTTGAGCTTTTGTGGAGAAGTGGGTTTGACATCGGCAGCTTCGGGCTGCAACGGGGTTCTTGCTAAAGTTAAGGAACTTGTTTGAGCTGCACGAACAAGATCTCCAGAACACTTACTTAAACAACTCACTTGCCTTCCTACATATTCTTGTACCGTAGTAAGTTAAATTCCTTAACAAGAACACCGTCAACATGTGTCCGGCATGTCCTGCATGCGGTCGAAAGAAGTTGACTTCCACACCTCAGCTGCCAATCTGATGCATGGCGTGCAGTGATCCGATTTGCTGGGCAGTCGCGATGTAACACGTCTCCAGTATTGCAATTCTTTAAGCTCGGCAGTTTGATAGATTTGCCACTCTTGTTTTGGTACGTGCGAAAACCTCTGAAATCAGTCAGTTGTCTCTGCAGGCACATAGGATTGGACGCGGCATTCAGAATAACGATCCCTCAAGTCTTCTAAGCACAGATCCAAGCACCGATCCTCGCAGAAGCCTTAAAAGGCCTGATAAACGCGCCCTTCCCGGATATGGAAACCTAAACGATCCGCACTACTGTGCTTAATTACATGTTGTTGTAATATAGACCCCCAAGTATGGCAATCCTAGCATTTTGGAGGCACTAAAATTCAGAGCCCTAAAATCAAAATCAGACAGCGCTCAAGCTCCGACCTGAAAGGCACCGCATGAGGTGCATTAGAAACCCTAAACAAGAATCCTACAAGAACCCTGCACAAGGCTCCTGAACCCTGTAGGAACCGAAATAAGGAACCGAAAACAAGAACCCTAAACCCCTAAACCCTCTTCCAGAAAGCCCCGCTTCTATCGGAGCCCTGAACCCTATTCAAGACCCTTACGCAGAAGAAAAACCCATAATTAATGACTCTCTGTCGGCCAGGTGGCGAATTCGACTTGGAAGCCGTGGTTGATGTCCCAAGGGCCCAGCTGCTGACCACCGCGGAGCTCCAAGGCAACCTACACTACGTTGGCACACATAATTACCTATAGGGTTTTGGGTTTGTAGAAATTGTATAGGGTTTGGGTCCATGAGTTCTGACCGAGTTTCCTGTTTTGCTTGGGGCGGTCGGGTCCTCCGAGCGGGTCCCCGAACCTTTTGGCTGGGCTGCAGCTCGGGTTGACTGCTGTCTGCTACGGAAAGACTGCTGAAGAACTGGCGCTGCTTGCTCACCTGCTGGTCTGGACAGGTTGGTCGCTCTGAACCTTAGGCTCGCCTTCACATGAAGGTTGAAGGGAACAAAAGAAAGCCGCATACCTTATGCCCGCTTTTGATTGCTGGTGAACAGGCCATGTGCTTTATGTTCGCCTGTAGTTGAGGGATAGCATTGAAGGGTAAACGGGCAAGGCAACACACACCTCATGTTCGCCTTTAGTTGAGTGAACGCAGAGAAGAAGGGATTGTCCTCATGTTCCCCTATGTACAGCTTGAATGTGTCCAGAAATGAAAGTATGTAGACTGGCAATTGGCTGCACGCAAGCTATAGCTCGATTTCTATTATTGCTGTCTTGAGGGTTTAGGGTTTAGGGTTTAGACCTGCGACGCGCGTGGTGGGGCCTTAAAGGGCTCTAAAGGGCTCCGTTAAAAGGGGGCTATAAGGGCTCTATGAGGGATCTATAAAAGGGTACTCTGATGTAGGGGCTTACATAATTACCTATACCATTTTTTTTCTTTTGGGGGGGGTCCTCATTACAATGATGGTATAATAGGCAACCTACAATACCGAAGGCTGTGGGTTTCGATCTCAAGTTGTGGGGTTCAGGGTCTATTGCAACTAAGGGTGCTTTAAAGACTGGCTTGGAAAGGGCTTCATAGCGTTGCACGGTTAGGATCAAATAAGGGCTTTGCAGATAGGGTGATGTTTTGAGGTACATTCTGGTATTGTGATACGCTAACTTTGTGGGATATTACGGTACAAGTTCCAAGCATCCAGAACTGGGGTTTAGTCACCGAGTGCTGACTACTCGGAAATGCTACTCCTTGAGAACTTGGTCTGTTAGGGCTGTCACGCTACCAACCATCCTGAAGGCTGATGCTACCACCGTCTTTTATGGTCCATGTAACTGTACAGTCCGTGCTTTTGCCTGAACGTGCTTCCTACAGGTAGCCTTATGCCGCATGCCCAATGTATATGCTCGAAATGCTCTTTGACATCGACCTCCTGGCGCACGTGAAAACCTTGGAGAAGTTTGAAGGTGCGAGTTCCCATGTTGAGCATGGAGCAGGCACCTAATAGAGCGGTCAGCATGGCATAAGTTGCCACAATCCCCCTGTGCACTCCCTAGAGTCGTTATAGTATACCCATACTATACTGTGCAGTTAAACTAGGCAAAAACCATATGGGAGTTTCCGAAAATTAGGGATACTTTTTTCTGGGGTCCCTATGATAAGGATCCTACTATTTAGGGTGCTATATTAGGGTCCCCTATTCTCGGTAACTCCCATATTAATATCTCCCAAGCCCTATACCTTGCCTCCTCGTTGGCCGTAATTTTGGAGACATGCCCGACAGCGCTCCAACCTGCCTGGCATAAGATTCGCGCATTGAGGGGTAAGGGGTCAGGATTTAGGGTTTAAGGGTTTAGAGGGTTTGGGGTTTAGGTCATAAGATTCGGGCATTAAGAATCAAGATACCCATAGGCCCCATAGTAGTTCCTTTTTGGGGTTCATGTTTAGAATCCCAAAAAAGGAGCTGCTATGGGGCCTATGGGTAGACCCGCTTTCAGGTTGTATTATGGAAGGCACCGTGTCTGCTATTCAAAGGTCTAAACGAAGGGGGGGGGGTCGAAGGCTTTCTTCGAGGTCTCCTACACGCCTTCGGTAGTTGGAGGGTCGGGGTTGGGGGCTCAGGACCCCATAAGGCTTCAGACTACGGCTTCATGCCTTGTGAACTATGCCACGCTCATGTACGTGTAAAGTTCACACTGACGGGACCGAAATAACGTGACACCAAGCCGCACAACCACTAAACCCCCAGAATGCCTTAAAACCGTAATCCTAAAACAGCCAAAGCACTACGGCCTACTTAAGTCGTGACAGGCTTACTACAAGTAACAGGGCAGGAGTGATGGAGTTTCGCCGCCTGGAGTAACATTTCAGGTTCGTAGGGAGCTATTAGCTCTGGGCTTGAACTGGAACGGACCTGCGAAGAAAGCTCCAAGCGTGTCCAAGTAGCAGCTTTTTTGCAGAACGCCGCACAAAAGCAGCGAGACGCAAACTTAAGACATGTATGGCTTCATGTCTCGAGAGCACGGTCCAGAGTTTCTTTCACCTCCCGAGCGAGGCCGGACAACTCAACCTTGGATTCCTGAAAATCCTGGAGAGCTTCCCTTGCTGCCAGCAATCGATCACGGTCCAAACCCTTCAAGTCCTCATACATACGCCCTCGTACCCGGTTGTCGTCCGGCACTAGCAAGGTCGCCAAATATGTCTCTGCAAAGACTTTGTCCGGTAAGATTCCGAGATCTCTCATCTTCTGAAAGGCCGACGTGAAAGCCTCAAGTTTCGCATGCCTGTACGTCCGGATCAGGGCCGTGAAAAATATCACATCGGGAACAAGGCCCTGCTCCTCCACTTTTGTCAGCAGATAGTTCGCTGCATTGTGACTGACTCCTTTGGAATTCCGGCAGGCACGCACGGCAGAGGTATAATGATTTAAAGCAGGTTTTAGTTTCTTCGTTTGCATCGTGTCCAACACGGACGCGGCCGTCACAATATCTCCTTCTTCAGCCGCCGCATCAATTCGAGCCCCTGCAAGCACTACATCCATGCCGTCACTTTCCAGGGCCTCTACCCAAGTCTGCTCGACCAGGGCAGGCTTTCTGGTTTTGCCGAGCAGTTTAATCGCCAAGGTGTAAACCGGCAAGGTCTTTGGCAAACACAAGTCACACAGCCTCTTGTACACTTCGACACCCCGCTCGTATCGGCCACATCGGAATGCGGCATGCATAACTTGACAATAGATTGAAGAGGCGCTTCCGTTGTAGCTGCGAAAGGCGGACTCAACGGAATCCCATTGACCCTTGCGGGAAAACCCCACGAGCCGATTCAATAGGTCTTTTTCTGCCGGAGTTAGGGGCAGTGGCGCGATGGCATCACGTGCCTGTGCCCTGAACCTTGCACCGACCTTTTCCCGCATCAGACTCAAGGGCTCTTGCTTCGGCTTCTCGTTTCCTTTGCTTCTTTTCCCCGGTGTTCCCAGTGTAGAAAAGCTGCAACTGCGGTTTCTGAGATAGCCAAGGATCAAGACGACACTCAGGATGGCCAAATGATTCCGCCACCGGGACATGGCTGAGGGCGTTGATGAAAAGCGGCTCTAATGTGCCCTTAACGTCCCTATATATAATGTATATATATATATATACACATACGTATATATAATATGTACACATGTGTATTTGTTTTTGTCCACATATTTGTTTGCTAATGTCTGTGTTGGCTTATATATGTGTTGATGATCTAACTCATATACATATACATATATATACATACATACATACATACATACGCACATACATACATACATACATACATACATACATATGACTTGATATTACCTTCTATCACATTAGACTAGATTAGGTTACAAGTTAAGATCAAGTATATGATGTTAGAGTATTACATGATATTACGCTGTCTTATATTAGGCGAAGTATAGTGTAATACGGCAAATGATAACATGTTATTACAGATTTTACTAAATTGAGGCCACTGAACTCACTTGATCTCGCGTGAGAACATCACCTGAATCATCGTGGTAGCTGTCTAAAATATGTTGTCTAAAACACTCGTGTTAAATAACTTCAGCATCGAAATCCCAAGCTGTAGCCGGCTTCATACTGTAGGACCTAACGCCCTCGCACTACATGCGAATTCTCTCAAGCGGGCCACTGTCAGCCGCGTTCTGCGAGAAACCGCCGAATGCACCCTGCAAAATCATTCTCTTCCAGGGTCAAGTGTTCCACTGACCTTTGCACGCCTGTATAGTATAGTGTAGACGAGTGCAGCTAACGGCGAAGCTTCGCATACCTTCGTGACCCCAGAAGTCTGAGCCGAAAGTCAAGCCCGGAATAAATTAGCCACTGCCGCAAAACAAGGAAACCATGAGTGCTTTCGGGAAAATGTCAGAGAAGCGTGGAAAGAATTCTGAAGCCTTCTGCACTTCCCTAAACCCGTAGCCGTGTTATGCGGGCAACAGTGAACCCTGAACATATACAGTAAACAGTCAGTACGCCCAGTAAGCCTTACTTGTAGATCCTAAACGGCAAACCTCAAAACCCGGACTAAAACCCTGCTGAACCCCAAATCCTGAAACCCCGAAGCTCAAAACTCAAACCCCACACTCTCTTAACCTTCCATGGCCTAAAGCCCCTTTTGTTGAACGGGAGCCTCATCCCTAAAGAAGTCAAAGACAATGCATAAAGAAAGCTGAAGTAAGAAAGGGGTGACCTCGTCCGAGCCGGAGAGGTCGGCATAGGCTGAGGAGTTCAGGCGTAGACGGAGCCTCATAGGCCGAGCAGTCGGTAATGTGGGGGCCTCAGTAGTTACAACAAAATTCCTTTGAGACTTCTGGGTTCTCTTAGTGGTGCCTTTCAGTGTTCCGCTAAGGGTTACTATAAGGAGTATACACACTACACTCACTACGGGGTTTAAGGGGTTCAACACAGGAGCCTCTGTCAATAGATCAAGCCCTCCCTCTCAATGCGTTTTACAATGCCTTCAGGCGGTTTGTTTCTCGGGGATCGACATTTTCAAGTTTCTATAGCAGTCGGAATTCGGAATGATAGGCTTTACCAGGACCCTGCAAGGAACCATCAGTGCAGACCGTATGGCACGAAAAGGCAAGCATTACGGGTAGAATAAAGGTCCATTGAGACGAAAAGACAATTGAAAGTAAGGCCCGCAAAATGCTTTGTGCGTACAACGAACCCATATGGGGACATTGAACCTTGAAACCCTTTTAGGGTAGATTTCTTCTTTATGGTCTATTGTGGCGGGCAGGATCTGGAGAGAAGGGTTCCAAGGTAGAAAGCCTGGACCAGAGTTTGGCATTGGGGCGTGGGGGGCATTTTACAAGAAGAACCTCCATAGTGCAACCAGAAAACTTTTGTACTCTACTACTAACAGCAGATTATATGAAATGTGTTGTATCAGACTACATCTTACTCAACTACATGTCATTATTCATAATTATACATGTATATATACATATTTACAGAGACTATATATAAGATAGAGTGTCTATGCTTATGTAGTTATGTGTGTGTTTTTCTCTATCATTACAACCCGCGAGCCTTTCCGGAACGCCCAGATTGAAACCAGATGCGGAGGCTTGATAATTGATAACCAGCCTGTTTCATTTAGAACGCCAAACCCTGAAAGCCCCAGCATCATCCTTCACACCCAATTTGCAGGACCGCGCAGGCTGCTTCCAATTTGAGCTTTCTTAAGTCGACGACGACGACGACTACTACTATACTACTTCTACGACTACTACGAATACGAGTACGACAACTGGTACTCGACCTGGTACTGGTACAGGTACTGGTAGTACCACAAAACAACTATTGACATTTAGAACACAGCAACCAGCTCGATCCGTTTGTCTTGGGCCTTGGATTCTGCAGCCGGGTATTTACAATCCCTCCTTGCTTGGAAGTCTGTGCACCTCGCAAGATGTCGAAGTCATCACAGACCAGTGTGTACAGGCAGGTCCCAAGTCTGCTTCTTCTGTTCGGCCGAACCATGCCCATGCTTGAATGTAGAAACTGCAGGCTTGCATCAACTTGAAGCCGCCAAAGACCTCCACACCAGGTTTTGCAAGAACAGTTTGTCGTATACTCCTGCAGAAAGCTTGAAGCTCGTTTTGTAGTCAGCGCAGCTCCTTGCCCCCGAAGCTGAATGCCGCGAACTCCAGAAGAAGGGTTTCCTTGAGGGTTTAAAGCAGCACCGATTGAACAAGATTCTTCGTCCCAAGTCCCAACATGCAGTCAGCATCGCCAATTATGTAGTTTCATCTACAAGCACTCCACAAGACCAGCTCGAAAACTACCGAGAGCAGTAATGAACCCTGAAGAAAGCCAAGGTATAAACCCCCACGAAGACGTTAAACCGTCTCAGTCCCCACGAACCTTTCTCCATCCTTTGAATAGCTTGCAAAACTAACCCTACGGAGGTCTGAATACATTCTAAAACCATCCCCTACAGTCCGACGATATATACTTTACTATACTCTACCCCCCGGTATTACTTCGGGGGTCCTAGAAGAGCTTAAACCCAAAGACTCATTAAACCCTGAACCCTACTCTCTTAAAGAAATCCTAAGATGTCGTAAACCCCCGCCCCAAACCATGGACCCCAAACCACCCTAAACCCCCATACTCTACAAACCCTAACATGCCGTAAACCCCCAAACCCTGGACCCTAAAACACCCTAAACCCCACAACGTCAAAAAAAAACCTTGGAAATGTCGCAAACCCCCAAAACCCTAAATCCCCTAAAGCCTAAACCACTCCGGGAGGCTCGTCTCCCGGCGCCAGGCGGGCTTCGGTATCTTCCTCTTCTGTTTTGTGGCTAAGGGCACTTATGCAGAAAGTAGGGCTTCTCGAGGGTTCACGACGGCACTTAGATGGGCTTCCCGAGATTTCTAGATGGGTTTCATAAGGCTTTGCTGCTGCAGGGGTTTGAGGGTCGTTCTTAGCAGGCCTTTCTTCGGTCATCATAAAACTTGCGGACAGCTGTCCACTGTCGGCCCAAGGAGTCACTCTAGGGACCCGGCGCACGACCGGGAACGTCGGTGTTTTTCAAGCGTGCGGGGGGCAAGTACAAAAAACTACCCATAGGCCCCATAGTAGCTTCTTTTTGGGATTGCCTAATAGGATTCTAAATATGAACCCCAACAGGAACTACTATGGGGCCTATGGGTAGTCTCCTGACTTATACACGCACTCACTGAGTCCCCTGACGCTGCAAGTCGGCTTCCCCAGCAACCCCCTAGAAGGAACTACACGCTCTCAGTTGAAAAGTAAGCGGCCTGCTACTTAGGTCGCTGGACCCCCGAGGCAAGGTTCCGAATATCGTTGGTTTCTTAGAGTGTAATAAATTTTCAATACCGTTAGCCGTTAGCCCACAGCTTTCAGCCGCAAACAGGAACCTTCAGCTGTGGCGACTAGAGCTTACCCCAACAATCGTCCCTCCGATGCACTCCGTACTTCCCCAAACATGTGATGACTCAGCAACATACGGAATGCGAGATCTGGCATGGCTGTGGGCCTTCGTGAAGTGGAAGTAGGCGATGCGCTTTTTGTTCAAGCCTGGGGCGGCACAACTGGCTTCTCGTTAGGGTTTAGGATTCTGGTTAACAAAATAAGGACATACGGTACATAATATGCTTTTCTCATTATGGTAGCTTGATCAGTTGCAACTAAGTTCCCTGGAAAGAGCCTGGCCAACGGGAGATTCAGATCTGGGCCAACTACTCGCCCAACCTCGACTTCGCAAGCCTGAACACTCAACTGCTCGCCTTACCCACTGAAGTCGAAGGTCTATAAGCTTAAATCATCCCCCTAAACCCAAAACCCTAATAGAGCATCGGCCCTGATTCGCTGAAGGGAAATTCCATGTGGATTTGCAGAGTAGGAGCTTCGAGAAGCGCTTCTGGAGGTTTCAGGGCTTGGGATCCTGTCACCAGGGAAGCTCGTGAGCAAGCAGTGCATCCTGACAGACTTATTTGGGAGTTTTCGCGAATAGGGAAGCCGAATATAGTACCCTAAATAGTAGGACCCTTATTCTAATATTACCCTAATTTACGGAAACTCCCATTTAATGAGGGATCGCCCGTACAAGTTTAGTTGTCATAACATGGTCTTCTAACGATCAAGCAGGGCTTTCGGCTATCAGTGGGCCTGAGGTATAGCTGTCGTAAACGCAAACCGATTTGAGTACAGCGATCTTCCACATAGCCCTTGTAGACAGCCCTGTGCCGAAACCCCAAACCCAAAGCCCTGAAATCCTACAAAGCGAACCTACACCCGAAACCTGCACACAATCCGAAAGTGGCAAAGAAGCGCGCTTGAAACACCTTATCCCTAAACTCTCAACAAGCCGCAAGCCCTGTCACCACCCAGCGTGGTCCTCAACCTACTACACTCCCCGCCTTAATTTCCACCAACCCCGATAGCCCCAAACCGTAAAACCAAAGATCCTGAAACAAAAAACCCTGAAAACTGAAACCCGAACCCTACAACAAACCAGAGATCCATGCAGTGGAGACCTACACCCAAACTCCTGAATCCCAGTGGAAGATTGCTGAGGCCGTAGCACCCCATAAACAATTTCCTCCAAGAGCCCTGGTGCGACCCTTAGGTACAACAATCCCCGAACACCAGCTGATTGCCTAACCTTAAACCCCTAGCTGACCCTCAACCCCCAAAACCCAAAGCCCTATACAATCTAATATAGAAGCCTTAATACTTGAAATAAGGTTTTGGGGGATATTATACCATACTTATAAGAAGAAAGTGTAGGTAATTATTAAGGCCCCTATGTTGCCATGCGGAGCTGAGTCCGGAGCCCACGTCCCAACGCACCACAACGTTCTCCTGGCTCTGGGACTCCTTCAGCTTCTTGTCGTAGTCCGCCTTGTACGGGTCTAGGGAAGAAGGGTTGGAGTGTCTGGAAGAAGGGTTCCCTTAAATTGAGGATCGTTTTAAGGGCAAGTTCCGGGCGCGTTAGGCTTGCAGGGCTTTGCTTTGGAGTTCTAGACGGGCTTTATAAGGGTTCCAAAGCATGCTTCAAGAATGGGTTGCATACGGATTCTACAAGAGATCCACGAGACTTCCGGAAGGATTCAAGGCGGTTGAAAAGGGATCCAAAGGTTGTTTTAAAGGCTTATTCAGGACCATCGACAGGTTGAAAAGGACTGTGTAAGGGTCTGTATACCGTTCGACAAGGCTACTACAGGGGGTTTAGAGGGTTTCTGTCGGCCTGTTTAAGCTGGTCTAGAAGAGTTTCCTTCAGGACTTGGGAGGCTTTTGGGGGTCTTACATAGGTCTTCAGAATTTTGGACAGGAGTCGTGTCGGAGGTTAGGCTTAGCGTTTAGGATCCGGTTCTCGGTCGTGGGATTTCAAGCTTGCGGTTTCGGGCTGCTTCCGGCTTAAGATCTGCTTGCCGAGCTAGCTTGGGATTCGGGGCTCCCCTTCTAGACGATCTGTGTGTAAAGCTCGCCATGAAGGAGTCCAAATAGGAAGAAGAGAACAGGATACCCGCATTAAAAAAGTTGTATACTGTACTACAAGGCCCTCATGGTTATACCGATCAGTACAATGCTCAAAGCCCCAAAGTGCATTCCAATCGCTAGCGATTGAGGACTGGGATATCCTAAGGGTCCACGCACCTCTAGAGTTTATACTATGCCCTAAAAGTAGCTATATAGGAAACCCGGCTATCACAAGACCAAGATGTACATCTGTTTTAACCCTCAAATCCTAGTCTCTTTCGCCTCCATCTTCACCAGCGGGGCGAAGACGTGCTGATACTGGTAGGCGTCCTGGCTTCGCTTGCCACTGGGTTTATCTGGAAAGTCAGTGTGCGTATGAAATTGAATACATGTTTGAACAAGACTTTCCACCAGCCGTAGAAATCAATTGAACAATGTGAAAAAGGGGTTCAATGAAAAGGCTAGGCACTGCTGCAGAGCGTGGTCTACTGACTAGGAAGCATGCCAGGTGACCCTCGGCCCTAAACCCTACAACCGAAAATCTGTAGTTAAACCGTGTACTCCAAATTCTAGGCTGCGCTAAACCCCCAAACCTACATCCGTTTAAGTCGATAACCCAAGGCCAGCTTCGGCTTTGACCGCTAGAATTCAAGCTACGAAACACTCACAAACCAGACTCAATCTACAAGCATGGCTCTGGACCTATCGTTGTTCACTCCCAACCGAACCCTAAGCTCAAGCAAGCCACAAAGCTCATCCGAAACCAGGCCGAAAGCGTCAATTCCGAAATCCCCAATCCTGATCGTCCGAAAAACGCGCACCTGAAGCCCCAAAAAAACCTAAACCCTACACCCTGAGCACTAAACCCTACACGGAATCTTGAAGTCGCAAAGCATGGATCCAACGCTCTACTTGCACGACACAAACACGATCACGCTAACATCTTTACATTGAATGTACGCTTGACACGGTGGAGCTATGTGCAGCTCTTTCAACACCACAAACCTTTGCTTATGGTTTTCGGAAAGCTGTCACACTGCACGATGCCCCCTTCCGAGAAGAGACAGCCACATCGATCTGATCGGCGCGCATGTCCCAAGGCTGTGGCCGAAACAGTCCAAGACTGCACATCGAGTTCGAGGAAGATCGAAATCAGCAGTTCACAGCCTCAACTCCGAAGGCTGAAAAGTTCAGAGGGAGCCGAACCTTTAAGCCTCCCTCCCTGAACCTCAATACCCGAAGCTTTTGCACTCAAAAACCCTCATAGACAAGCTAGAGTGAAAACCATTCCCCAAACCCAACACCCGAAACCAGCCACAACGAACGGGCATATATATATATATATATATGTATACATACAACACGACGCACAAGGCAATCGATCCCAAACGACCGGGTCCTCATACCGGAGCATCACGGGCTGAGGGTCATCTTCCGACCCAGGGCCAGCCTGCAACTACTGGGAGCATTTTAAATATAATGTTGGCTTCTCGCGCATACTTATGTGTATGCATATGCATATACGTTAATATATGTGTGTATATGTATATAGATATCATTTATACACGCTTCTCTCTGCCTCTCATCTCTGTGTCTCTGAGTGACTGTGTCTGCGTGTCGGTCGAAGTGTCCCTACTTTAGACCAATCATGAAGGCTCATATATCGAACCTTACAAAACCCTCATCAAACCTGTATCGTTAAGGATAACTAGAATGTGGGGTCCCCGGCTTTCAGGTTGACGGCTTAGGCCCTAGTGAAGGGGTGCAAGTCACCTGTAGGGCTGGGCTGTGGTGATTGGCTTTGAGGCCACAGTAAGGGCATTGTGGACGAGGGTGAGGCTTTGGGGTGCTTAAGGTGTGCACGGCTGAGTTTGAGGAAGCGGCTATGGGACATCAGCGGTATTACCTGCAGATTCAAGGGTTTTGGCTGAGGCTACAGGACTCATGAGAGCTGCGACGCCTAGAAGAGCTATATTTGCTTTGCCCTTTGGCGGAGGGTGAATCCATGTAGGGGTGACAGGACTCGGATGTAATTAAGTCCCCCCAAAGCCCCAGGCCCTTAAATTTGGCTCTGGAATCCCTCCACCCTTGTAAAACAACTGAGCCCAACAATTCCAAAATCTGGACCGGCCTTCCCCTCCAGATCCTCCAAGTTGGCATCAGGATTCCTTTCTTCGCAGGCAGAGCGAGGAACACAGGGCCAGATCTTGCCCTTAACTACCCATACCTCCTTTTTTGGTAGGGGCGTGGTAAGCCTTGATATAGAATCTCCACTCGGAACCTTTTGAAAAGCAGGTTATGGAACACATTAAGGTAGTAGGTCTTCCGCGGCTAGAGTCGTGGAGGGTGCAAGGCTGACAAGAAATGCTCGGGTCGCTTCAGCCGTCGTAAGCCACAGAGCCTGAAACCCTAGACTATCCGGAACCCTACATTGGTTACATCCCTTGAGCCCTGGTCCTAAACCCCAAACCTGAAGCCTCACGGAAACAAACATAGGGCTGTAGCTCAGGGCTTAAGGGCACTGGGGCTCAGATCAACACCTCAGCGTTTCATGTTTGCTCCCACAACATGTGTAGAATGTATCCAGCCAGCTACTAAGCCTTGAAGCCGGGGGGCCTATCAGGGGATTGAATTGGCTAGAGGCCCTTCGGCTCCCTCAGCCCATAGAGAAATGCAGATGAGATGTGAAGATGGGGGCCTGTCGATCCTGTAATATGGTAGGGTTTGGGGGCTCCTTTTGCTATAATTCGAACAAGGAACCCCAAAATGGTGTTGGTAATTGTTGAGGCTCCTATATTACTTTGAACTGCTGCGAGCACTCCTCAGGCTATGTATGCGTCAGCTTTGATCATGCGGAGTTTACGGTGCGCGTGTGCCGGCTGCCACAAAGAAACAGGAGATTCTGCGCCGAAACTCTGCAAGCTCCTAAACCCCAAACCCAAGACAATCATCATTATTGAAACTATCTGGTTTTTTGTTACAAGTCTAGCTGTTGGTAAGTTCATTACAGGTCTGATTCCCTGTAATCGTGACTATTATTGCAATTCAGCCCAAGCATCGTCTTCCACATCTCTTCGAGTTTGTTCACCTGCGAAGTGACAGCATCCTCAACCCAAAAGCTTCGGTTGCAATACCGGGTAGATACCACTTAGGGCAAAAATACTGATGCAAGTGATAATAAGACAAATAATACTGATACTAATAGTAATAGTAATGATGATACTAGAATCGTTTTGGCCCAGGGTACCTTATGCTACGACGAAAGTAAGGAACCCCAAATTAGCATTGAAAGTTATTCAGGCCCAGAACTTACCGGGGCTTGGTATATCCTTGCAGAAGAAGCCTGCCGTTAGGGGTTTAGGGCTTTAGGGGCTTAGGGGTTCAGGGGTTGAGGGGTTAGGGTGAATCGACGGGACGAAAATGGTTCCAACCCGTTAGAGGCGGCTGTTGAGGCTCCGACTTATGTGATAATTGGCTTCGGGCTCGGGAGAAGCTGAACTCTGAAAAGCTAGCCCAGCATCTACAGAAAATCAAGCTGCAGTCTAAGCTCAACAAGAAGGGTGTGTTACACTAAACTAGTATGGCAAAGCTGGTGGAAGTAGCAGAAACAAGTGTAGCGGTATGCACGGGGCTCCAAGTAAGTTAAATCCGCTAAATTCCAAGGCTCTTGAGGATATCTAGGACCCTGGCAGTTCTCTGTGAAAGACATGAACCTCATAAGTCGTAAACAGATCTCAGCACTTGCCCTAAACCCCCATCTCGTCCAATTGCGGAATTGGTTTTCGACCTTCTGAAAACTTCTGCGTCAAAGACCAAAAACCTAGATGTAAATAGTCTGCAGCCATGACTTAGACCAACAATTAGACTTACTCAATCAAAACCCTAAACCCTAAACCCTCCAAACCCCAAGCCCTATTCTGAAGATGTCTAGAGCGTGCTGCCCTGCATCTATCCGTATTCTGAAGATGTCTAGAGTGTGCTGCCCTGCATCTATCCGCCTGCGCGGCAGTGATGTTCCAGGAGCGCATCTGCTCCTGGCCCATACTATCTGGCGCTGGGGCAGTGCAGGGTTTTGGATGTTAACTTTGTGTCTGTATATTTACTTATATATGTATATATATATAGAGAGAGAGACATATGTATACAATATATATATATATAGATACACAGAGAAATATTACATCGCAGAGATTGAAATATGCCAGGATCTATATACCACTGATAGAGGGTTGGGGGTTTCAGCCTGGCGTCCACGGCTTTATGTACATCATCCTGTCCCCCAAGCATCACTGCTTCTGTGTTCGAAAGAGCACGAGACCCCGACCCTTGCCGGTAATCAATCTGCTTTCAAAGCAAAGCAGGCTCCTCAAGCCCATGCTTAGACACCTGAAGCCAACAATACCGTAGCCTCCTTGACTGTAGGATCCCTGCAGATTCTGCCCTCACTCAGAAAACGACCTTGCAAACACGCAGGTTGAGGTAACTTCCAGCTGGGCCGCAGTCTGGGAAAGCTCTCACATCTCGCGGAATCTGCGACTTCAGGGTTCGTAGGGTTTAGGGTTTAGGGTTTGTAGTAAAATGCGGAGTCTATGTCTCTTACGGTCATCGTCTAGTCTTTATAGGTCCAGGGTTTAGGGCTGCTCATACGGCCCAGTCTTGATCAATTCCTGTCACACAAGGGCCTTGACCACCAAGGGTTTACATGGTATTTTGGGCGTGCTATGCTACTCCTTTCAAGGACTAACTACACGGAAAGATTATAACCAGTTAGTGATGTAGACGTCTACATAGGTAGTTGTCAAAAATATGGTCCCTTTCTGGGTACCCTAAATATTAGGTGCCATACTATAACAAGGACCCAGAAAGGGACCCTAATTTTGACAACCACCCACATATCAGCAGGGCCTTGGCATCGGGAACCTTCACCAGCCAAGGCAGGAAGCTTCGATCTTCGATGAGGGGCCTCAGGCTTTCTGCAGCGATGAAAGGGTTGGGGCCGGGTGGGTTCGGGTTCTATATGACGAAGTAAGCATACCATTGCAATTCTGATTCTAGCAAGTGCTGCTGGGATGGTGGGCGTGCAGTTGCTGCTACTGCTACTATACCGCTACTCGATGCCGCCGCCGACGTCAACGATCCCCTCGGCTTTGGCAGATGATTTGTGTGGGACTGCAATCGGTAAACCCCCGCACGCACCATTAAAATGAACCCATAAAGGGACCCTCCCAAACCCTCAAAAACACCCTCAAAACGAAACCCGAATGCCTAAACTCTGGAAGCCCTCTGATTCAAGTCCAAGCAGCTGCCACTGTGCAAGATCCCAATTCGAGTCCTGTCAGGTTGGAACTTTCCGCGGTTGTCTCGTGGGATTTTGAGGATTCCAGGTTAGAAGTTTGGAGCTCATAGGCTAGGGGATTAGGAGATTTAGTAAGTGGGTTATATGAAAGTCTTTATGCACCCTTCTACGGCTGCAAACAGATAGAACCATAGTTACCTCAGTCAGGTATAGCCCTACAAACTTCAGAAGGCAACATGCCTGTCCTGGCATGGGGTAGGCTTCCAGCTAAGGCATGTTGGCATGTTTGCTTGCTTAGACAGAGAGCTGCAAGCACCAACCAGGGTGGCAAAGTCTTTCTTGCAGGGGAAAGCAACTAATTCTCTTGCGTGGGTTGCGGTTTGGCGTTTATGGCTTAGGGTTCAAAAGTAGGGTTGTGCTGCAATGTAGCGCTCAGCTCCTCCCAAACAAACCCTGTGTGAACTGGGAGCTACGTCATACACTGCAGCGACACCAGTCCACAACACAACAACTGCTATACGATGAAATAGTGTGTCTGGCAACACCGCAAGACAATGAACACAATTTTGGACAATGGGGTAAGCGTGCCGGACCAAAGTGCATTAACAAGCGAACAAAAGACAAATTGTGCGCTGCCCGCCCACCCTAGGCCCAAAGCCCTACCGCAGTCCTTCAAAGCATTGTTGGACAGGCAAATTCGGCAAAGCAAGACCACCACTGAGTCGCTTTTTGCAGCGATGAAGCCTTAGTGCAGTGTAAGGCCGGGGGTTCATAACACAGGGGCTTCGGTCATGACTAGCGATTTGGGATCTATGAAAGTCTAGCTGCAGAGGCTGCATAGGGATTCTCAGCGATTCTCGTCCAGACAGCTTTGGTCAGTCTTCGTTTTGCCTGAAGTATGTGATCATTGGGGCTTGTGGCTTGCTGAAGGCTAAGGTCTGTAATATAGGGGCCTTATAAATCATTAATCAAAATAGGGTTTTGGGGCCCATTATACTATAATTACAATAAGGAGCCCCCAAAATAGTATAGGTACTTATTTAGGCTTTCGGGCTCCGAAGGCCTGTGGTTGAGGCTTTCTTTGAACGTTTGTTTCTGAACGACCAAAATAATGCGAAATTGGAGTTTCCGAAATTTTAGGGGGTATCTTATTTTGGGGGACTTTACAACAAGGATCCTACTATTTAGGGTACTATATTAGGGCCCCCCCTATTATCGGAAACTCCCAAATACTTCAGAAAGGATTAGGGCTAGAGCCACCCTCAGCAGCAGCACCGAAGCTCGTAACACAGGGGCCTTGACAGTTAGACCCAGCACCGCGGACCATCTGAATCCCCCCGCCCCCCCCCCCCCCCCCCCCCCCCCCCCCCCCCCCCCCCCCCCAAAAAAAAAAAAATGCTGCGGAAGCGCCCAAAAGGAAGACGTTGCGCTGGCCGCAATTGTAGCACTCCAGGGTGATTTCGCCCAAGGTGCTCTCCGGGTGCAAGGAGACCTGCACAGAGGGAGGGGGGGTGGGCAATGGGTCTTGGGTTTTAGGGATTTAAGGTTTGTCGGGTCTTGGATGTAGGGCTTAGGTTGAGGGAGTTACTGAGTTAGGATCGAGGATTTGGGATTACAAGTGCCCGAATTAGAATGGGATTTCGGACTAGTATCTATAGGGCTCAGGGTATAAAACTTCTAGGTTGTACGGTTTAGAGCTCTCGGGGCTTTAGGTTCGGGGCACAGAAGCCAACAGAGCCACTAACCAGCCCGACATAGTCCGAGGTCGCTTCCTTTCAATAACGGGTATGGGGTTCTCTGCTTTACGGTTTGGAACGTCAGGTGCTTGTGTTTTCAAGTTTGGGAGCAAGGAGAAACCCTGCTGCGTTTGATGAAACGGCAGACATGTTGGGCACATCGAAATTGTTGAGTACAACGATATGACCACAGATGAAGAGCAGCAAAATCGAACACAACATCTTGGTCCTGTAGCCTTCCTTTCGGTGACATCGTCGGCAGGTTCCAGGGAAGTACGTACAGCGTCACAGGCGTCCCTGTGCGGCACGGCGAGTCGTCGATCCGTTCGGAAAAATACCGCCATGCGATCGGCTGCCTTGGAGCGACACGAACTTGCTGGCTCAGCCTCGTCACGCCGCGGGAGTGAGAAGCATTGCGTGCTCCAGGTTTTGCGACTTCCAATTGCGCTTACCCTCCTCCGGCCAGAAGACACGGCCCCGGATTCTTTCTCGCTTCGCCCCGTCCAAACTCACACATAAGGACTGACCAGATGCGCCCTTAAGACCAAAAAAGGCTCAGGAGAAAGTTCAAGTGTCGCGCCTGCACATTGAGTTGGTCGATGTTTGGCATGCGGTGAGGACTGACGGGGCATTGGGTTTTGGACACCAGTCCTTCGAGCCCAAACAGGATCCCAACACAACGAAGGGCTAGGGTTGCGGGTCACAGGGTTTTAGACCGAAGCCCTTATAATCTTCCTGCAAGGCCCTTTGGGAGGGAGGCCTTTGGATACCCACTTCAATCGCCTCCGCCCGATTGTTCCAACCCATTCCGAAGCTGAACTCAACAGCTCCACATACCGTAACTCCAGGACTCCAGGACTTCAACCTGTCATACCCAAAAGCACCTGCATTTAAACTTCAGCCGCACAGAAAACCTGGTCGTGCCTCCTTCTGCTTGGCACGGACCAGGTGAAGAATGATGCAGCTACCTGCGTTGATCTTCTACTCAAAGAATCAGCGACTCTAAAGTGGAGTTACGAGCAAGGCAACTACCGTCAAATGATTGCGCCCATACCAACCCTACAGCAGAAATACTAGTACCCTGAACTAGCCTACCCCTACTTGTCTGCTAAGTGCAATGACCTTTACGGCTTTGAATCGGAAAAAATAGAAAAAGACATACCAACGCAATCCGCAGTAGGTCGTTAGGCCCCATATCTTTGGTGTCCCGGGTTTAGGGTCTAACATCGGGGCTTAAGGCCTGAGGGTTTGGCCACCCAATATGCCTGCAAGTCCCAGCCCTCACTACTGCTATCCTCAACACAAGTGCCGAAATAGTAGATCTTTTGGACCCTGAGGGTGAAAATCAAGATCTGGGCTTCCTGTGTAGGCCTTGGCTCTGTTGATTGCAGGGTTGGGGGGCCTCCAGAGCTCGAAGCGAAAGCAATCCGATGCCTCGGTATCAGAACCTAAAGAAGCCCAATGGAGGTTTAGTCTTAGTAGGTCAGGGGATATACACCCCGCAGGCGTTTGAAATGCTTTTTGGTCGCTGAGGCGCTCGGTAAGCCAGGCAGTCGAACGTTGCAGAACCATTTGCCATCACCTGAGGGTCGGGGTTGAGGGTTTATTTAGGGTTTAGGGTTTTAAGGTTTGGGGTTTAAGGGGTCTATAAGGGTTACTATAAGGGATCTATAAGGGTATCACAAGAATTACGGGCGTCTATGAGTTTGCACGGCTCGAAACAAAGCCTGGCGGGCTTCGAAAGGGTTTAAGCAGGTTTAGGGAGTACATCTATAGGCTTCAGGACTTTCAGCGTTCCTGGCTTGATCTCTGGCTTGCAGAACTACTTCCCGTCACCTGCCGAATGGCTCTTGTGTTGCAGCGGGCCTAGAATCTGTAAACAGGGTGTTTTGGGTGCAAGGTGCGCTCCTCAATCATGAAGCCCTAAACTCAACAAACCCCACACCACCCCTGAACCCCAATCCAAAATCCTAGACTCCCCGAGCCCTATCCAGAGGGTGGAATTGGGGATGTAAATAAGCAGGGCTATTGACGGAATTAGGGTTTGGGATTCCAGGTGTGCATTGTTTGAACTCATGCAACCATTTCTACCTTACATTGTATTACCACTCACCAAGCCCCCCCTCATCCTTCAGGCGAAGCCTTAAATTAAGCCCTTCAATAGGGAATCCCGACAGAAAGCCCTTCTTCCCCAACAGTTTTTAGGGATCTTGGTTTCCCAGGTGCAGGGCATAGGGTCTACACCCTACACCTCGGAAACCTAAACTCGGAAAACACCAACAGCCCGAACCCTAACACACACCCCCTTGCTGAAAACTCAAAAACCCTAGAAGCAAACAACAACCAGCAACCCGAACCTCGGCACTTCATCACGCTGCCGGGGCTGTGGATGCCACAGTAACGGCAGTAGTGCTCTGGCAACTCCTTCAGGCTCCAAGCAGGCTTCCAAAAAGAAGGTTTCACAGAAATTGCCCTAACCCTGACTAACCTACCTTTTTAAGGACTCATACAAGGAAATCATGTTAAGGAGCCCTAAAAAGGCAGGTTTCTTAGGGTGAAGCTGTGTCAGGGTTTCAAGGATCTTATCAGGGTATTCAAGTAATGTAGGGGCCTGAATCATGAAAACGTGGTCTTTGAGTGTGTTTGAGTACGTAGTTAGTTGCATAAGGACTCTAGGGCAGAGTACTAATTACTAATGATTCACTTGTGTTTCGCAGCAAAATACATGTGGAGTTAAGGAGGATAGGAGGCTCGGAAGCAGGTAACTACAGTTATAGCATGTTATGGTTTGCATAATCACAATCATGAGTTGTTATGCTAATGATGGGTCCTGCATGTCCAAAGGCGAGGTAAGGCAAACCACAATTCTACAAAGCTACTCCTCGACCCTTTCAAACGTCAGAACCTACATCCAACACCCTAAAACCCACATCCAAACCTAAACTTCAAACCCTAAGCTCTAACCCCCGCAACTTATAACTCATGGAACCAAAAGGACCCTGCACCCTCGCGCCCTTCCCCGAGATCTGGTTGCAAGGGAGCCCCGAAGCTGGTGTCCTTGATGTCATAGGGAGGCTCAAACTCCTGACACAGGGCTCTATACCAGGACCCTCAACTAACCACTCAAAACATTGTATATGGGCCCTATAAAATGGGTATTAATCGTATAAGGTACAGGGTCGCCGAAGGTATGTACCTGGGGTTTCAAACTCCCAACACAGGGAGTAGTGCCTGATTTGCCCTATGACTGGCACTCTCACAGTTCATTCCGGCGAGAGTCGATACGGAGGCGGATGTAGGGCTTAGGAAAAGGCAAGCCATCGCTCTCTTCCCATCTGCAAGGCCATGAAAAGTCTCAACTCGTTGGGCGAACTGGGCACAGATGAGACGGCCGTAACATCCCAAACTTCTGAAATTCAGTACCAGCGAAAACCCGTCCAGAGCCTCAGCCCGAGGGCTCTTCTGGACATGTCAAAGCATGCCCAGATGAGGAGAAAAATACATGAATGTTAAATGCCCTGAAATCCCAATTCCAAAATCCTTAAGCCCTAAGACTAGAACCACCACCCCCCTAAACTCCCACCCCAAGCCCCTTCAAACCCTAAACCCGAAAATCCAACACCCGAAACCACAAAACCCTAACTTACACTCTAAACTTTCCAAACCCTGCAATATTGGATCTTCCACCCCTTCGCAAGCAGGGGGCCTGGTTCAAATCCAGGTCATCAAACTGAAGCTCCGCGGTTGTCTGGTCCAGGAGCGAGACGACGGGCTCCTCTGAAACACCCAGACCCTAGACTCCAGACTGCAAACCCTAAAAGCCCTAGGCCCTGAATCCCTTCAACCCTAAACCTCTAAATCCCTGCAACCCTACACCCCTAAAACCCAGAACTTCGGTCAAGAGGCGGCTGGTGGTTTAAGGAGTGTAGGGATTGTTGCTGGCTCAAGGGCTTCTAGCCTTCGTGATGGGCTATTTTAAGAAGCATGGTATCGGCCTCCTGAAACACATCTTGGAGATGATGGCTTTAACTTGTCTCTGAAAGTTTCATCCACATGTGTTCCTGTAGAGTAGTAGGAGGGTACTGCGACGATGACGACGATTGCACCTGTTGCTGCAACGGCGACGACTCGGCGACTACCCTAAACCCTAAACCCTTGATTCTACGACTTCTACCGGGAGGCCCAGAACCCCAAGCTCTAAACACTAAAGCCAACCAGCGAGCCCGAAACACTCAAACCCTAAATATTCTTGTGTTGCCGGCTGCAGGAACAAGACTTTCGAAATATCAGCTGAAGTCATGAAGTCCGCGCCTTTACAACCCGAGCTGCAAGTCACTACATCTTCTGGCATGGCCCTCTTAATGAATTTGGGTGCGGGGTTTAAGGCTTCGAGAAAGCGCTGAATCCCCAGAAGCTACGAGGCTGACTCGACGATGTAAAATCGGAACCTCCAGCAGTGAACCTCAAACCCTAGACCGTGTAAAGCCCCTACCCAATCCCTGAACGCTGAGCCATTAACGCGCAAGCCCCAGACCGTTCACCCGACTGAAACCCTTGACCCCAAACCCTAAAACTCCAAACCCTGAACTCTAGACCCTAAACTCCTAAACCCTCTAAACCCTAAGGCCCTCTACGCCCATCCACGTCCCCTCGACCTGGCTGAGCTGAGATCGAGGGTCGTCCTGTGTCCCATCCTGTCGTATCACGGAGGATTAGAGAGACTTGGGATGTTAGGACGTAGTGTTTGGGATCTGGCGCCTGGGGTTTGACGGTTTAGGGCTTCGGGTTTGGAGTTGAGGTTCGGGTGTTCGGAAGGCTTCTTTGTCGCGGTGCCACAAAAAAGCAAGCTGCTGCTTATGACTCCAAGGTTACTAAAGCTCACATGTGCTTGGGTTCCCGAACCCGAAACCCTAAAACACAGTCCTTCAGTTGCTTAGAGTCAGACACCTCAGCTGAGGAACTTTGGTAGCTGTCGGAACTCATCCGGCTACCAACAACTGTAACTCTCAACCCCAGGACGCTCGACATGAAACTTTAAGCCCCCAAACTTCAGCCTTCCGCTCCAAGACTCTAACAGCTAACACGTTAAGCCCCTTATAAGCTCATGTACTATAGGACCCTTACACAACTCCTAAGAAGTCCGACAGTACTGCAAAACCGTAAGCCCCTTGAAGCCACCAGGCTCCCCAACGCGATGCAGTGGCGACGAGACCGGCCTGTGTGCCCTGAGTGGTGTCATACGGGTTATCCTGCGTGTTCTGGCTCAAGCCATCAAACCTCAATGATCCAGGCTTATGGGCTTTTCTGTTCAGTGCTTCAGGGGTTTGAGGTTCAGAGGTTTAGGGCTTTACGGATTCAGGGTTTAGTTTATGGCAGTTCATGGGCTTAAGAGTTTAGCTGCAAGGGTGGTTTTATGCTGATCTGGGGACCTTTTAAGTAGGGTTTCAGGTAAGGGAACTATAGCTCCTTGTATGTCACAGTGCAAGGCTTGATGCATCGTATCTGTGGCTTGATTCACTTGGGGGCTTCCGAAAACAGGGGTACCTCATTTTGGGGTCTCTATAATGAGGATCCTACTATTTACGGTACTATATCAGGGTCCCCTATTTTCGGAAACTCCGACATTGCAGAATTGGTGAGCTTCCTGCACCCTTGGATTATTGGAATCGTCTACCACCACTCGAACACTGTAAACCCCAAACCCTAAACCCCAAACCCTAACCCTAAACCCTAAACCTCAAACCCTAAACCCGAAGCTAAACCCAAAGCTCCTCAAACCCCCGCGTGTCCAGCCAAAAAGATCTAGCCCGAAGAAGCCGCAGATCGAGGCCCCAATATGCGCGGTTGTCACAATTGTGGTCCCTTTTCGGGTCCCTAATATTGTACGGCACCTAATATTTAGGGTGCCCCAAAAGGGACCCTAAGTTTGACAAAAGCCCATAATATAGGGATCTTTGCAACTAGTATTCAACTACCCGTATCGTAGGCCTTTGGAGCCGCAGTCACGGGACAAACATCTATTCAAGTCCATGCTTGGCCTTAAACTTCCTTTCCGGGACATTTGCGAAACAAGATCACTACATTACATCAAGGCCCGAAACACCATGGCCCGAAAATCCCTAAACCCAAAACTGCACCAAGGCTTCTCTACCACTTTCATACCGTGCTCCCTTGCCACCAAGCTGCTGGGACCCCTGTGTATTGAATTCATCCAGGAAGTTGAACTGACCTGACTGACTTAAGTTCAGGGGTGCTACGGAGGCTTCTACGGTTATCCACGGGTCGCATAGGATATGTTGCAAGGCACGGGCTTCACAGTTGTTGGTATTGGGGTCTTAGCAGTCAGAATCTGTTGATTCTTGAGGTTACACGAGGACTATTCTGTTTGTTAGGTCTGTCGTAACAGGGTTTCCAGTGTAAGCACGTTTCTTGGCTCGGGTGGTTGGTACAGGAGCAAAAAGGAACAACGTTTACATTCTGCACCTTGCCACAATGCATCCTGCACAAACGACCCTAGAGTAGTCCGAAATCCACAACACGTGGCATGCTGATTCTGCTGATGACGCTACGACTGCAATCGAATCTGAGGAGAACAGCTCTGCGATGATCAACGTTATGACACTTCTCATGGTCTACAGTCCCTGTAGCTGAGAAAATCATCACTCTGACTGCGCTTCGACGTGTGACCCTAAGCGAAAAAACTCGGATGTAGGAGAACCCCGAACCAGGAAGCCCTAAAATGCAAGGCTCTGGTATGCCCGGTTCTGAACTCCGCAACACATCGCAAAACCCTTACATGGACCATGAAGGTCAGTTGAGAGTGTAGGACCTGCAATTCATCTGTGACTGTGAGGAGGGCTGCGGCCATCCGGGTTTCGGGAAGCCTGGGGGCCATCTCTTACCGAGGGGCCGTCGCCATAAAGTAGGTCGTCCACCTCCTGGGACAGCTCGCCCATGGCCAAAATCGGAACGCCCAGCCGAACCGCTGGTCTGGCAGTCTTATTCCAAACCCCCCGAACAACTCAGAGGATCTCACCGCGTGGATCCCTTTCGCACTGCAGCTATGACGTCTGTAAGCGCTCTGGTCTCGTCGCTTCGAGTCGAACATGCTCAACATGTAAAATTCTTCTCTACATAGGACATAGCTGTCGTCGACGATAGCGATGCACGTATAGGATTCCTCCGGTCTCATGGCCCGGATCTGCTCACAGCTGGCGCCCTGTCCTATGAGCCAATGGAAGAGCATGTCCATTTAGGGGTACGGCCTAGGTATATACATAAACCCGCATCTAGTGTTTCAGGGAACCTAGTCTACCCATAGGCCCCATAGTAGTTCCTTTTCGGGGTTCATATTTAGAATCCCATTAGGTAATCCCACACAGGAACTACCATGGGGCCTATGGGTAAAGCCTCCCAAACCCTATTCCCAAAGCATCATCAGTTGTACTTGCCTCCGACTTCTGTCCGCATGCACCCCAAAAGCCCTATTCCAACCATTATAAGGGTGGAGCCGACGGTTCGGGGTTCAGATATGGGTTGGTTTAGGAGTAAATCGACAGCTTGGCAAGCCGAGGGATAGTCACCCCCGCTGGAACAAACCTGAGAAAATATCGAAGGGGAAACAACATTGCCAGCCATGGGCTTTGGCTCGTGACGAGCACGAATCAAGTCTATACAATAGACTGAGAATAATACACAAACGGATCTTCAAGCCTTGCAGGTGTTTCCAGGCCCTGAACTCTAAACTCCCACACCGTCGAGCATGTCCCACTGCCTGCATGTATCCAGGAAGGCAAAAAGCGGAAAGTCGGCCGGTTCTGTTAGGATTTAGCGTTTATATAACGTTGGTTTTGGGAGAATCTTGGCCACCAGTGGGAAGCCTGCTCTGGCCTGATTTCTTGATGTTCGGCTTGCCTTTTCCATCCGAGCAGGCAGGGTTTCTGATGTTTGCCTTCAGCTTCTGCAATATGCAGGCTTAAAACTTGGCAAGACGAGCTGAAGAGCCTTTCTCTCCGGACTACGAAGTTAGGTGATGCCGCAGCCCGGGAAGTCAAGGAGTAGCGGTCAGATCTCCCGAATGGCTTCGCACCCCTTTAGCGAGCGCAAAGCTTGCACATTTTCAGCGGTGCAGACATCATGCCGCCATGAAACCGACGCTTCAGGCAGCCTACGTTGCTGCTGCATCACGATCGCGCAAAGTCTTACAGACCCTGGTCTGTAACCGATATCTAGACCCAGGCAAATGGATCCCTCGTTGTCTGCGCATGAACCAATGCTGCAGTCCGGCTTTTGAGGCCGCGTGCTTTTCAAATCATAGCAGCCTTACCTTACGATGCACTACAGACATCATTCCGCCATGAAGCTCATGCACACTCATGCTGCAGGGCCACGTGCAACCTTATGTTGCTGCTGACAATCAGACATGACATGCTCTATTCTGTCAGAAAGCCTCATGGCAAAGAATGGATTCCGCCGAATTACGAGGGATCTTCCGCAACGCAGGCAAGGCTCTTAAAACGATGGCGATCAGTTGCGGTCGCTTGTGCTATGACGCTGCTGTTCTTGAGTTCAAGCCTGCACAACTGAGGACCCGGCACGAAGAAACGGCTACACTGCGCGAAAACAATCGCAAGTCCTGTGTACCTCGTGTTGGATCGTTTTGGTCTGATATCTAGACAGACCAAGGAAAACGGACCCAGAGGAAACGGCTGCACTGCACGAAGTCAATCGCGCAAAGTCCACTGGATCCTCGTTTTGGTCTGATATCTAAACAGACCAAGGAAAACGGACCCGGAGGAAACGGCTGCACTGCACGAAGTCAATCGCGCAAAGTCCTCTGGACCCTCGTTTTGGTCTGATATCTAGACTGACCAACGGAAACGATCCCCAAGGAAACGGCTGCACTGCACGAACTTAATCGCGCAAAGTCCTCTGGACCCTCGTTTCGATCTGATATATCTGTACAGACCAAAGCAAACGGATCCTTGTGGGTACACGTCTGCATGCACCAATGCTCCGGTCTAGCTCCTCAGGCCGCGAAGCAGCCAGACAGCTGCCGCCGAAGCGAACCAATATCCGGAAACAATCACAATGAATGCCAACACATGGTTAGGAAGAATAAGCCGCCAGCACACATATTGGAAAAGGTGAGGACTGAGCACGTTGAGTATGGCTTCGCTCATGGCAAGCATGCGTCGTAACATGGGACGCCTCCCACCATCCTGCCATCGGGCAATAGCAGCGAAAACAACAAAATGGGTGGGAACAACGCAGCTCCAAAAACTCAATCCACCCGCCGCCATAAATGCAGCATAGTGGTAATCGCCGGAGCTTGTCCGCATCATGGCCATGTCTGCATTGTACCACAGAATGAAAGACGTTGCTGCCAGCAGCCAATGATAACCAAGAGGCTGGTGGCGTAGTTTTTTCATGAATATTGAACTAATGTTGCTTCTGACACACCCCTCGAAAGCGTCAATTTAGCCAAACCATCTGGCAATGCATTCTGCCAAGATTTCCTTGTCACAGGGAATTGCCACACCATCTCTTTCGTGCCTTAGCAATCAAGATGTAGACATGCCTGACATTTTCCTATTTTCGGAGCCCTACGTGGATCGCGCGTCGATTTGGGAGGAGCAGGTCCCGGAAATCGAAACGGCTTTGCTCAAGTTCGCTTCCGCGCACTTGCCGTAGGGATTCGGTTCGAGCTTGTTTAGGGTTTAGGGGATAAGTGTAAAACGTGTACATATGAAGTATGTCTACTGGAACCAGAAAGAGCCAAGTTACCCTGAGGAGCAGCATTGGCATGTGCAGGCGTCCCACCGGAAACTCTTGAAGTCATTTTCGGCCTTGAGGGTGTCTCGCTGAATTCGCCTATGATGCTGCACTGGGGCTTTGCAACTACAAGCAATAGCTCGAGGCCCACTGCTTAGACAGTGGTGTTTATGAGGGTTCAGGGATTTTAGCGCAGGTAGAGTCTCTTCTAAGTTGCGTGGCAAGCGTGGTCTTCCGAACTAGCTGCAGACTGTGCGCCGTTTACATGCTTGAAGGCGAGTGGATATGAGAATTGACTTAATCAGCTCTGGGACTCTAGGGGCTTAGCATAGGTAAAAAACTGCTAAAAACCGAACAACACTGTATAAAGAAGCAGTTTTGGCACAGTTGCAACAGCATGATGTGCATTGAGATCGCGAAGGCCATCATGAACACTATAAGAATGTAGAAGAGATAGCCCGCCGCGGGTAGACATGAAAAGTATAGATTGAGCAGCGCTATCGTGATGATCAAGAAAGCGGTGGTCGGTGCGACAGCGATATGCTTGATGACCACAGGCGGTGGACTTTCACCCTCATGGCTTTTGATGAAGGCTGCAAGTTCGAAAACACACCAAGCCCTCGACAGGTAGCTCTCATCAAAAACGACCACGAGAGACTTGGATGCCTTGAGGAAGGCGGCGAGGTTGAAGATGCCTTCCGCTTTCAGCCGAGCATCACCCTGATGAATGCAAGCACGATCCAGAAACACTGAACTGATGATTGCCAGAAAACCAAGGTAAGGAACGCAGCTGCCAGCCCGCTGATAAGGCACCAAGGACTGTGTCTGTGCCTGTCGCGGATGAAAACCGATGATGCACTTAAATGCTCTAGTCGAAGCCCGGCCCATAAAGAGAAAACCCCGAGCTGTAGAAGGGGCGTTCTGATTTGGAGGATTCCTTTTGCAGACGTGCAGACTATAGCTAGTCTAGAATTAGGACGCAGGGCACGTTTGCCCCGAAGTTTTTTGGGACGGCCTGTTTCAAGAATGTTGGTGCAGGCAGGGTCACTTCCGGGTGCTATCACATGTATCGGTAACCTGGGAAAGCGCAGGCACGGGCGATGAATTCGGACCTTCGGCAAAAACTGCAGTTGTGGGGACGCAGCGAGAAACTGCTGCGACGTGGTTTGCAGATACAATTTTGAAGCAGCGATTCGGAAATTCGAGAACCATTCCCGTTTCGAAATTAATAACTCGAGAGTTCGACCTCCCGAACCGATCCTTCAAAACCATATCTGTAAAACCACATCGCAACAGTTTCTCGCTGCGTCCATACAGCAGTATCTGTTGGCGAATGTTGCGGCTGCCAGCGCTTACCGATTACCATCATCGTCATTCCAATCTCGTACATGGACGTCATCAAGAAGCATTCAGCTCCACCCCCCTTCCCTCCCACCGCCCCAAGAGAAGGCAACAGAGGCAAAAGTGCCTGAGGGACCCTAAGAGGTAGCTACGGTAAGGACTGGTCTGGAATGATAGCTTCCTGTAGAAGAGCCCTCTAACTGCTCCCCGGCTGCTCTATCTCGAATCCTGGTCTGGTGTTCCAAGGCAAGATGTACCAGCCCGGCAGAGTCAGCCACGCCATGACAAAGGCAACAACGGAACCCACGATGCATGCGGCTTTGCCGTTCTTCAGCATGAGAAGGAACCAAACCTTCCAAAAGACCGATGCCCTCCAGCTGTGTGACCAGAATTCCTCAATCCGCTCCACGCGAGCACTTGTGCCGTAAAGCTGTGAAGGATCTATACGACTTCCCCAAAGCATACGGCCAAAGCCGCGGAGGACTCGGCTGGCCGGAACAGCACGAAGAAGGTCCTTGTTTGTGAACTCGCAGCTGCCTGCAATCTGGGCCAGGATTTCAAGCCTGTTCCTCCTCCCGTCGACCTGCTCTTCCTGACCCTCATCTGGCCCCCGAGGTGCACCACATGAAAACGAAGTAGGCGAGGGGCACTCCGGATCTGGGATAGCAGACATCGCGCAGCAGAAGACTTCAACTAGGGGCCTTGATGCTTGTAACTGCGGCAATAAACTCCCCAGATCCCAGAATCGACAACCCCAAGCCTAAAAAAACGCCACAAAACCAACCCCCAAACCATCCCTCGACACAAAAACCGGAGCCAGCACTTGAAGACTTAAAGGCTACATCTTACAGTAGATATTATGTGGAAAAACGCCACAGCTTTTCGCCGTATATTCAAGTGTATTCGATTCTACCATATCCAGCACTTGAAGGTTGTTCCGCCCGCGGTGCAAACGTCACAGCAATGGCTTGGTGTCCATTCACACGTGCCCGCCAGTTCAGCGGGCCGAAAGCATATAACCTAGCCCCTAGCGCTGAACACTACAACTTGAACCCTATACACCAAATCTTTAACCCTAAACCCTAAAGTACTACAGGGCAGCCTCTGCAAGCTGTAGCAGAAGTTCATACAATGCTGGCAATAATAAAAGTGATAACAAAAGCAACAATACAACTACTATGACAACCACCATCATATTCATAACACATCAACTAGCCATAGAATACTAACATTTAGTCATCGTCATAATAACCCTAATACTGATGAGAACGCTGCCGCCAAGCCGAAGCTCACTGCTGAGAGCCGCGATCAAGGTTGAAACCTCAAGCAAGGCGGAACTTCGGGGGGGAGTCTGGGTGTTCTTGGGAGGTAAGGAGTTCAGGTCTATGGCTTGTAGACCGTTTCGGGTTAAGGGTTAAGGGTCTAGGGAACCCTTTTTGACTATAAGGGTTTAAAGTGTAAACCTCTAGGGACTCTAGGGCTTGGAGGCTAGGATTTTCGTAGGCTTTAATAAACGTCGAAGGTTCCGGGTCCGAGGCTTCAGGGCCATGAGTTTGAAGTTTCTGACAGCAAACACTGAACCTAGACTCTAAACCTTGGAGGCTAAAAAAAGGGGCCTTAATAATCAGAATAGGGTTTTGGGGCCCATTATACTATAGATATAACTAGGAACCCCCGGGAATAGTATAGGTAATTATTGAGGCCCCTACATTAGGCCCCAAGCCCTGGGCCCTACACCTGACAACCTCGAGGCCGCCGGCCCCAACCACCCGGGCTGACACCCAACGGAGCTGCTGGTACTTGGTGCAGCTCGCGTCCTTGAACATCTCCAAGCGCTCGTAGAAGTTCAGGTTTTCAGGGATCGTATCCAGCGATTTCAACTGTTCTGAGACGGGAGGAAAGGCAGCAAACGTGACTTCAAGAGCCGAGCTCACTGGTGTAAGCTTCGTCACGGGCTCAGCTCAAACCCTGGCAAAAGCAAGAAGACTTTCCCAGCTCTGCCTCTTAGAACTGATCCCACTCTCAGGCCATCCTTCGCGAGTTTCACTTGGGTGACCTGAACTGGCTTTGCAATTTCCGGTTAGCGCAAAAACTGCAACACTTTGTCCCGGAAGCTCCAGTCATTCACCCAGACCGCCTTGTGTGCTGCACCGTCACAGATCATTCCAGTAACTACTGCAGTCCCTGCTCTCATGCTCTAAGAGACCTTGACCCCCCCAGCGTTCCTTATCTGCGATGCCGCCTCCTTCGCTTGGGCCGGTGAAGGGGCAACAACTAACAAACTACTGTGCGGAAGGCCTACTCCGACTGATACCGCTGGATGTTTGAGGCTATCACCTTCTATTTGTAGGGTCTCGTTCTTAATGACGTGATATTGAGACAGTTTCGGTTTAGTGTTTCGGTTTGAAGATCGCTTGAGTTCATTGTTGGTTAGCTTTATTGGACACATGAACCCTTAGGGAAGCCCTGAAGAAAGCTTCGTTTCTGTGATGCTGTTTCGAGGCATCTTCAGGGATGGCTTCTGAGCTGTGAACTTCTGTGCCTTGTGCCCTCAGCCCCGAACATACAAAAGCCAGCTCAAGCCATGGCCCAACGCTACGCATACAAGAGCCAGCGCTCCCCCAAAACCGTACTAGAGATGGTCTGCAGCCGTAGCCTATCCCAAACCCTAAGCCCTCTTGGGATCTTAAGCCTGAGGGATTCCAAGATCTGGGGTGTGGAGTTTCAAAGTAGGGGGTTACTTACCAAAGCCACCCTGAGCCCCGAGCCCCTACAATTGTCTAAGCTTTTTTTGTAGGCTCTGAACGGGGCTTTCACGCGCTCTGACTATGCTGTTGGCGAAATGCATCGATCATGGAACATCACCTGCATAAGCCGCAAACCTCAAAACTCAGGGCGGGGCACTTAGACTGGGACCTGACAACCAGGTCTATTCCAAGCCTTCCATCTTTACGGCTTCAGGGTTATGAGACAGAGCCTTTGAGACTCCACCCAGACCATAAACCCTTCTAGCCCTGAAGCCTTGCAACCGTAAACCCCGGAAACTCTGAATCTCAAACCCCAAGCGGCCCCAAGTGTCCAAAGCCCAAATCGTGCTGTTGATGGACAAAAACCGACTTTACCCCATTTCATTTCCCCTAGACCCTAAGCCTAAACCTAGACTCCAAACCTTGAACACTAAGCAAAACCCTAAACCGTTTGAGGTACTGCAGGACGTTGTCCATCAGCCCGACCAAGCCCTGTAAGGTGCCAGCTTGCCGGACTGCCAGTAAGGATGCCTGGCACAAGCTTGGGTTTAGCGCGATGTAGGGATTTGGAGGTACCAGGTTTGAGGCATATGAAGCCTTTGCAGGTGTAGGTGCTAGCTCAGAACACCATTGCCTGTGCAGGACTGCAGGTTTCAGTTGCGGAGTCTTTGGCTGAAGCGGTTGCAACATGACCCGACCCTCTTGCTTGGTAGGTCTGCGGGATACACAACCCACCCCGACAGTGGCCCGTAATCCCTGAACCCTAGCCCCCAAACCCCTAAGCCCTGAACCCTAACCCCGAGACCCCCGAACCCTAAACTTGCCCTAAACCCCTAACTCCTCAACCTTAGCCCCAAAACCCCTGAACCCTTCAACCCCTGCGAACCCTCTTCAGCTGGAGGCCGAAGCTTACAGGGAAGACATGAGCACAGCCCACTCCAACAGCAAGGGGCAAGTCGCACGGCACAGCTTCCACGGCAAGCCCCACTTCGACACGGTCGTAGTTGCAAGGAAGCTTAAGTGAATGCACTCCAGACCTGAGTCATCTGCGAATACACTTGCAGCACCGCACTGTGCTGAAAGAGACAGAAACGGACATGTGCAAACTGCCGGGACTTGTGGACCGCAAAGCACGCCCATCGCAAGATAATCAGTCTGGTCAACGACTCATACAAATCAGCACCTACACGATCTTGCACTTCCTGCTGTTTGCCGAAACCTGGGGATAGATATTCGTCTCAAAACCCTTTAGGGTCTTGTGATTTCCAGTATCAGGCATAGGCTTACCAAGCTGAGGTTTACGGTTGGTTGAGGGCTGCCGTTTTAGGGTTTAGGACTAGTAAGGTTTAGAGTTTAGGTGTCTTAATTAGTAGATATTAAGCCCCAAAGCCACACAAACAAAGGCGAAGGCAAATCGCGTCGGCACTGCGCATTGCTGATGACAGGCGTGTTGCGTGACACATACCTCGACGCCCGATCATCATCGGTGCTTTTTGATGTGCTGTAGCACTGTATGCGTTGACCTGACCTGATCTCTCTCTCTCTCTCTCTCTCTCTCTCTCGGGCTCCTCCATTCATCAATCAACCACGCACGAAACCCTAAACCTCAAGCTGATCTTGCAAGGCCTCGAACCCCCTTGTCTGGCTCTTAGGCGCCGTTTCGGGCTCTTTGAAACGCAGGAGGAAGTCTAGCATGTAAGGTTTCGGGGCTTAGCTGCAGCTCCAAACCTGACATAAATTCTGATCCCACGACTCTCGCTCCAGGGTAAAGCCCTCGCAGAAATGAGTTATTGGATCCGAAGCCTTGCTAGTGTCAGGTGGGAGTTTCCGAAAATTGGGGTACCTTATTTGGGGGATCCTTCTCACAAGGATCCTGCTATTTAGGGTACTATATTAGGGTCCCCTATTCTCGGAAACTCCCAGGTGGTAGTAGGAGATGAGAGCTTGCCTACAGGATTCGACAACCTTGCTGCCATGTGCAGCCACGACGTTTACAGTGGTCATGCTCACATCGGGTCTTGGGTGATAGTCGAATGTACTGATGCATCCAGTGAAATCTATTTGCGGGGTGGACGAGCCCTGTACAACCCAGGCCGAGCCCAAGGTGATCTAAGGTGTCGGGCTTGGTTTGGTTTTGGGGGTTCGGGACTTATGGACTGGAGTTTCAGGGCGATTTCTGCCGAATTTCCCACACAATCTAAGATGTCTCTGTCAAAGTTCGGGAAAACACACCGAAACTCCTGAAGTAGAAAGCTTCACCATCATTGAAACCCTTGGTCCAAATCGCCAGTCTCTTCCCCCGGAATCCTAAACCCTAAACCCTTAAACCCTCAACACTAACCCTAAACTCTAAACCCAGGGCACGGCTTCAGTTCGAAGCCATTGAGATCGGGGACCTGACATGGGCCCATGCTTCAGGGCTCTAATGTGGGGCCTTATGATAAGGATAGGGTTCCTCTAAACGGGTCTATATACGGGAGGTTCCTAAAAGGGATCTATAATATAAGGGTAGTATAATCTAGGGGCCTTAATAATTAGAATAGGGTTTCGGGTGGAAAATTATACTATCTTTGTACAAGGAGCCCTAAGGAATAATATAGGTAACTGTGAAGGCATCACATTAGGTCGGGGGCTTTTTGAAGATTAGGTGGGGGGCTTTTTGAAGATATTCAAGGAACGTAGCAAGTAGCTAGCACAAGTGCCGAATTCGGAATATACGTGGGACTACAGCCACCTTACTGAACAAATCTATTTATTAGGTGCCAAAGGTTCTGGTTGGGCAGGTTGGGCAGGTTGGGCCGTTGAGTGGGTCGGGTAGGCAATCCATGTTACCCGGCCGAAGTGCATGAGCACTGTAATGACTACTTGTGATCTCTTTTTCGACCCCCGTGTTCTTCGCGCCTGCATGCATGCGTCTGGTCTTACACCAAGGTTCTAAGTATGAGCAGCCGTCTGGGAACCCTTCTTACGTTCCTCGAGAGCACTGATGTTGACCAAGTATAGCTAGCAGCAAGGGATAGGCATTCCTAAAGCTCTGCGAAATTGGATACTTGGTGGCAAGCGCAATGCAACTGTAGTAGAAGCTGCTTGAAATGAACTCAAGTTACTCTGAAATAACTAATATACGGGCCTTAATAATTATAATAAGGTTTCTGGGCCCATTATATATTATTTAAAATATATATTCAGGAACCCCCAAAAGAGTATTGGCAATTATTAAGGCCCCTGTATTGGGACAGTCTTTGGTGTGTTCCTTCCTCCACGCGTTTGCGACAAGGACCCCTCAAGGCAGCGCCTCGAAACCCCCAAAGCAAGGACCCTCGAAACCCACAACCCCCAATCCTCTGCCCAAAGACGCATGTTGCAGAAAGATCAAGGTCCGTAAACCCGAAACTAAAACCAAAACCCCCCCAAAACCCCATGATCCCAAACCCTAACTAGGAAAACCATGCGACCTTGAGGATGGGAAACAGCATCGGGTTTATGAAGAAGAAGCCTTCAACCAGCGTCGGAATGCCGAGTTAACACAGGGGGCTCAATAATTTCAATTAGAACTGGCTCGTGGGTGTTGCCTTCAATCTGCAACTACTCCATTAAGGAACCCTAAGCAATGCCATCATTACATATTTCAACTTCTACATTATTCGGGCTGCTCGAGGATGAAGTCTATGCTCTACGCAACATAAGCCCTGGCACAGCGGTTTGGGGTTTGCGGTTACGGATCTCGGGGTTTTCGGCTTGGCTGTTCGAATCAGTGCAGAACACGGCCGTAGACGTCCCCTTCTGGACGCAGAGCCGGGTTAGGCTTGCCTGTCCTGTACCTCCATGAACATAGAGGCTTAGGGGCTGAGTACCCTTGCAAAAAAAGGGTTAACCTTTTCGATTATGAAGGCCTGCACAGGCCATCCTACAAGATCATCCCGACGAGCCCCAACCAGAACCAACAAGAACCATCTTTCTGCAACGCATAAACTAGGGGCTTTAACAATTAGAATGATAGGGCTCTTGGGGGCCGCTATATCATCATTTTAATAGTTAAGGAACTGCAAAAAAAGTATTGGTAATTGTTGAGGCGCTTCTGTTCATTTCGCTGGCTCGTGTGGCATCATAGCATTCAGGCCGGCCTTTCTTCGTGTGACGTCCCAAGCCAATAGCACCGTACCTGTAGGAAGTGAGAAGGGCTTTGCAAGTTTAGTGCTCAGGGATTGGGTCGTGTCTGCGGAGGATAACATAGGCGTGAGAAGCAGTTGAGACGTTTGTTACAGAGATGCGTGGTGGGGTTTCTCGGATTCCGGATAGGTGTCCAAAGGTTTACAGCCGAGCAAAGATGTTACAGCAGAAATCCACGAGCCACCAAGAAACCACAAATCTGGATACTGAACTCGGCACTCCGAACCCTGAACTTCCCGAACCTCACCCAAAGCCCAAATCCTCAAAAACCGGAAACCCTTAACCCTAACTCCTGAACCCAAAAAAACATTCAAACCCTGAAACTCTAAACCCCCATGCCTATACCTCCCTTAGAACCTTTAATCTTCTCTTGGGCTTTATATGAACAAAAATACAAAAAACAATTCCTAAGGAGACCATAGATGCCCTGGCGCACCCTTTCTTCAACCTCGGGGCCCTCTTCGTGTTTAGCGGGCCCCGGCCCTTCGATGGGCCCATCTTCGAGAGGAGCACCAAAGACCTGGGGCTCCACGAGGGGGGAGTGTAGGGTTGAGGGTTAGGAGTTTAGGGTTGAGGGTTGGGGTTTGGAGTGTTAAGGGGCAAAGTATGTGACAGGATTTTGAGATGAGGGCCAAGTTCTTGAGGGCTTTAGCGTCTAGGTCTTCGGGGCTGTAGGGTTTACAGTGTCAGTGTTTCGGGCTTGTGGACTTGGGATCTTTCGTGGTTGGCTTTCCTTATACTTATTGAAGTTCCATGTCTTGAACGTCAGAAGCCATGGATTTGTGCGTGGTGTATAGGGTTTGGAGTTTGGGGTTTAGGGTTTAGGATGAAATAGGGCAGCTTGCATGTGCAAAGGTTGTGAAACCAGGTTTGCAGCTTGAGTGGCTTGTCGCATGATCGCTGTAGGCATCGAGGGTGCTGCAAACTGCGTTGACGGTGTGCGAGGCATGAGACTACAAGGGTAGTGAAAACTGAGAATAGCATGCCTATTGGCAAAAAAAAATCCTGTGGAACGCCTCATGCTAGGGCTCTCTTGCGAACAGGCGGCCGCCACATGCTGGAAGACCGGCAATGTCGAGTGCAAAGTGCTGTGTAGTCCAGCCGGGCCTATCTCTGCTGGGGGAAACGGGTGTATTCTCTGATAGCAACAACAGTGGTATTGCCATTATCATTATTACCATCATTATCATTACTACTGTTACATACTAAGGTTGACGATGTCATGAGAGGACCCCTGAGGAGTGAGGTACTGCAAGTGCGGTGCTAGGGACAAGCTGTCCCGTACTTCAGACTCACAGTTGCCTTGAGCCGAATTGTCCTGTTCGGTTTTGCAAAATCCAGAGCACCTTCGATTTTGCGTCCTATCCTCGTATCCGGAAAACCTCCACACCGACATCTATGGATCTATACGATATCCATACCAGGATTAGGCGAAGCTTTGAGGCAGTCGTTGTGGGACAGTGAGTCGCAAACAAGCCAGTCTGGGGTATCTCGTTTCGGCTAGTCGCTGTTTGCTCTCGTTCTCAGGGTACGACAGGGAGGGCCAGCGTTTCGGTTCAAATACTTGGAGATTTAGGGTTCCGGTACCAGGTCACAACACCAAGTGTTGAAACGAGACACTCTCAGCCTTGGCAGCAAACAAAACGCAGAAGCTGCAGGAGCAGATGCAGGTGATGCAGACGTCCGGAAAAAGGCAGTTTAATAGCAGCAGCTGAGAAACAGGGCAGGAGTAGCAGCAGCACTCTCAAGATGCGATTCCGTTCTAGAGCGGGTGCGCGGACACTCGACTCTGAAAGGAACATGAAACGTTATTCAGGCAAGGCCTTGTCTTCGTGCGACCAGAAGCCATGCATGTTGGCAAAAAACGTATCAATGCAGGAACCCGGTACATGCACTTTATAATATGTGTGTATATATATATATATATATAAATACTTATGTACCTATTTATGTACACACATATATATATATATATGTGTGTGTGTGTGCAGATGTGTATACATATATATGTACAGGTATATATATATAGAGAGAGAGAGAGAGAGAGAGAGAGAGAGAGAGAGAGAGAGAGAAAAAGAGAGAGAGAGTGAGAGAGAAGCACATGGAATATGGGTTCATGAGAGAGTGCCTGAAAGCCTCAAATAGTTTGTGAGAGCCCTGAAATAGGTTGTGACCTCATACACGGGTATCACCCTTGAAGTATGTAGGTTGTCCGACCCATAATCGACACAAGTCTACATGGGTCATCAATGGTGCCACGGCGGTCTCGGTTTATCCTTCTTCGCATCTTTTGCGCCCAGTTCGCGCACCGGAGCCCCGCGAAGCATTGCGTTTCAGCTTTTTGTTTCTTGGGGTTTACCTGAATCAACAGCTGTGGTCCTAGCTGATGCAGATCGGACGTCGGATACGGAGTCTCTCAGCTGTTCTGTGGCTGCTTGCGTGGGGACCAGCGCTGACCATGCCCTCCGAAGTGAGCTGCTGCTGCCGGAACCCCCCAAGGTTGGCGGCTGTGTTGCACCAGGCTCTATGTAGGTAGGTTTGAAATTTTCATATAGGGTTGATGGATGCAGGATTTAAAAAGATGTGACTTAATTAACGCTGAGGGCATCATGCTTAAGCTTATGTGTAGGGTTTGGGGCCATTTGGAGTGTCTCGGAGACACAAAGTGCAACGTTGAAGCTAGCTTTCTCCGAGATGGACGATGTCGGGTCCTTGACGGTTCGAAAACGGCAGGACTTAGGGCTCGTTGGCTTCATGCTACAGAAGGGGTATCAGGGTTGCTGTCATACAGTATACACTTTGGCCCAGACATGCCAGTCGGGAACCCTTTTCACGCTTATAAGCATATAGTATCTAAGGATTCTACGCACATGGACCCTCTTGGTTTCGCCAATGCGGCGCCATAGGCTCTATACTACATGCCCATACCCTCTGGGGAATGGCAGCGGCAGATGCGAACCCCGGACGGCACAGCAAACAAGTCGTTCGCCCAATGTGGATCTCAGCACGTTCTCCGGGTTTCGAAGCTTATGGAGTTTGGTGAGGGTTGTGTTACTCTCTCGGGCTTTACAGGATGCGTTGTTGGGAACAATGGGCTTCACTGTCTAATCTTTTGCTTATGGAATCTCGACGAGCTATGCAAAACTCTCAAGAGGCACGTTGGCAGCTTGAGAGAAGCGCATATATAAACAAGAATGGATAAATAGCGTCGGCACGATGCCAAAACCAAAACCCCGCACCCGTAGCCCTGAACCCTAAAGAACACCTCTAAACCCCGCGCCCTAAACTCTGAAAACCTGACCGACGCCATCACATATACTACGCAAGACGAAATTATAACACAATACAACCCACGATATAGAAGATACAACCCTAACTAGCTACAGATTTCAACCCTGGCCCTCCTTATAAGCCCGACTAGAGGAGCCTTGCTAACTAGAATGGTGTCTTTGGGCAGACTACACTTTACGTGTTTTAGAGATGTAAAGGGGTACGATTACATACGACTCTGACTCCTAAGTCAGCCCCCTTGATGCAAAATTGTAGGGAGTCGAGTTTGACACTTCACGGCACAAATGCACCTGGTGAGAGGCCGGCGCAAAGACGATCCACGGTTTCGAGGTATGGGTTACGGGCATTAGGGATCTAAAGGTTTTGGGTTTTAGAAGGTTTCACGTTCATTCGGAGAAGCCGGTGGTGGTGCACCCGCTTGATTGTCAAGGCCAAATACAAGACTTCTGAACAACCGATCACGGCATCTCGCCGCATTCTCCCTAAACTGTTTGACGATAGTATGTATGCACCGAAACCGTATGGAGTTGGGTTCTATAGCAACTTCCCAGGTCACAATACTCCAGAGGACAATACCTTGCCTTCGGCAGGGACCTCCCCCCCGGCACACCCTGTGTAAGCGATGGCAAAATCTTGGTTTCAGCTTGGGGTTTGGAGCGTCTGATGTCGGGGCCAGCATAGTTCGACGAATGAGACTACCATGGACTCTAACTATCTACCCATCTATCTATCTGTATATATATATATATATACAGATATATGAAGGAAGCCTAAGAAGTAGTCGACGGGTTCAGGAAAAACTTCATCAGGGTGTGTCAATTGGAGATCTATGGCGGCGTTCCCCAGCAGCCGTCACCGTCAGGTCAGCTGGAGCTCCAAAACCCTCAACCGTAGGGAACCTCACGCTCAACGTGTCTCAGCCTGGAACAGAAGCTAATACGGATAAGCCCGAAGACTTCGGAAGTGCACAGGGGAATCTAAAAACTGCGACATAGAAGTTGCACGACCATATGGGGGCTTCTGAAATTCAGGCTACCTTATTTTGGGGCCCTTACAATACGGATCCTACAAATTTCGGGTACTATATTCGGGTCCACTGTTTTCGGAAAACACGCCCAATGTTGGCAGGGTCCTCTTGCAAACCTGCAGATTCATTTCCCTAGATCCTAAACTCCTCAGCTTCTAAACCCTCCTAAACTCTAAACCCCTCAGGCCCTATAACCCCTAGACCCCAATCAAGAACCTGCTCGAACACATAGCCCTCAGACTCTGCAGCATATTGGCATATTGCTCGACGTGAAGACCTAGACTCTAGACCTTTAAAGTCTAAGATGCAGACCTGGTTTAAGGGTTAGGGTGTAGTGTTTTGCGGTCTACGGTTGGACTCCAGTACTATAGGTATCTAAAGTTACTAACGGCTACTACTCAAACATTGCATAGCCTGTAGAACAGCGGCTGTATGCAACCCGCAGGCCCTGCATCCTAAAGCCTAAACCCCTAATCAAACCCTCGACTCCCTAGACTCCAAACCGTTGCACTTGGGCATATGGGAGGTGCAGGGATTCACGTCCAACCCCGAACCGTCCACCGACGGCCGACTTCGCACAGATACTGGGGAGGCCTGCAACACCATGGAAAACCCTGCTTTCCTGCGAGCAGAAGAGGGTTTCAGCATGCACATGACTCAGGGGCGCTTTCGGAGTTGCTGCTAACACACACCCCGCAAGGTTTCGGCTTTAAGGTTTTGGCTCAGAAGCTTACAGGTTTTAAGGTGTAGGGTTGGAGGTCTAGAGTCTAGGGTCTAGGGCTGAGAAAAGCAGCACAACCACATCCTGTTCCGTGTTCCCAGATTACTCCTACTGTCGACTTTTGTTGTCTGCTTGAAGCTTGACTTCTGCTCCTGAAACTCTACAAAGCCAAAGCCCCCCAGAGATTGATAGAAAAAGAGGATCAGCAGGTATCATCACGAAGAGCCTGCCAGGCAGCACGTCGTAGCGAGTCTTGTCTTACTGTGGGCTTTCAAGTAAGCAAGGAGAAAAAGTGTAAACTTGGATTTCATAACGGTTCGTTTAAGAAAAGTATTAAAGTATTGCACTCCAAAGCCCAGTACTTGGACCTGAATCTGAAGAAAAAGCCAGATTTCGGTGAGAGCCCTATGTCATAATCGAAGCCGTTCATTGCTGATGCGTCACTGCCATTGTGCTAGGCACAACACACTTACAACATCGCCCCAGCCAGATGTAGTGTTTGCCACGCGGTGAACATAGAACGGATGGTCTCCAATTCTCCACCCGGAGCACGGAACCCAAGTACATGATCCTACTTTGAGCGCTAGTCGTGAAAAGTCTAACGATCCAAGTAAGGCAGCTGAGCCCAGTCAACACATGAACCCTGAGATCCTCGAAATTTTCAACCAACGAATGCCTCCGTCTCTTCAGCATTCCCGCATCTTCTATCTTCTTTCCGAAACGTTGCAGACTTAACGAGACTTTCAAGACAGCCCCAAATCTTCGTACAGAACTGAGAAACCAAAAAGTCCTAAACTCCAAACACCAAATCCAACCAGGTATATCAGCTCGGAGTTCAGGATGCAATCGAGAATTCGGGCTAGTGTATAATTTGTATCCGCTCTCAATCTTTTTCTCCATGCCTCAGAGGAACCCGTATAGAACCCTTCAGAGCCCCTTACAGAACCCTAAAACGAAACCGAACCCATGCGTGCCTGAGGCCGTGCTTGTGCGCCTGAGTCTCTGCTTCAGGCGTAAGCCAAGGCTTGTCGTGCCTGGATGGCGCGGGTCGAGGGACCAGAATTATGAGAATCGGGCATTGGCATGCATTTATTTTGCGTGGCAATGTATGTGTATATATATATATATATATATATTTATATATATGTCTATGTCTATGTATATGTATATGCATATGTATGTGCATAGATATATATGAACGTATAAGTATATGTGTAATGTCTATGTATATGTATGCAGACATCTCTATACGTATATATGTATCTGTATACGTATATATATATATATGTATATATATATATATATATATATGTATATATATATATATATATGGGGAGAGAGAGTGAGAGAGAGAGGCAAAAAAGTGGACACTGTTCCTGAATATTCGGATCTCTTTTCGTAAGGTTTGGGAAGCCTCAGGCGTGCCAAGACAACGCACGCTGCTCGTACCTTCTGCTGTCTGACTGAGGGGCAAATGGGCAGCTTCTGCGTTCCAAGACAAATATACGCAATTGGTTATATGTATTGATGCGATACTGGTCTGGTTTCAGGAAAACCTATAAATCTATAGGGGATGGATCTAGAACAGTTGAAACTGGCTTCAAAGGGTCTCATAGTGGGTGCCACTTGTGTTGACCACAGCACCCAGGGAGTCTGGGTTACAGGTATGGAGTATCCCGCAACAAGCCGAGAGCAGAGCAGACAAAAAAGGTTGGAATGTTTAGTAACGCTGTCCCACTCTAGTCCTATGGGTACAGCCCAACATCCCGAGAGCCTTTCCATATATGAAGCCTCCTATGTGTATTTATATATATATATATATATATATCTCTCTCTCTCTCTCTCTCTCTCTGTATCTCTCTGTGTCCATATCCATCGATTACCTCAACCCTCCAAAGGCCATTCCTGTGGACATCCCCGAACCCATGGGGTCTCTGCACTCTTAAAGTCGCAACATCCACAAGAAACCCTGAACCTTAAACTCTGACACTACTCATAGACCGTTGTACGAGCTGCTACTAGCCTCGCAGAACATCTTACCCGAAACAGCCCAAAACCCAAAGCTCTATTACATGCTCTTGCGAAACACGTTACTTGTCCGAGTGTACCCACAACGGACCTTGTAAGATTTTTCTAAGACCACTTTAGAAACCGTTGTAGGACTGTTCAAGGAACCCTCAAAGGAATCCATAAGTAACCCTTGTATCAACCCTTCCAGAAATCCTCAAAGCAGTCGCTTATGGAAACCCTTAACGGAACAATGGGATTGTTATGATATCGTAACGCTTTCAGAGTCGACCCGTGTGCCTTCTCGACCATCTCACGTCGCTCCTTGCGCGCACGCCTTGGGCTCAGGGCTTAGGAGGTTTGGGGATTTAGGGCTTGGGTTGTTGTGGTTCAGGGTCTTGGATCTGGGCTTAGGCGGACGAAAGTCAGGTGAAAGGTCTGGAAGTACGGTTTGAGTTGAACTCAGAAGTGCTTTCATTGGTAATACCGCTCCGTGTCATAATTCTAACTCAACAGAAGGGCTTTATGAAACGACCAACAGAAGGGCTTTATGAAACGACCGACGCCTCCTTTGTCCAACCCTGCTCTGCGGCATAAAACTTGCACTCAACAGTACTACCACAAAGTGGGCTCTCTCCTGTTCCGCAGCATCATCACTCTGACAATCTTCAAGGTCGAATGACAACAACCAAATGAAGAATGCAATGCCAAAAGAAGACAAGAAACATCAGCGAAAGCCACAGGAGTCTGCAGACAATGCCAACAAGATTCAAAGAAGGAGCGAAGAATGACAACACCAAGAGATTATGTCACGTTGTTGAGCAGAGCTATAAGGAAGCAAGCACAAGAGCAGTACTTACTTGCAGCAGTGCAAAAAACAATGGCAAGCAAAAGACGAAGAGATCCTATACGGGCTCCGAAACAGGCTGAGCCCTTGGCTGTCTTTCCATGACTGCCTGCAACCAGAGCTCTTTGTCTTTTTTGTGGCACAGAGAGCGCAGGCCTTGTGGGTTTAGTGGGCTCAGGTTTTTGCTTTATGGCTTTCAGACCGAAGGTTGCTTTGGTCGGGAGGTAGATCCACGAAGCCCTTGGGCTACGGAGAGCAATGTCGGGAGTCTGAGGGTTTCTTGGGTGTAGCAATCCGTCAACTCTAAACCCCAAACGACATACTTTGAGCCCTAAACCCCAGACCCACAAGTCAAAGTCCCTCTGGTCAGATTTTCGTGAGATCCCTGTAAAGTGAGCCATAACCAAGAAAGCATACACAAACGAAAAGCACCCACGAGCCCTATAGAAACCTACGGAAAGACGATGACCCGGCCTGACGAGTCGAGTGGGCCAAGTAGTCAAGACTTGCCTTGTCAGAGTGCGTCATAGGGCTTAGAGCCTGAGGCTTAAGGGGTTCTCTGATGCTTATGAGGTCCTTCTTGTTACCAAGGTTTTACGGTTTGCTGTGTTGATGGTTATTGTTCTCTTTTTTGGTAGGGTTCCTGGTAGGATTTCACCGGGTTGTCTCCGCTGGGCCAAGCAGGAATAACATGGATACATTATAGCTACTAGTAGTGGGCAATATTCCTCAAATGGGGTATGTCGGTACCTCAGTTCTTCTCATGACGACATGTAGGCAGCTAAACACTTTGTTTCCTTCTACGGTCGATTTTTTGGAAGAACTTGGGCCCTGGGATTGGATCTTGAGGGTTTAGGGTCAGGGCTTGAAGTTATACGATCTATCTAATGCATCGAGGCTTTCGGAAACGCTGCATCTCGTGCATCTCCAAGCTCATGGTAAAGAAACAAAGTCTGGACGCCCTAAGCCTTGTTCCTCGTCACCACCACCCAAGCCAAACACAAGTGTACGAACCCCAGAGCCCGATATCTGTAACCACACCCTGCGAATATCTGATCGTATACGTAAACTCAGAGAAGCCATGCATAGACTTCAGCAACGTGTGCGAGATTCGCTTTGACCCTGAACCCGCCATAAACAACTTCTTCATCGCAACACCGCAGTAACTTGCGACACCGCGAGTCATAAACCCTTATCCGCCACGAGCCATTGCCCGTGTATCCCCAATGAAACCCTCGCAGTCTCACGCTCTAAACCCTTGAAACCTAAAAGCCCTAAAACTTTGTTCTTGTGAAAGGATTTAATTTAAGTTACCACAATAAGCAAACCATCCAACCTACTAAAAATCCCTTTTATGGTAGTAACTTAAGATGACAAAGAAAACCTAAAAGCACTAAACCCCACCCCCAACTCAGTGTAGTATAGATGCTTTTAAGGAACCCTGCATTTAACCCCGAGCCCTAAACCCTAAACCCCAAACCCAAGAAGAAAAAAATAAAAAGGCCTGGAAGCGAACGTTGCGATGGCTTTCCTCCTGCGGCTGGACAGCCTCGGGCTCCTTCTCAGCCTTCCCCGAAGCGGGGGGGGGGGGGGGGGGTTTTGGGGGGAGTTCAGGGTTTATAGTGCAGTTTAGGGTTTTGGGGGATGAAGGGTTCAGGGCTTAGGGGTTTGGGGAGTTTGGGGCAGTTTACGGGTGTTGGGGTTTAGTGGTTTAGCGCACTTTAGAGTTGTTAGGGGTGTCGTGTTGGGATTTGGAGATTTGGTTCTGAAGAGTCAAGGGTTTCCCTTTAGGCCTTAGCATGCCGTCTATGGTTACTTTCGATACCCAGATTTGCTGACAGATCATCTCTTAGATCGAGACGTCTATACTTAGAGAAATCAAGCCCGACGTAGGGGGCAGAGACAAGTCGCTTGGCATGTGGATAAGCAGGTGGGCAGATATATGGGAGTTTCCGAAAATAGGGGACCCTAATATAGAACCCTAAATAGTAGCGTAGCATCCTTATTATAAGGACCCCAAATTAGGTACGCCTATTTGTTGGAAACTCCCATATTGCTCTTCAATCCGACAGTATTGAGGAGGTTTCTGGTCGAATGCGTTGAAAAGACTTCGAGACCACACAGGCATGCGGCATGCTGCGTCTCGGTCGGTCAGACCGTAAAGCAACATGATGCACTGCACAGATTACACCATCACACAATAAGATGTAAGCGTACAGCTACGTAACATAATCGCAAAGCACTTGGTGCGTAACCCTCCAAACCACACAGGCCCGAAATCACTGGGCCCCGACTATCTTCGAAATGGGAATTCCGAAGGACGCTATAGGATGCACTCGAAATAATCGAAAATCTGCTGGTAACTAATTAACAATTTTCTGAAATCGTCATACCCACCCAGGCGACCTCCGTCTACTAAAGCCTACATCCTGCACTGGAGAGTGCGCCTGACTCGGCGGCTGCCCCAAAAGAATCGGCAACTCGGGGTGGTGGCGTTGCCGCCTAAGGGTGTCGGGTTTACCTGAGAATTTACGATCTTGGGGTTGCAGGCTCGAATAAGCTGTGACTTATGGGATATTAGATGCTTGCAGTGATGAATCTTTCCTTCGTGCACCATCAGTTTTAGTTTCCGGCTTGGTTGCTGGTCATTCTTGTGATCATCCCGTCTTTTGGATGGCAAATAGTAAAGTCATACGACAAGGATCCTTGTTTAAATAAAGTATCCCAAACACGTGTGTGCGCTTTCTGAGACTGGGTGCGAGCTGGTCAAACACTTCATGGAAGTTACAGGCTGGTCGCCAGCTCAACCCCAAGACCCTCAAGCATATGTCCCACATCTCGGGCCGGAGTGGGCTGGAAAACCTTGGTTCACCGTGCTTCTACAAGATAACGAAAAATCGGCAACACAGAAACAGGTTCACCTTGCTCAATAGTTCAGCCTAAGCCCATGAAAAACTTCCAATTATGGCCGGTCGAACTCATACCCCATGACCCTATTCAAATCCCCAGGCCCCAGTATTGCGCTGCATAAAACCCTGTAGAATCCGTATACCAGATCCACCAGACCCAGAGCCTGCAGAACACTCTTGCACAGTATACAACCCGCCCGAGTCCCCATGATCAATTACACAGACAGAATGGAGGTATATACGTACAGTATTGTATAGGGCCGCAAGGGGAGATCGTCGAAAACTGATCCTCTAGGGTTGTTTTGGGATTCGAGACCCGAAGCAACTTACGAACTCTTCAGACCTAGAAAAACTTAGGCCGCAGGCTGTTGCATGAGCCGCTCGGGAGAAGCCGGCTCGCCACTGTAGCCGAAAGCATTGGGCGCCTCCTGTCTTGTGAAAAGTTGGTCTCGTGCTTTGGGTTGTAGTGGGTAAATCGGTCCCTGCAAGGACCACGCAAGGGTTCGAGAATGATTCTATAGGGCCTCATGTTTAATCGAGAGCATCGCTCGCTAGTATTTCCCATAGAAGTTAATTCTGGGTCCTTGCCGTTTACATGCAGTTTTCCGATTTGCCTCGGCTGACTCATACAGCCCCGACAGGCGTATACGTGAATTTTACATAAAGATAATAAGTTAATATGTCCTCTGCACATTTTTATCTCACTATCCATCTACCTACGTATGTGTATGTCCATGTGAGCATGTACGTACATACATATCTATATAAATATATATATATATATATATACACATATATATAGAGAGATTGAGATAATCATATCCATATACATCTGTACCTTTCTATGCGTAAATATTCCAACATACCCACTCGAAGCCAACAACAACCGATAATTCTAAACCACCCTAAACCCTAAGCTCTAAACAACAACTCAGAATCGTAAAACGCAGAGAGCTAGGAGACCGCCTGGGCACGAGCTGCTGCGAAAGCCACCTGAAAGAATCCCGAGGGCTCCAGTTACCTAAATATGGGAGTTCCCGAAGATTAGGGGTACCTTATTTTGGGGTCCTTATAATATGCAAGGATCTACTATTCAGGGTACTATATTCGGGTTCCGTATTTTCGCAAACTCCTATATTGGGGTTACTGGGGTATAGAGTATACAGTATGGTCAGGTAGTAACCTGCTACTTCAGTATCTGGAGCCACAGCATACGGTTAGGGCTATAAGTTTGCAAGTTTTAAGGCTTGGAAACTAGATCATGGCAGACTGCTAGCCTAATGACCCAATGGACAACATCGGACGGAACTACAGCGTTCAGGACCTGTAACCCGCTATACAGACGGACTGCCAGGGTCTGCCGGTATAGGACTATAGGTGTTGTGTTTCAATTTCTTTCGTGCTCAAGCTCTAATGCTTCCGCATATCTTCGTACTTGACACGCGGAACGCATCTAAGTCTTACCTTGAAAAGTCAAAAGATGCAGTTTCAGGCTTTAGGGTGCAAGGTTCAGCATTCAAAGGTTACAATCGGGTTTATTCTCAATGTTTTCGGGCTTCAGCGTACCATAGTAGACAATGTCTCTGCATTCAGATAGACAGACCGCCAAACAGATTCTGGACACCTTTCAGGTTTAGGGTTCAAGCGCAGTGTGCACGTTAGGGATGTCATCGAAGAACTCTCCAGGAGGACAGTTGCCATAAGACTGGGACCCAAGGCCATCGACAATTGACAACACGTTGTTGAACTCTGCGGCCTACCTGTATTATCCATTCAAGTTCCTTTTTGGAGGTTACCTTATACCGGATCCTCAATAGCAGCTTAGACAGTTAAACCAACGAAAGGAAGGTAGAATGCAAACTTGAGGTAGTGCTTGCAGGCCCTCCTTGATGGGGCCCCCCATTTTGCGAAGCCCCGGCTTACAAAGCCCAATACCTCAAATTGTACAGCATAAAACCCAAATCCTAAACACAAAAACCTTGGGTCCTTAAGCCGACTCTTCTCGAACAAAGGTCCGCTTGAATCTCCCTTGACCCTCAGCGTCCAAGTACCCGACCGTCGACAAATCTGCCCACTCCCTCAAAGACCTCTCCTGAAGTCCTATAGCTAAATATCCAGCTAGCAGGTACTTCCACTAAAACCCCATAAGTTTATATTCCACAGCAAAATGTCTTCATGGAGTCTGAGCTCTTCGAAGGACCCGAGGCTTCGGCTGTCGGGCTCAGCGGGCCATCAAACGCGCTGTTCGGGGTCTTTGGCGTCCGCGGCGTGCGCGGTGTCTTCGGGGTCCTGTAGAAAGTTTCGGGAGCGAGGCTTTGGGCGTCGAACTTCGGCTTTGGCACTTCATCGTTGAAGTTCCTGACCTGAAACTCCCGAAACCGCAATCTCTAAACTTGTTTTGGGGCGGCATCGCATAGACTGCCTCGGTGTTGTGGAGGATGTTACGAATGTAGCATGTAAAGTGTTATAAGCTAACCGTGATGTTCGAGAGCTATCCCTAAACCCTATATAAACTAAACACACGCGCTTCAAGCTCAGCTGAAATTCTGAAGCCGCATCCCAACACCCCCTCCTCTCAAACAAAAAAGCATATATGCACTCCAAGAAAATCAATTTTCATGGAACTCCGTCAACTGACAAACTCTCGTATCCTTCAAAACTCTCTCTCGTTTTCCGCCCACACCCTATCCCCAGACCCGAATCTCCTAAACCCTTCAACCCAAACCCTCAAACCAGAATCCTAAGCCCCGAACCCCACCAAAATAACAGAACCAGAAGCCCCAAACTCCCTCGCCTTCCGCCCACAGAGCTCACGGAGTGCACGGAGTGCAGCGAGTGATTCGAGGCTGCACGCGCCAAGGCAGCCTGGCCGGAAGCACTTGAAAGGATGTATATAACAGTATACATATATATATATATATATATATATAGTTATCTACACAGAATATACATATCATTAAAAAACAAATATATATATATATATATATATATTGAACAAGCCACAATAGGCTTCACTCGCACAGCAGGAATCCTTTTGTGCATGCGCCGTTCGCCTTCAGCTTTAGCTCTATCCAAGGGCCCTCGAGACGACAAAGGGCAGCGGAAAAGCTGAGCTTTCAAGAAAGGACTCATGCAGTCATGCTTCCAGCACATGCGTCAAGTCACACTGCAGAGTTTACACGCCCTCAAAGCGAGGCTTGAGGATGATCCTTTCCTACTCAGAGGTCTCAGGATTTGTAGATGCGACCGGTGGCGACCTTCTCTGCATCGCGCTGCTCCTTGAGCTCACTGATGTACTCGTAGGGCTTGAATCCGATAGCTCCGAGGAATGCCGTGAAATCCGACACCTTGTGGGGCTTGGGCGGATCGTTGCCGAACTTGCTGAAGCACCAGATGACATACTCCAGGGTCTCCAGATGATTGCGAGCTCGCTCGGCCATTTCCAAGTAGCTTAAGCGCTCAGCCTTGAACTTGGGGGCTTCGTAGATCGTGTTAGCCCACTGGGACAGGCTGGGCACTCCATCTGGAAGCGGCTTGTCATTGACCGGCCTGATCGGCACAATCACACGAACAGGTACACGGGCAGGAGCCTGTCGGGGAGCATTTACAGGTACAGGAGGAGGAGGTCCGCGAGGTGCTCCACGAGGAGGGGAAGACGGACTTCCCTCCCAGGACGGTGAAGCCATTGGGTCCCACGATTCGGACTCAAAGTCACTCAGGCCGACATCACTGGAACGGTTGCCCTCATAGCCACGCTTGGGGGAGTTACCAATCTCCATCCACTCGGTTGATGGTTGACTGGATCCGAGGACATTGCGACCCCAGGCGTTCATCTCTGACACTGCCTCCTGGATGTCGCGCTTGCGGCGGCCGCTCTCGGGGATCCTGATCAGGGTCATGATGTCCGCCACCTGGTGGTTCGTGATGGCGCGGCGCAAGAGGTAGGCCAGGTGCTCGCGGTCCTGTCGGCCCAGTTCGCTCATGTCATCGGCCTTGCTGTTGCGGGACATGTCCGCAACGGGAGGTAGGCTGATGGCAATTGGCACAGGCTATCTTTGCAAAAATGCTCTGATCCCCAGGAGCAAACACACAGGTTATCATCCCAACGGCAATGGCGAACTCGAGGTGTACAGGTTATGAGCTCAACGTCTAGTGCCAGATGGGACGATGCAGACTTCCGAACAACCTACGCAAACAAACGGAAAACAAAAAACTTTAGAGACACGGTCTGTTGCCAATCTCTATCTACCCCGTAGCGGTGTTGGCACCGCCGCAGACTGCAGACAGTCTACCCCCTGGTGCTGGGCCCCTTGGGAGGCCTTCAGCTGCTCTTGTAATTCGGCTTTGCATCGGCCTTCTCCTTCCTTCCTGACTGCGTGCACGGCTTAATGCGATACCGACATGTGGAGAGCAACTGGTAAAGGATGTCTGACGAACCCTTCAACTTGGTCAACGAATCAGCAACCATCTGTAGATTGTTTGTCCAGAAGGGCACGATGTTCCTTTCCTGCAAGCTGGCGCGAGCGATGGCATAGTCGATAGCCAGGCGCTTTTCAATTGCAAGAGCAGTTGAACAGGCAGAACGAGTCAGGGCATCATATAAGGATTTACTATCTATCACTAAACCCGACTGAACTTCTGGGGTCCAGGTTCTAAACTCACGGGGTGACATATCCTCTAAACACTCCTGAATGAATGCCTGCGCAAACTCAATGCAGTCAAGACCGTTCTGGCACGACAAGGTTTCCGCTGCGGTGGAACTCCTAACGATCCTCCTAAGCTTCTTCGAGGCCCATTCAATGACCCAACACTTGCCTTCCTCCTGGCGCAAAACCTTGCTCTCGCACAAACACAAGATGAGTCCCCCTTGTGACTCGCCACTTTCCCTGACTCCCCAGCCTGCATCCGTAATCACAAGAAGTCTCCAATCAGATGCGGGGACGCAAGGGAATTTCAAGGTAACCTTATGATGCTTCATTTCGCGAAGTGCTTTGTTATACATGGTCAGGTGACGGTACTGTGCACGATCCTGAACGCCTTGCAGGTAGGAGGACAGGAAAGCTTGATCCGGCCGGCTATGGCTAGCGACCCAAGCCAGCTGTCCACAGCAGGCTCGCATCACGCGAGCGTCTGGCAGGTCTACGGTTGACTTACCGGGCACGGGGACAAAATCCATCTTCTCTATGTACGACTCCTGGCTGAGCTCGATACTGAAATCCGGATGTTGTCTTATCTCAGCCCCGGTGTACTTGATAGTCTTCGTCCTGAATTCTCCGAAAGGAAGGGTTTTCCTAAGTCTCGCGAGGACTTTATCCATTTCAGCTGTGCCACCACCTAGCAGATCATCAACATGTACCCCGCAAATCCCAATGAGGTGGTTATCAGGGCTGCGCAGAAGAAACACACACGGGTCAAGGGCACTTACCTTCAGTCCTAGGGCCTTAAGCTCGCGGGTCAATCTCAAGAACCAAGCTCTCGGAGCTTCTGCCAATCCGTAAGCTGCCTTCTCAAGACGGAGCAGGTCATCAGGACCCAGTCCCATGATTTTGCGGACTTCGGGCGGTGGTCGGAAGTGGATGTTTCGGCAGGAAGCATCGCCAGACAGAAAGGCTGTCTTGATATCGGCACTCCAAAGAATCCACCCGAAGGCGGCGCACAGGCTGAGGATGATATGCTTACTTTCCTTCCGCAAGGTTGGACTATCCGTGGCTATTTTCCCTAAGTCAGGGTCCTGGTACCCTACAAGAACCAATCTCGCCTTAGGCACGACACTCTTATTGTCAGGATCTGCGCTGGTCTTCCAGGTGAGGACCCAGCGACTGCCTATAATTCGGGACCTGTCTATGCCTTTAGCCTTGACGATTGAGGTGACCTTGTTTTCTAGCCACGATTGCCATTCTTTAGACATTGCATGCCGAAACTTTTCTTGATCCTCAGAGTCAAGCTTCCTAAAATTCACTTCAACCCGGCGCTTATTGGCAGGCTTAGTCTTGACTTCGGCACATTCAGCCAAGGCTGTCCAAAGACATGAGATGTCATCCTGCACATCATCCTTGAAAATTTCGAAGGACACCTCACAGCACATGGCTTCCGGCGGAAGTGCATTGGATTCCGCGGGCTCGCCCTCTTGAACAGGCCCGCCCTCCAGATCTTGCCCGCCCTCCAGGTTTTCTGGGTCTAGTGATGGCGAATACGAAAGCTCCGACATTGAATCTGGAACCTGACCTGGGGTCACAGATGGAGGGGCTTCCGGCTCCTCAAGACGGCGGCTCTTCAGACGCTCGCCCTCTTGGGGCAGATCCGCGCCGGGACGGGTAGACGGCAGTGGGCGGGGAGACGGTATCTGGCCCAACTCGGTCTGTGATTCCTGAAGATCCGCCGCACGTCCCTCCCAGTAGGCGGGACCATGGGTGACACGGCGACGCACCGCAGGTGCAGGATTGTCTGGCAGCTCTGGCGGCTCATGTTCCAGGGGGGGCAGCAGGTCATCAAAATCCGCATCTTCGGGTGGTTGGTTGGTAAGATCAACACAGTGTCCCCCGGGCCCCATGTACCTACGGGGCACCTCAAGCTCTGGCGCAAGCACGCCGGTATGATACTCCTGAGCCAGTTGTTTGAACATTTGCTCGTCTTCGACTATAGGGCGCAGACACTCAGGCGAACACTTATACATGAGACCGTTGATGACCACCCAAATCACACGTGGCACTGGAGAATCATGCCGAAAACCTTCGGTGCCAACGACCTTGCCAGGGCCATGCCAGACACCGTGCCGTGTCGACAGCAGACCGCGGGCACCGCGGCGAAACACATACACGGATTGTCCTACCACATATGGCCCGCGCAAGGGGCGATTTCGGCCTTGTATAGCTTTGCGCCACGTCTCGTGTGCATGGGCCTCAATGAAGGCATGCGCGGCCAGCTGTCGGCAGTGCATCTTGGCGTGGAAATCAGGCTCCGACAGAACGGCATCTTGTGTGGCCAGGTTGTCACGCTCAGTCACGTCAGCTAGGCTAGCAGGGACCCTAGGCTCTCTACCCAAGAACCACTGAGCACTAGAAAACCCGTGTTTACGCAGATGTTCATTGCAAGTCGTAGCACAGGTTTCTATGACTTCATGAGCAGGACGGCTTGTGGTTCTCCAAACTCTCTTGGCCATATTACGCAGGATGCGCTGGGCAATCTCAACCCGGCCGATCTGCCAGTGAGACTCCGTGGCCGCACTGAGGAGTGTGATAGAGTTATGTCGCAGGTAATCTTGGAAGTCCCCGGATATCCAACGTTGATCGGGATCAACATAGACTACACGTGGGGGTCCATAAGGCCTGCACCAGAGCTGGTGAAAGGCTTTTGCAACACTGCGCGGCCCCGGCGGCAACACAACTTGTTGCGCGAAGTCAGTGGCGTAATCCACTGCCGTAAGCACATTGAACTTAGTCTCAACAACACCCTGAGGAGAATCTTTCTTAAGTTCAACCTGTACAATATCCAAGCCCACTATATGGTTTGGTGTCTCGGTGTGGCTCATGGCAGTCACGCGGTGTGACGGGGGAACCTGCAGTTCTTCACACACAGCACACTTGAAATCCTTGATGGCCTGGATGACTTCGGCAGAAGCCTTCGCCCTATGCGCCAACCTAAGCATTTGCTCATTAGATGCATGCCCTGTATTTACGTGCAGTTTCTGAATCATTGCACGGTGTTTGCACGCTTCACGGCCTACACGGGGTCTTTCTTCCTGGGGCCTTGACTCGGATCCGGCTTCTGCTTGAACGCTGTTGGGAAGGAGGTCTTCCGTTTCTGAGTCGGCTTCGGAATCGGTATTTAGTAAAACGTCAGCATGGTTGTCATCACTGTCGGTTGGTTGCGTTGTAAGTTTGTCCCTCTCCTGCCAAGCTGAAACAACCCGCTTACAGAACCCAATGGGATAGCTCTCTGCCCAAGAAGTCAGGGCTTGCCCTCTGTGCTGGCCCTCAAGATGTGCATGGCCGGCGTGGCCAGGACACTGGCATTCTCGCAGACTCTGTGCCAGGATGGGGTCTGTTGTGACGACACGCGTGGGTTTCAGGATGTGCTGCTTGGTTTGGGGATGCCTTAACCCGACGGAACACATGTGGAAATCAACTTCATACACCGACCCAAGATCTATCAGATCCCATGCGTAGGAACCAACTGGGTTCTCACCATGCACATGACCTCCGACCATTGTCTGCAGCTGCCAGATCTGGCTGAACAACCGAAGAAACACTCTCTCGCGGCTTCTGCGGGACCGAATCCTAGAGGCACACTCTCCACCCTTTGCTAAGTTAAGCCTAGACCACCCTGACCAACACGCACAAGGCCAAGAAACCCAAACGTCTAGGGGCTTAGTCAGGGCAATTAGCTGAAGGAGGAGTCTTCGGTCTCGAGCCCGGAGCAGGTCTTGGCCCCATTCCAGGCCGATGCGAATGCTTGCACCGTTGCGGTTCCTCTCAGACTGGCGGGAAAGATTAGCCTTACCAGCAAAGACTTCTATGAGGGCAACCCTAGGTTGATTTTCATCGAGTACACTAGCTTGACTTCCCAGCCAGTCTCGGAGTTCATCTCGAATTTCGGCAGGATTGCTAGCAACCGCTGAGAGCTGCATCTGAAAGGGTGCGCGGCGGACTGCCTCTACTTGGTGACAAATTAGGGACTTAGTCCTACCATCAAGGGGTGACACCTCAAGGGAAACCCAATCAGCTTCTTCATAAAGGGCTGCTAAGTCCAGGGAGGCTTGGGATTCTTCCATATTTCCAGTGGCCTTACCTTCTACCTTTACACCCGCGGCTGCACAGCAGTCACACGGCGGTCTGCATGGAGCAGGGAGCTCCTCAGTTGCTTCCGCGTCCGGGCCTGCAAGGTCACATGACTGGCAGTCTAGGACATCTAGGTGCTTAGGGTCATTACGGGGCACGGCACCTACACACTCGGGGGAAGCTGGCAATGCAGCATCCTGCTCTGCTCGCTCGACAGACTGCCTGTCGGAGGCAGCTTTCACCGGCTTCCGGCGGAAGGCGAAGATGCACGTGTCGCGGCACTCGTAGGCGCGACGCCGCTTGCCAGCGGGCCGCTCCTCCCACGCATCAACACTAACGGCTCCCGTGTTATCAAGTCTAGCTATCGCCCGGTAGGTAGTTGTCGTATGGCTTTGCACAGGAATTCGCTCAAATTTTGGCTTGTATGCACAGAATGCACTGTCTACCTTGCAACCAAAGATGTTTCTTAGGTGATCTTGCATCTCTCGTACGTCAACCTGGCAGTAGCGTGTATGCTTGACTATGGTCTGGAAGCTACGTTTTAGGGGCACTGGAGGAGGTCCACCCCTGGGAATGATAATTTCACTTCTCCCCGCATGACTACTGTTATCTTCGGGTGGCCTCTCATCATCATCATCATCGACCTCCAGTGCCTCCGGAGAGCCACTGCAGGCCTGGAAGGTACCAGACTCCGGTTCAGGTACAAGAGGAAGGAGCAAATGGCCATTGGAGGCTTGAGCAAGAGGCTGCCCAATCATTCCATGCTTCTCGCTGGTCAGGGTCATGGCACCAAGGTCCAGGGTGGCCTGCATTCCTTCAAGGACTTTCCTTGATAAGAGGAACGGAGTTTCTCCAGGGATGACGTAGGTTGTCACCGTACCCCAGAGATTTCCCAACCTGATGGTCCAGCGAAGTCCCTTGCTTGACGTGGTTCTGGCGCCATTGAACCCTCGCAGTTGCACTGGAGGTAGGTCCAATGACTCGGGCCCTTGGATACCACGTGTGGCCAGGAACTCAGCCAATCGCTTGGCTGACTTTTCGCCAATCACCGAGGAGGTGCACCCTGTATCGATCACTGCATTGCCCTGGGGAATAGAGGCCAGGAAAACCTCAATCTCTTCCGTCAGCGCCGGCTCCTCAGTCGTGATCATATAGGAGAATTCTGTGAGGATCTCGCTCTGGATCAGGTGGACGTCCTCCTTGCGGGCGCGGCTGGCGCCCTTCTTCTTGTCATCGCCGCGGCCTTTCCGATCATACTTGAAGGTGGGCTGCATGGCGGCCGGCTGGGCTGCCACAGCCGTTCCATCTCCTGACGCTCCAGGAGCCAGGGCGACGACAGGCATGTAGGGCTGGCGAGTTTTCTTGATCTCCCTCAGCCGCTTGCGCTGGTCCTTGTAGTTTTTGAAGTGCTTCTTGACACCCTCCTTTGCTCGCTTCTGCATCTCATATGCCTCAAGCATCTGCTCCTGGACGTCCTCGTCGTCCGTTTCCAGCTCCGCCTCGTAGGCCTCCGCATCCGAGGAAGGCAACGAAGGTTCTGACAGCGAGGGGCTGTCAGCTGATGCCTCGAAGACGGTGTCTCGCCGGGCACCTCGCGGCACTGACCGTGGGTCACGGCTGTGATCCACTCGCCGGTCCTCAAAGTCGCTCGCCCTGATGATGCGCTCCACGTCCTCGAACTTCGAGCTTCCTCCAGTAGCCCGTACGACGAGCGACCTCTGCTCTCTGGTCAATCCGTATTTCCGCATAAAGAGGTGGCCGAGTACCACCGCTGGGAACACCGGCCGCAACTTCAGATGACCTTGCTCCAGGAGCTCCAGGTCCTCCAGCATCTTCCGCTGGGCCTTCTCATCATCGGCCTTGTGGGTTCCTCGGCTCCCAGCCGAGCGACCGCCACTCGATGGCGGCCCCTTCGCCTTTCCGGGCGACTTGTCCGACACGAAGCTGCCCACTGTCTTGTGCTGCTTTTCCGTCGAGCCAGTCGGCTTTTCCTCGGCGGCGGCTGCCGCCGACGCCTGCCTCACATTCTCGGCCGTCATCTTCTCCCGGTCCATGCTGGAAATATCTGACTCCGAACTGCTCGAGGACGAAGGCTTTCGATCTGTCTCGATCACCTTGGCACGCCTGCGCTTGGGCTCGTGCTTCTGAGCCGCCTTGTCTGCGGCTATAAGCGTTTCCAGGCGGCTGAGAGCCGCCTTGAACCTGGAAATGAAGGCCGTCGGTCCTTCATTCGGCTTGCGCTTGAGGTGGAACAGGAACTCATCCACACTCTCATTCAGCTCCGTCTCCGGCAGAAAACGGTAATGAGAGTCGAGGGCCGACAACACCTTCAGCCAGCCATCACTTGCTCGAAGCTCTGCCACGCTCAAGTGCTCTGTAGCTCGCCACGCCTCACCAGACAGTCTGGTCAGGATCTTGGGTCCTGCCAACTTAATCTGCTTTCCTTCCAGGCTGGCGACACTCAACAGAATCTTCCGCCGGAACTGGCGGTATTCCGAGGGAATCCCTGAAAAGGATAAATCTCGGAGGAAGGAGTCCTCCTTGCTGCCTGCCATCTCAATAGCAGCGCACACAATCTTCAGGAAGTCTGAAGACGCAAGTCCCTGAGCCCGTAGGCTCCGCTACCATGAACAAGCCACAATAGGCTTCACTCGCACAGCAGGAATCCTTTTGTGCATGCGCCGTTCGCCTTCAGCTTTAGCTCTATCCAAGGGCCCTCGAGACGACAAAGGGCAGCGGAAAAGCTGAGCTTTCAAGAAAGGACTCATGCAGTCATGCTTCCAGCACATGCGTCAAGTCACACTGCAGAGTTTACATATATGGTACCCCCCCCCCCCCATTGACCTACCCTTTTTGGTGTTTTTGAAAGGCAAGGGTGGGTCGGGGCGGGGTGTACCCGAATGGAGCGGCGTTCCCAAAGACCTAGTTTCTTAAAAGACTCAATCTTTCGGAGGTCGAGGGAGACTGTATCCAAAACCAAAAAAATTCAGGCCTCGCAGCACCTTGGAACTCTGGGCGCTGCAAAACACTGAGAGGCCTCAATCTTTTGGAATCCCGAACCTCAGAAAAACTGAGGCCTCTCAGTGTTTTGCAGCTTCCAGATTCCAAAACACTGAGAGGCCTCAATCTTTTTATGATTTTGAAGCCAAAACGCTGGGAGGCCCCAAAAGACTCAAAAGACTCAATCTTTTGGAGGTCTTGAGAAACTATAACCAAAATCACAAAAATTGAGGCCTCTCAGTGTTTTGCAGCTTCCAGATTCCAAAACACTGAGAGGCCTCAATCTTTTGGAATCCCGAACCTCAGAAAAATTGAAGCCTCTCAGTGTTTTGCAGCTTCCAGATTCCAAAACATTGAGAGGCCTCAATCTTTTGGAATCCCGAACCTCAGAAAAATTGAGGCCTCTCAGTGTTTTGCAGCTTCCAGATTCCAAAACATTGAGAGGCCTCAATCTTTTTATGATTTTGAGGCCAAAACGCTGGGAGGCCCCAAAAGACTCAAAAGACTCAATCTTTTGGAGGTCTTGGGAATCTATAACCAAAATCAGAAAAATTGAGGCCTCTCAGTGTTTTGCAGCTTCCAGATTCCAAAACACTGAGAGGCCTCAATCTTTTGGAATCCCGAACCTCAAAAAAATTGAGGCCTCTCAGTGTTTTGCAGCTTCCAGATTCCAAAACATTGAGAGGCCTCAATCTTTTGGAATCCCGAACCTCAGAAAAATTGAGGCCTCTCAATGTTTTGCAGCTTCCAGATTCCAAAACACTGAGAGGCCTCAATCTTTTGGAATCCCGAACCTCAGAAAAATTGAGGCCTCTCAGTGTTTTGCAGCTTCCAGATTCCAAAACAATGAGAGGCCTCAATCTTATTGATTTTAAGGCTAGTTTCCCAAGACCTCCAAAAGATTGAGTCTTTTGAGTCTTTTGGGGCCTCCCAGCGTTTTGGCTTCAAAATCATAAAAAGATTGAGGCCTCTCAGTGTTTTGCAGCTTCCAGATTCCAAAACACTGAGAGGCCTCAATCTTTTGGAATCTCGAACCTCAGAAAAATTGAGGCCTCTCAGTGTTTTGCAGCTTCCAGATTCCAAAACACTGAGAGGCCTCAATCTTTTGGAATCCCGAACCTCAGAAAAATTGAGGCCTCTCAGTGTTTTGCAGCTCCCAAATTCCAAAACATTGAGAGGCCTCAATCTTTTGGAATCCCGAACCTCAGAAAAATTGAGGCCTCTCAATGTTTTGCAGCTTCCAGATTCCAAAACACTGAGAGGCCTCAATCTTATTGATTTTAAGGCTAGTTTCCTAAGACCTCCAAAAGATTGAATCTTTTGAGTCTTTTGGGGCCTCCCAGCGTTTTGGCTTCAAAATCATAAAAATATTGAGGCCTCTCAGTGTTTTGGAGCTCCCACAGTCCCAAAGTGCTGAGAGGCCTCAATCTTTTTGAGTCTTGAATCTCAAAAAGATTGGGGCCGCTCCAGGTTTTGCAGCTCTCACAGTTCCAAAGTGCTGAGAAGCCTCAATCTTTTGGAGTCTTGAACTTGGGGCCGAGAATATCTGGCCACATTAGTTTTCTGTTTCTGCTGCCATTTTTTTTTGTTTGTTTGGGGCCCTGGGCCCTGTTACTCTGTTTCTCTCATACTCTTATACTCTATGACTCTATTACTCTATTACCCTATGACTCTATTACTCTCTTACTCCAAAAGCTCTATTACTCTATTACTCTAGTATTCTATTAGTCTATTACTCTGTTACTTTATTACTCTATTACTCTATTACTCTATTATTCTATTACTCTATTACTCTATTACTCAAATACTCTATTACTCTATTACTCTATTACTCTATGACCCTATTACTCTTATACTCTCACTCTATTATTCTATTACTCTATTACTCGATTACTCGATTACTCGATTACTCTATTACTCTATTACTCTATTACTCTATTACTCTAATACTCTATTACTCTACTACTCCACTAACTCTATTTATTACTCTATTACTCTATCTACTTTATTTCCTGTATGACTCTATGACTCTATTACTCTGCTACTACCCCTACTCCTACTACTACTACTACTACTACTACTACTACTACTACTACTACTACTCGTACTACTAATACTGCTATTGCTACTGTTACTGGTACTGCTTTACTATTACTATGCAGCACTATTACTATTACCATTACTATTACTATTACCATTACCAATGCATAAAGTCATGGAGCAAAGCCTGCGGGTCACGCGCTTCGCGCGCACTGTTCTTTGTACTATTACTCTATTCTTTATTACTCTATTGCTATTGCTCTATTGCTCTATTGCTCTATTGCTTTATTGCTTTGTTACCTTATTACTCTATTAGTCCTTTCGTCTTTTAGTCTGTTTAGTTTGTTTAGTCTATTAGTCTATTAGTCTACTAGTCGATTAGTCTATTCGTCTATTCCTCTATTAGTACTATTACGATTACTTCTACTATTACTCTTACTATTACTTTTACTATTACTATGCAGCACTATTACTATTACCATTACTATTACTATTACCATTACCAATGCATAAAGTCATGGAGCAAAGCCTGCGGGTCACGCGCTTCGCACGCACTGTTTCTTGTACTATTGCTCTTTCTTTATTACTCTATTGCTATTGCTCTATTGCTCTATTGCTTTATTGCTTTGTTACTTTATTACTCTATTAGTCTTTTCGTCTTTTAGTCTGTTTAGTTTGTTTAGTCTATTAGTCTATTAGTCTATTAATCTATTAGTCTACTAGTCTACTCGTCTATTCGTCTATTCGTCTATTAGTCTATTAGTCTATTAGTCTATTAGTCTACTAGTTTATTCTGTCTATTAGTCTGTTCGTCTATTCGTCTATTAGTCTATGATTGTATTACTCTATTACTCTTTACTATTACCAGTACTAGTACTATCTATAACAAACACGCGAAAAAAGCCACAGGTGCAAACAAATAATGGCGACAAAAATAGGCCCTCCCTTGTCCATGCATCATTGCCACTCATTGCTCCTGAGACCCCCAACAAAGGTAGGTCAATGGGGGGGGGGGTAGCATATATATATATATATATATATATGAGATGCTTGTTTAAAATGTGTCCAGTGGAAAGCCCCGGGCTGCACTAGCGTTGCTTGTATGCCAACCCACTCTACCCTGTTAGAGTTTAAGCATCACACTCGACCCGAAGGCTGAAAAATGTAAGGAAAGAGTAGCCCCGGGCAGCCGCCCGCCCCCCCCCCCCCCAACCCTTTATGGGTTGGGGGCAGTGCAGCGGCTTGTCCTGCCTTTTACTATATGGAGCATGAATGGCCACACTTAATGAACTGTTCAAAACTTGGCAGCCATATCGGCTGGGGGCATTGCAAGGGCTTGGCCCTCTGATTCTTACCATACCAAATGGATGTGGGGGACCATACGTTGCTGCTTGTTTAAGAATGGTATAATCCACTCGACGTTTCCGGTCGCATCAAGGGCTGTCTACTCCAACAAGGACGCACCACAGAAGCAGTCTAGTCGGAAGTCAAGGACGACGACAGTGTACTCGGTCGGGGTTCAGTGGTCCTTTTGCATTAACATCAGAGGTGGGCACCTGGAGGGTCAATATAGAATACTACTATGGACTTTGGCCCCTAGAGGACTCCGACTCTCGCTGGTATGGCTTTGAGAGCCTAATTGGGAATATACCCCCAAAACCCCAGTCTGAGTATCGAGGTGGTAGAGTACGGGCAACCGAACGGTAATATAGCGGCCGTAATAATTAGACTAGGATTTCAGGGCCCCAAAATACTATATCTATAATATTGAACGCCCAAGCTAGTATTGGTAATTATTAGGATCCCTATAGTAAACATTAGAGCTACGGTTTCCCTTCTCGCAACCCCTCCCGGCCCCGGCAGCGGCGACTGAGGCAGTGCTGCGCGGCGTCACGGCTGAGCCCAAGGACACGACCTCGTGGTTTACTCGGAATTGAGTTTAAGTTACAACGATCGGGATCTATAGTAAGCAGTATGGTTTCCTTATTATGGTAACTTAAAGTAACCCTTAGCAAGAACTCAGTTTAGGGTTCAGGGACCTCACACAGCCAGTCTGTGCTTCCCTGAGCTCCCAACTAAATCGTCTACAAGAGGTGCGGTTCCTCAGAGCCCAACGAAGATCCCATGCCCCAAACCCACAGAAGGTGGCCATTGTGTACTTGGAGCCTGGAGGGCTTGGACATTGGAAGTCCGAAGCCGAACCGCTTGAAGCCTTCGCACGCTAGCCTCTCTCTTTCTACAGACATAAATGGCAGGTTTAGGGTTTAGGGGTTTAGGAGAATGCCACAAAGATAAACCCTGATGACCTGAACCGCGGAAAAGCCAAGCCCTGCACCCCAAGCCCCGAAGACTTGAACTCAGCCTCAAACTCGACGCGACCCTGACTACTGAACTACTAGTTACTAGTACCCTCCTTCAAACACTGAATGCCGACTCTAGGGACCATAAGACTTCTATCGAGGGTCATATAAGGGCCGCACAAGGGCCGTAAAGATTGTAGTCGGGCTTGTACTAAAGCTGTCACCTGGCACCCTAGAAGGAATAACACCACCAACTCTTCAGGCGCCCTAAAAGACGCCCACACTGAGCTCCGGGCGCTTCGGGAACCCAGGGAGCGCAAAGGGGAAGCCTGCTTAGAGCTTGGGGTCTTGAAGGCTCCGGGTTTAAGGCTCTATATAAGGTTTGAAGTCTTTGAGATTCATAAAGGGAGGTGCCTAGGGCCTAGGTTCAGGGTTTGTGTGGGGCTTAGGAGCATCTCCTTGAAAGAGCAGCGACATGGCAAGTAGGGTTCTAAGGCTGCGGCTTTTAGAGATATAAGTGTAATTACCTTATATCAGACTTACCTTGCTAATGTTCCCCTCCTTCCTGGGTCCCCTGATCCATCGAGAAATGTCTGGAGCATTGGGTTGCATGGGGAGTCCGGGACAGTGTGCGGGAACGTTGGGGTTGCGATATGGCATGGAACACCGGAAGTATGAAGGCTGACATATTTCCTGCCACTGCATTCTGATCCTTCGATTCCGAGCTCAGCTTTGGCGGCTTTTGGGCATGGACCCCTTAAAGATACAGCCTAAGGAGCAGGAGCATCAGCAGGAGCAGCAGTAGTGGCAGCGGCAGCAGTAGAAGCTGCAAATGAAGACTACTCCCGGACGCTGTGTTTAGGGTCTTTGGATTGGGGTATGTGCGCACACGCCAAAACAGCTGCACCTAAAGGGCCAGCCAGCACGAAACATCATGAGCACAAAGCCACAAGACCTCTCTCGACAACTACACCCTTCAACCCAGCGGACCTAGCTGCACCTGCCGCTAAAATCCTAACCCCCAAGCCCCATGACCTAAATCCCGAACACCCAACTGAAGCTGCCCTAAACCTGAAAAGTACTTAAGCGTAAAACTGCCTAACTTACAGCCGCAATCAAAAGCTCGAATTGTCTCTGCATGGTTTAGGACATGCCCAACGGAATCCTACTCTACTTGCTCAGGCCTTCTACCGTTACCTTGCGAAAATCCTGGAACCCTCTGAGCCCAGCACCATGGCGTTTCGACAGTGAGCTTCCCGGAAGTTGCGATTTGCTGGGCCGAGCTACGGTGTAGCACTGAAGGTAAAGGTGTGGGGCCTTGAAGTGAGGGTTTAGGATTCAGGGGAGTAGCAAGAGCAGAAAGAAGAAGCCTGGATCGACACCCTGTGCAAAAAAACCCTAAACCGAAACGCCTTCTTACAACCCCCCGGGGCAAAAGAGCCCGCGAAGTCTACATAAAAAAAACACATGAAAACAAGATCCTGAGACCTCCCGTAAAACTTGAACAGACCGCAACTCTAAACTTACATCAGCCCTGCAGACCTTTGCAGGCAAATATTCAACAACTACACTTCCCCACACATAAAACCTTAGGCCACAACCGTCAAACCTACATAAATGGATGAAAAACCTGCCCTAGTAGAAAATGAGAACCAAAACCCACAACCCTAAAACGGCTGCATAACACAACACATAAACTAAGGTGTTGGAGAAGACATTAAACCAAAACACAATAGAAAGCTACTGTCTTGCGACACAGAAACCTTACTGTAAGCTTTAACCCTGAACCATAAAGCCGTATAAGACTTTTCAAACCCTATAGACCCAAGAGAAACGCTGACCCCAACTACCCTGCATGACAATCGAGGCGCCCAGTACCAAGGCTCCCAAAGCGGCCTACTGAGTGTACCTTGGGAGTCCTAGCAGAACCCAAGCCCTCAATGCCCAAAGCTCCAAAACAGCGGAACCCTTTACGGAAAAACTCTAAAGGGCTTAGGGTTTAGGGTTCATAAGATGTGAATAAAACATACTGAAACCGTTTACCAGGATTTCTGGAACTGGCAGTCTCGCTCTTCTTTCCGCTACGCACGCAGGGCTTTGGAGACCACACTCCGCTGAAAGCGCTCAGCGGGGAAATGCTCCGAGAGGAACTTTGCCACCTCGGTCTCAGGGGTTTTGGATTTGATGTTTTTGAGGTCTGTGGGTTTTGTTTGCCCGTGCTGACGGATCTGTTTGGGATTTGGGGTTTTTGGGATGCAGGGTTGAGAGTCCGAACAGGAATCCGGGGGCTACCATACTGTAGCGCATCGGCAGCGTGAACCATTCAGATATGTATCATATGCCACGCAAGTCTTCCCCAAGTCCTTCTTACCGCGAGGCCTATAGTTATCCTACATTCTTTCTCCCAGAAACAGTGCCTTCCACGCCGCTTTCGTGCAGCTTCAGTGCTTTTTCGCGCGCGAGGAAAACCCAACAAAGAAGAAAACCTCAACATAACTCGGGCACGGCAGCATCTCTGAAAGCTGCAGAGAGACTCTTAAATATACCAATCAATACACAGCTCAACAATGTCCTCCAAGGTCCTTACATCCGATTGGAGCTGCGCACGAGTAGTCATACCCTCGGACTGTGTCCTAGAGCTGATTTGCAAGCCCGTTTCCCCACCAAGACCCAAAACGACCCTACGACGGCGTCCTAGAGCTGCTCTGTTTTTGTACAGCCCTTTCCCTCACCAACACCCAAAACGGCCCTACCACAGTGTCCCCGAACTATTTTGCAAACCCTTTCCCTCCCCGAACCAAGCTCTACGACTGTGTCCCGGAGCTATTTTGCTTTCGCAGAGCCGTTTCTCCCAAGCAACACCCAAAATAACCCTATAGGGCTCGACTTGCCACCCCATGGCGTCCACTGGCCACACAAAATTACGAATGAAGCGAAATCGCTGTACCGACTGCTGCAAAGCTGGCAGTGCTGTGGTGGGCTGTCAAGAATGGTACGGACAAAATTTACATGCTCCACGAGTTATGAGAGTCAAAAAGATGTAATTGACCAGTCAAGTCAACTGGTAGCGTTGAGGTCGTCGCGTTGTGGCTTTTGAAAGAGCAACAAGACCCTTGGTATCTTGCTAGGAAACAGTTGTTGCAGAATTGGTGCCGGTTGGTTCAGAAAGGGCTGCCAAAACTTGAGTTCGCTCTCCGAAGAGCTTGGGAGCGTTGTCTCAGGCATCTGCGGACTGTTAAGTACCCGTGGCAGCTGGCTAAAGGCCCCATGTCCGCTGTAATTGCGTTGTTGATGCAGTTGGATTGGAATCCGGTTGCTTGGGATCAGTGGATTACGCCTGACGGTATCACAGTCAAGATTGACTATCGCGACAACTTGCAGCCTGCAGCACTGTGGAAACTTGTTTCTGGTCATCTGAAGACAGATGAATGCAAGTCCATCAGTCGTGCTGCCCAAACGGCTGAACTTGTGAATGGCATTGATTTCACGGTTGTCCGGAGGTTGCATCGGAGTTGGCAGCGGAGTCAACCTGAAAGGCTGCCTGCGCTTGAAGTGGTTGTGCAAGGTTCTTTCAAGTTTCTGGACCACACGCCTTTTGCTAGAGAAAACTGTCCTATGTGCCAATGTCCGCATGGTGCGAGCGTTGAACATCACCGATTATGGGAGTGCCCATGGATGTTGTCTCAGCTGCAGTCGCCTGTCCCACCGTCGTGGAATTTGTTGAACTCGCACCAGTCCTCGCAACGCAGCTTTTGGCACCAGTTGTTGGTGCCAAGTGACTACACCTCCCTGCTGCCTGCTGATGAGGAACATGTTGAAGTTGACGGCATTTTCGAAACTTTGCCTGCAAGCGTTGACGGCTTACGTTTGTGCACAGATGGGTCAGGGGGACCGTTTACCAGTGATCCGCGCAAGCGGCGTTGCAGCTACTCGATTGTCGCCTTGCGCCCTGTGTCGGATACATGGGTCTGTGTCGGTAGGTACACTGCTTCTCTTATTGGCTCTGAACAGACGGTTCCAAGAGCAGAAACCATGGCAGTGCTTAAGGCCCTGCAGTTGACTGTAGGAGATCTTGAGTTGGCCACTGATGCTGATTATGTTCATCGCCGCTTCAAAAAGCTTTCCAGATCTAGAGGCCTTGATTGCACCAATCCCGATCTGTGGACGGAAATTAGGGCCAAGAGCGTGGGAAGAAGTGTTTCAGTGCGTAAGGTGAAGGCTCATCTTTCACAGGCGGAGTTTACCGACCTGTTTCCTGACGAGCCCGTCTGGTCTTGGATTGGAAATCGTGAGGCTGATTCGCGGGCCCAAACCCACGCTAACAAGCATACGGATTGGGACAGAGCTGCTGTCGTTGACTGGGTTGACCGCCGTGTGGTTGAAGTTGCGGAGCACCTTGTCACTGCTGCTTTGTTCTGGATGCAGAAGGCTGACCCTTGCGCAGCCTTGGGTAAAGTGCATGGCCCTAAAGGGCCAACGAAACAGCAGTTTCTCGAGCACCTCACCGTCACTCACCCACAGCATGTTTGGCAAGTGAAACCAGGGAAGGCTTGCTGCGCAAATTGTCGGTTGCTTCTTCGCAGTAACATGTCCCAGGCACGCTTGAAACAGTGTGCCGCACAGCAGTGCATAGGAGCGGGCAGTGCTACTGTCCCTGTTGGTCACCCCAGCCACTTATTGAGACAGGAGGGTTTGATTTGGAAGTGTGTCTTTTGCAGTAAGCGCACCCGAACTGCGGCAATCTTTGAACACTTTCGCCTGCCGTGCCAATCTAGGCAAGGGAGGAGGCGAGTCTTGCGGTGAGCAGGTGAGACGGTTCGTTTACAGCTTGGCTTAGGAAAGTAGTTGACCAGTAAAGGCAAGCCAAAACACCACTAGGCAGTTCCCTTTATCATCTCTTTCGCACCGCGTTGGCGCGCGAGGATTTGGTATGCATTTATATGGTCGATTTCAGGATTGTATAGACTTACAGACAGCTAGGACAGCCCCCATATACACCCTAGACCATGTAAACCCCAAACCCCGTGTACAGCAAGCCCTGAGCCCTGTAAACCCTAAACCCTATAAACCCTGAAGCCCAAAACCTTAGGGTCTAATTTAACGAGAATAAGGTTTTTGGGCCCATCATACCATAATTATAATATAAGGAACCCCCACAGCAGTATAGGTAATTATTAAGGCCCCTACAGTAAACCCGGAACTGCGGGCGAGGCTGAGGAATCCCTGGGCTTCCCTGCATTGCCAGCACCCAGCAGCGCGCTGAGACGGTCGAGGAGGAAGAGTCGGACCGCAAAGAAGGTCTTGTGACGAGGGCGTGACATAGGGGGTATCAGAATAGAGTATGAGCACTACCAGGGGACAGCGCTACGATTAGACTGCGGTATTTGAGTATAGACTGGTATGCTTACTGGACTCTTATAAGGAGTATGATTCATGGTTTTATATATTTTATACTATGTCGAAGGCCGGGTTATTCGCGTCAACACGGTTTCCAGTCTTGAAGCCTTGCGGAAGGAAGCATCTCTGTTGTGATGCGAAGGTTTGGGCCTATGCCGTGAAAGCCCAACTGTCCATGGCTTAAGCTTCGGATTTGGGGCTTCAGGGTGGTGTTGCAGGCTTTACTTCTCGCACCGCAGAGCTTGGAGCTTTGATTCGGGACACCTTTTCCGTAGATCCCCCCCAGAAACTGACAAGGTACATCAGGGGCATGGCGCTCGCTAAGGGTGTAGGGCTTTAGGTTTTTAAGGTTTTGGGATTGAAGCTGCTTAAGGCTCAAGCCCCAGACCATAAGCCCCCAAAACAATCATGTTTTGAATATGAAAAGGCCATAAATATATGTTACAAACGTGAAAAGCATGCCCTAGCGGAACACGCAGTAAGCCCCCGAACCAAAATGACGAACCCGACCTCGTCCAGCTCTGATAGCTCTGCATTCTCGGCGTCCTGAAGCAATTCTAGAACTCTCTGGGTCCTTGTACATATATCCCCAAGGGTCCAAGTACCCAATAATCATATACTCTCCGAAATCCTAACCTACATACATAACTTAACTATTAACCCAATACCGAGTACCTGATTGTTGGGTCCTTTGGACCCATTGGGGTCTGATGTATACATAGCCTTTTACGAGGTTTGCATGGAGGTACCCTTACGTGCCAAAGCTAATACTACCCGGGTACATTGTAGCTTCACGGCGATTCGGTTCAGCTTGACCGTTTCGGCATGCAGCCTCTATAGCCAACAGGAGATGAAGGCTCTTCCTACCGAGAATACTGCTTCTCACTGGCCCTCGAAACTTTCAGAATCGACTACCTTATAAGAACCCCAAAAATTGAAAAGTTGAGTCTGCAGCCAATAAGGCTTGCATCCCTGATGCAGAACGTTCATGGCAGCACGCAAAATGTGCAATCGCGCTATTTGGCACCCTACGGAAGAACATCAACTATCGAAAAAACCGACCCATCAGCTCAAGTTGCTACCTATGTTGCTAAACCTTAGACCCAAGTAACCTAAAGCCTTCACCTGAAAAGCCTCGATCCCAACAGGCCCTAAAGAACCTACCTTTTCTGATTATGACTTCTTTACATAACTCCTTAGAAGGTAGGTTCTTTCGGGTCTAGGCAAACCCACAGCGAAAAGCCCTTCGAATCCGGAGGACCCCGCTTAAGAGCAAGCAAATCTCTATGAAAGGCCTTCTGCAAGTCTCTGGCGAGGGCACCAACGGAGGCACTGCCGCCGACATCCTGAAACTCTCTAAGGTTTTAAAGATATAGGCACATTCCTTTCAGGGCTCCTACATGAGATTCGCTGTAACAAGCGGGAGAGTTCATGGAACAGGCTCGCACAAGGGTTATGTAGCATGATTTAGGGTATATTGCAATTAGTTAAGCAAGCAAAATACTTTGACAATTCAAAATATGTGTGACTTGCTGCTGCGATTGAAGCGAAGCTGTACTCCTTTGAGTACAGGGAGGGGATGGGGTTTAGAGCGTTCTGGGTCTGGGATTCAAGGCCTAGCGTTCTGCAAGTAGGGTTTAGAGGTCGGGCCCTGGTGCCCCTGAACTGGATCTTTTGTTCATGGGACTGCATGAAGCCGGTGTTTGTCGGCGCAGGGGTAGACGGGTTCAGGGATGCTTGCTTCAGCGCTCGGGAAGTGGTGTCCAGGTTTTCGTGACTTAGGTACTCTCCATAGTTCGGCCTTGGAGTTGGGGACATTGGGGCCGGCATGTCTTCGCTTGAGATTGGGGCAACTGAGACTTGCATGGGCCCCTGGCGGACAACAGCAGCTCGACGTGCCGTGCAAGCCTTGGCGACAGAGACCAGTAATCAAGTTTAGCTCGGGCCTATAATTTTACATGGAAAATACGTCTACTGGTTACGCCTCATACTTCCCTATGTGTGTTCGTGCTTCGGGCGTTCGAGCTAGTAGGTTGATGGTTTGGTTTGTGGGGCTTGAGTTGTTAGCTGGTTCACATGATTGGGTGTTAGGGAAACTTTGCGTCTTGGGGACTTGCTTCCTCCTGCCAATTATAGGCTTCAATAGAAGCCTACTGTGATGCCCACATATTTTAGACCAGCATTTTCTTTTGGGGCTGTATGCTACTGAGTACTAGCACAAAACCCTGACCAGGGAATGCTACTACAAGCGACAAAGCCTTCAGGCTCCCACAGTTCTACCTGTGCGAGTGATTTGCACGATGTAGAAGAAGCCCGCACTTCTTTTAGTGTGACACCACTAAGACACCAAGACTCCGAACCGGCGCTAGACCGCTGCAGCGATTCCAGGGGCTCCGGTCTGTCACTCCCGAGCTTAGGGCTCGATCTCTTGAAAGTGACACACGAATATGGGCCGACTCCTAGAACTTGAGCGGCTTATGGTGTGTCTACTACATCTTGAAGGCGCGCCGGAGCAAAGAGTGAAACCATCAAGTCATTGGCCGAATGTCACGGCATTTTATGGCTCAGGGGCAAGTTCAGGGAGGAGTCATGGTGCAGGCCAGCACCAACGGAATCTTGTGTGGCATGGAAGAAGTGCTAGACTAGCAGTGCTAGAGGTGAACTGCTCTTGTACAAGCTAGCTTTGCTATTACATCAACACATCGAGGTAAAACCAACCGAACCCGAAGCCGGAAGCCTTGCCGGCGAAAGCCTTGACGGCGAAATTCGCTTCACCCCACAACTCATGTGTTCATAGTACTTCGAGCCCCAGATGCCGTGTGACATGCTCGTCAAGTGCATTAGGGTTACGAAGACTTGCACACGCTTACTGCAACAACAAATTTCTGTGGCTCCAACTCTAGCTCCAAGTGCTGCGGGAATGGGTGTGGGCCTTCCATCAGCACCTCGCCGAAAGCCGCCAAGGTGGCAGTGTGGGGTGTTAGGGCTTGGGTTGTGGGGCCTTAGGTGCTGTGATGGGTATTTTGGCGGAATTCTGGACAAGGGGCCCTGAAGCTTTGGCACCCAAAGACCGCAGCTTGTCTGTCGACGGGGCTGTGTCAGTACATTCGCAGATCCCGAGGTCTGAGCTCGCGGAGCATAATGAAAAGAATAGGGTTGTTTTTATATAATACATTGATAACGAGGCACTGTAAGGAGGAATATTAGCCGGCTTCTTGATTTTACATTATATTCGTGCAGTTTGATGGGGACTGTAAACAGATGCTGTCGCTACGGTCATACTGTTGTTATTCGTCTTTTTCAAACCTCCATGGGACCGAGTCGCTCTGTGAATCCAGGAACTCCGACAATTCGTGGAAATCCTAAAAGCCAACGTCCCAAATGCCTATTGTCCTCTTGCCGCCTCGTGCCCTAATCCCAAAACCTTGAACTCAACACCTCAACAAAGCAGAATCCCATAATGTAGGGGCCTTAACAATCAGAATAGGGTTTGGGGTGGTTCCTGATTAGAATATATTCATTAAGGCACCTCTACTCATTCCTTATAGATCTTAGAGTACCCTTTAGCATCCCTAAAAGGAAACCTTTTACAGGATCCTTCTTAATTTTAACGGCCGAAACCCCTAAACCCTAAACCCCTGGGCTCCCAACTCTGTGGATGGCGAACCAGAAGTTGACGCTGATGCTCCAGGCGCCGCCTGAGCTCTCGATTTTCGCTTCGGTGTAGGGCTTAGGGTTTAGGGTGAGGAACTTAAATTAGGTTACCATAACTGGGATCTATAAGAAAATAAGCTGGTTTCTTTACTATGGTAGCTTAGATTAGATAGGGCTGGCGTCAAGAGGCTTGGGCTTTGGGGTTTGGCAGTTAAGTTGGGTGATGCTTGGTCACTATGGCCCTTTTTCCCTCAGCTGGTCTCATGATCTGATTCTGCGGAGGAGACCGCCGAGTCAGTCAGAATGGGCCCAATCGTGGCTCCGACACCCGTACTTTATTTGGAGCTTCGCGTGCAGATAATCTATGGCATAATCAGATCAGAATTCGGGGGGACTCAACCGCTCTCCCACAGGACAGATCTTCAACGATCCTCAGAAACCACCGAACACAGGCGTCAGGATGATTGGTACGTAGTATACTATCGCCTTCATGCATCTTTATCACCATTATATAGCATACTAGTAAAAGTCAAAAGGCTATGTTAGGATGGCTTTACGGTTGCCTTCTTAAGAATGGGACACTGCGTCCTGTACTTGGAACCCATGAAAGATACTCATTGCTCTGTTTGTTGTTTATTTCTCAGGGGACCCCTAAACCCTCAGCAACGTGTCTGCGCCATACTTCCTGAGCGACCCCCAAAACCCTTAACAAAATGTCTGCTTTTCTCAAAGGACCCCCCAAACCCCAAAACTCGCAACCCAAGAACACTGAGCCGCACGCGGGAAGCCGTGCCTTGAACATGATGCCACCAATGCCTCAGCCAGAGGCTTGGCTAGGGAGAGGGAGAGAGGGAGGGGAGAGGGGGAGGGGGACAGTTTTGGAGTTGGGGATTCAGGATAGTCCAGGCCGAGGATCCCGGGCTCCAGCGGGAGGGATGCGATAGGGTTCAGGACTACTGCAGAGGTTATGATGTACTGCAAGACGTACGTTGACAAATATACATATATATATATATACACACACACACACACCATATGCACGTCTACACGACTTGTAGAGTTAGAGCCTGAAGTTCAGGCAGTTACCAGTAGCGGGCGAGCCGAAGCCTTTTTCCCGAAATAACCTCTCTCTTAGGGCCTCTTTATGATGGCTCTCTTGCAGAAGTCCCCAACATAGGGCTCTTTATGATGATTCTCTCATATGAGTCCCCAAAAAGGTAGGTCCTTCTTGGTCCCGGTAGGGCTTCGGTTTCGGGGCAGAGACGACAGAGAACTGACTGCCGACAGGCAAACCTGATGACTACATTAGGACGTCCGGTTTTCAGGGTTTTGGGGTTGAGGAGTCGAGGGGTTTGGGTTTAGAGTTCAGGATCTTGTTTCCGGCTTTTTTGTTTTCGAGTTCAGGGGTGTAGACTTCAGGTGCTTAGAATTTTCAGGGGGGGTCGGGGTATGTTCAGATTCAATTTCTAATTGTTAAGGCCCCTATATACTAGTGCCCTCATAGATCCCTTATAGTAGCCCTTATATAGACCCGTTTAAAGGAACCCTTATTCCAATTATTGAGGCTTTTTGCAGGCTTGAAGTCGTTTATGGGAATAAGGAGCAGTAGGAGTGCAGCGAGACAGGTTCACGCTGTGGGGGTCCTTAGTCCCTAGTTTTTTTCAGATGCACGGCTTATACTAGTTTCCTACATGTGTTAACTTCCTTATTGGTTCAATATACGGCCCTAGCTGCCCTAGCTATAAATATTTGTTGAGAGGCTGTTGAAATTAGAATAGGGTTTTGGGGCCCATTATACTATAATTATAATGAGGAACCCGCACCAAGGTATAGGTACTTATTTTAGGCACATTTTTTAACCCCTGATGTCTCGTTGAGTCCCCGGGCGTGGGAATAAACAAAGCTTCGCCGGGCCGCAGAGTGGCCACCTGAGCTTTGCATTGACTCCCAATCTACTATAGGGGCCTTAATGATTAGAATAAGGGTTCCTTTAAACGCTATATAAGGGCTACTATAAGGGAGCTATAAGGGTACGGTACGATTATATAGGGGCCGTAACAATGCTTGGATCCTGTGCGGATGTGGGCTTTCGTAGGGTTTTAGGTTTCGGGGTTTGGGTTGTGAGCTCTCGGGGTTCGGGGTTAAGGGTTTGGGCTTAATTAGGGCTTGAAGTGAAATTATTCGGAGGGCCTTTCAGGTTGAAGGGTCATATCACAAGGCTCGAAAGGCTTCGATCTAGCGTGTGAGGGATTGACAACAAGGGCATTTCGCGAAATTCGGATGGGGATTTGACGTCTGTCAAAGTGTAAGTATATACGGCCGGAATGTTTTTTTTGCCTCTAGCCATTCTCAAAGCCCTAGATTACTGTTGAAGCCACGAGCATGGATCAATGCGAGGCGATGCCTTTCGAGGTTCGGGGCCTGGAGTTTCATCTGTGGGATGTTGATGACAGGGATAAGGTACCTAGAAAGAATCGGGCTCTTGAGGAATCTAAACTTTTTTGGTCCTATAATGAAACCACATTAGCTGCTGTGCATCCCCCTGGCCGCGCCCCAGCGAAGGAACTTGACACACGTTCTTCGGCAAGGACCCAGGAATTCGGAAATCTGGCTGCTGCCAAAGTCGCCGCGCCCCTCTTCTCTAAAGCCTCGGTGAACTGAACGAACCCAGAGACTTAGTTGCTGAGTTCACAAGCCACAAAAAGTGTATACACTTTCAGTTTTATTGTGCGTAATATGACCCCAAAAAGTGTAAAGTGTATCCACTCAGTTACTAGGGAGGCTGTATATAACAACATTTATTCAATGCATTCCCTCCCCAATCCGTGCACTGTATCAACCCGAACAAAATCACCGTCCGGCAGTGCTTCCTCACTTAAATGATCCTTAAACTCTAGTCCCGAAGCTCTGACCCCTAGACTAGGAACCACAGTCCTTTGCATACGGCCCTCCCCTCAGAAATGAGTTATATGGGACAACCTTGCTTCTGCAAGGCTGTGGGGAGCAATGCAGGGGCCTTAATAACTAGAGGAGGGTTGCGGGGGCCATTATACTATAACCATGATAAGGAATCCCCCAAAATAGTGTATGGGTAATTGTCAAGGCCCCTATATCCCAAAAAATCCTAATCATTGTGGATAAGAGAGGCAAAGCCAAACCATCGGAAGGGATCGCTGTCCGTCGTGCCAGGGAGCACGTCGGGCCCGAGGGAAACTCTTCGAGTCCACGTTCTGCAGGTCGACCTGGACCCAAAGGTTTTGAATAGCAGGAAGTACCATTCTGTTTGGGTAAGGATCCCCCATATAAATACCTATGGACTTAGGTCGCTTTGAAGAAAACCTTCTAAACTTGAGCTGATGAAGGCAAGCTCAGGATTCGATATCCTCATGAGCGAATACGGCGTATGCTTCTGTGGCTTTGACGGTCCCTGAGTGAGGCTCTAGCCGTAGGTCCTTGTCTATCTATAGCTTGAAGACTTGGATATGAGATTTTGTGGACGGAGCACGGTTCAACCCGCGTCGTACCTGACAAGTAGTTTCGAAGAAGCCCCACACAAAAGAACAACATATACACACACACAAAACAAAACACACACACACACAAAGACAAAAACAAACCACAGGTTCGGTCAAGGACTGAAGATTGAACGATTTTGTGGTTGAGGAGCTGCACAAAAAGTGGACCCTTAAAGACTCCGCACTACGCAAAAGGCAATTGAGGAAGCCCTGCCATGGATCACTGGGTATACAGAAGCTCACACAAGAAGACCATGGCATTGCTGGTAATTGCTGGACCTAAGCAAATTTGGGCTCTGGGCTCCGAAGAATCGGTTTGATGTCCTACCATGGAGATGAAAACGATCAAGAATAACCCTGAACCGTCACAAGAACGATGAGAATGCCGAGTCGACTGCCGAGGACTCGTAAGGCAGCGGCCATGGCATACTCATCGTAAGGATGCGACACCGGAAAAGCATAGAGCCTGCCACAGGTGCACGGACGTCCTAAAGTCTGTCAAAAATGTCTAAAACCCCCGAAGACTATGCTCGAAGTCAGCAGCCTTGCAACTAAAGAAGCTAGCACCCCCTTAAATCCCAAGGCCCGAATAAAGCCTCCGTCTTGATCGGATCTTGCATCGCCATTCCCCGTTCAGGGCTAGGACCTGCACCTACAAATACTTCCTGACTGAACTGAAATGGCTGTTTCGTACCAGGGCTTATACAATAAAGGTCTTAGTACTTTGGAACCTAAATAGTAGGGTCTCCAAAACCCCGCTATACAGGATCTGGACCTAAATGGTCATGCCGTCCCTAACCCCAATAAACCCTTAACCTGCATTCTCGGGAGCATCCCAACTACGGAGCACTGATCACCTGAAGGTGACGATGACTCTGGGCAAACGAACGGTCAGCTCAATGGCTGCATCTTGCAATGAAGGGTTTGGGCTTTAGGGGTTTAGGGTTCGTAGGGGTTTGGCTTTTGGGAGTGAAACCGTTGGGGATGGCAAACAAACACCCAAACAGCACAGACCTTACTTCTGGTCTCCAGTGTACAATATGTTTGGCATTTTGTGAACATCGGACTTAGGATGTCGGCGCCACCTCGCTTTTGCACAGGAGCCCAATCATAAAAGTAGGCGATCAGCACAAGAACTACCTTGAGTTGCTAGGCATTAAGCAAGAAGGAACCATTCACACCTTCAACTCTGAAGCTGCGAAATTGTTCCCCTGCCACTACATATTCCCACTCACCAAAATTGCATATAAGCCCACCATGGACGTTCGCGACCTAACCTGCGGACTTTTAATGAGGCTTATCTACCATAGCTATAGTTTAAGTTTAATCTACACCAACACCTTGATCGAATCATGAAGACCCTGTCTTAGTCACCGACCCTTCAGCAGCACGGGGATCGAAGAGGAGGAAGTGCTTCTCGCCTTCCACCTGCTTGCACACATACCCACAATGGTCGAAAGACGTGCATACACACCAGCACATAGTATGAATATATATATATATATATATATATGTATATATATATATACATATGAATATACACATCATATACATATGTATATCTATATATGTTATACAAACAAACAAATCTACATATAGTCACCGATATAGATTAAGGTATATGAGATATAAAGGTTCCTAGATCGACATTTTCGATATGGGCGGTATAGATATAGGTCTAGGTATACAAAAAGACATGCTAACATGGATTAGAGCCTGAGGCACCTTCCTCTACGCGAAGGAAGCTGCATTGTTCAATGTCTCCAGAATCTGCAGATCTTTTGTTCGAGCCCGGGAACACTCAGAAAACCGCCCTTCGGTGGAATTTGCCTCTATGAAGTTCTCGATGGCTTTTGCTCGAATTTGTCTCCAAGCCCTTAGCCCATCGGCTCGCCTAAAGCTAACGGCCAATCGCCCTTCAATTTGCAGCTCGGCGATGTGGATCCGAAGCCTAATGACTTACTGTAATGATATAACCAAAACCCTATGGGAATTGTGAAGACTCCAAATTAAATAGACATCTGGGTTCAATTTATCTGGCCTGCTCCCGCTACCGCGTAGTATTGGGGCTAGGCCCTTGAAGGGTATCCCCACGCTACCCCTGTACTTCAGCAATTTAGAACCCCCGAGTGGACAAACTTTGCGACACCCACAGTATCAGTATCAGGGTATGGTCCTGCTTAACATTCCATCTCGTCTGATCATCTACTCTAACGCGCGTGCTGCCCTAAGGAAGGTTGGCCAGTTTCCGAGGTCCCAGCAGAGTAAAGGAGTTAAACTTGACTAAACGGGGTTCAGCGTGCTGATCTGAATGTGTTTGTGTGTGTGTGTGTCTGTGCGGGTCATAGGTCTTTCTGCTAGGCTACAGACAAACCCTTTGCCCAGGAACGCAAAGCCAAAACTCGAAACCTACGCATCGCTCGGAGCTACCCAAACTCGACCTTTCAACGTACTCTGTGCGCCTGCATGTAGATGTTGTCCTTGGCGTGACCACCAGGTCTCGAATAACAGAATTCCGCAGAAATTGCTACGACAACTGCTGCTGCTACCACTACGACTATGACGACTCCTGCTCCTACTTGTACTCCTACTCCTACTACTGCCACTACTACCACTACCACTACCACTACCACTACCACTACCACTACCACTAATACTACCCCTACCGCTACCGCTACCGCTACCGCTACCGCTACCGCTACCACTACCACTACCACTACCACTACCACTACCACTACCACTACCACTACCACTACCACTACTACTACTGCTACTACTACTACTTCTTCTGCTACTATTACTACTACTGCTACTACTACTACTACTACTACTACTACTACTACTACTACTACTACTACTACGGCTGGTGCTACGGGTATGACGATGACGACGGTGACTGCTACTGCTTCCACTACTTGTGCTACTGCTACTCCTACTGCTACTGCTAAGAAGATGACTACGCCGAAGTGGTTCAAGTACCAGAACCTGCATGACACCTTGCAGACCCAGCCTAGCAGCAACGGTATGGTCCTCGACAGACAACAGAAGCTGGCATACCCTGCCATTGTCCGCGAACGCTTCATAGTGGTGTCATATAATGCTGCTTGTGAGCATGAAAATCATGTCGCTGCTCATCTTGAGCATTATCGAAAGTGCCCATGTGCCATCACCAACATATAGGTACATTTACATACATCATCGTCTTCACCATCAACGCCATGACATTCCTCAGCACGACTTTTAGCGGCAAGGAGTTTTCCAGAACCACAAGCAGCTTGCGACTAGAGAGGCCATCAATACAACAGATTCGACGGATGCTACCATCCATACTCCGGCAAGTCTTACAACGCTAAACCCAAAACCCCTCAACCGCTAAGCCCCAGAACCCAAACCCAAAACTCCAGTAGTAGCTGATGACTGCACCACACTGCAAAATTCAACTTCCGGGATCCTCACGTACTGGTCGTAGTGCGCCGGAGATAAGCCTCGCCGAGTTTAAGATTTACTGCTTGAAGTTCAGGGTTCGGGTTCAGGGTTAGTGCTTTCCGGGCTCAGTGACCAAACAGAGCATGGCCCCGGCACATGGTTGGTCATTGGATCTGCGGATCGTAGAGGCTTTAACGGCCTCCAAGCCCTAGACCTAGACCTCAAACCCTACTAAAAGTCCTTAGCCCTGAACCCAGATAAACCTTCCTTCCAAAGCAACTAAATCATCCTATAATTACTAAAGAAACCCCGTTGTTTACTATGAATGCCTTTTATAGCCTGTGAAGCAAGCTGTCTTAGCTGTGGCACTACGACGCAATGCCTTTTCTGGTAACTTAAACCTTAACCCCAAAACCCTTAAAGAAACCCTTATAGACCCCTAAATAGATCCCTGTTATGGTATCTTGGCATCCGTTTTTTCAGGGCCCCAGCTCTCCGACGGACCCACGAAGAGCTGCGAGCGAGACCAGAAGCCGAAACCGCCCGCCGCCTTGCATGGGGTAAGCCAGGGCCTTAGATATTGGAATGGGGTTCCTTTAAAAGGATATATACGGTTCTGTTGGAGGGATAATCCAGGGTGGTTTAGGGTTTAGGGTTTGAGATGGTAAGATGTTTTGGGTTAAGGATAGGGTTCCTTTAAAGGGCTAATCCAAAGCCTTAACCAGGGGAATAGGGTTGTTTAGGGTTTAGTGCCTCAACTAACTAGTGGAATAGGGTTCCTGAAAAAGGGGTGAGCCAGGGCCTTAATCATAATCATTAGAATAGGGTTTAGGGTTTTGGGTGTTCGGCTTCGGGCCTTACATATTGAAATAGGGTTTAGGGTTTAGTGGGTTTAGGGCTTAGCGCCTCAACGATTGGAATAGGTTTAGGGATACTCCACTGCCTTAGTTAATAGATTAGGGTTTAGGGTTTAGGGCCTTAGTTATTGGAAGAGAGTTCCTTCAATTAAAGCGCTCCTAGAACCTCGACTGTACGAGTTCTGCTATTAGGTGCACTTTTGAAGGGGCGCAAAATCATTGGGTTCAAGAGGCCTTAACAACTGAAATAGGGCTTTGCGGGCCCATGATAGAGTCATGTAAATCGTTATAGAAATTCTGGAAGGGATGTGAATACAATGAATTGTTCACACTTCTACACTCTGGCTTATCTTGAAGGGTCCGACTTGGTGGTTGGAAGGGTTCCGATTTGCGGCTTTAGAGGTCTGTGTTCATGGCTGGCAGTGAAGGGTTCGTGTTTGGGGCTAGGGACGACTAGGCTTATTGTGCTCATCCTAGCGAGCCCAGCCTTGATTGAAGCACGCAATTTAGGCTATGCTGGGCTTCAGGCCATGACCTAAAGAAAATCTACCTCCTCCGCGTCTACCTCCTTGCTACTACTACTACTACTACTACTACTACTACTATTACTACTACTACTACTACTACTACTACTACTACTACTACTACTACTACTACTACTACTACTACTACTACTGCTACTGCTACTGCTACTGCTACTGCTACTGCTACTGCTACTGCTACTGCTACTGCTACTGCTACAATTACTGCTAGTGCTCGTGCCTGTGCTCTTAGTACCAGTACAAACACTTTTATCCCTTCCGCTGCTCCTACAACAACAACAACTACTACTACTACTACTACTACTACGAGGACGACACGACTACCCTTACTACTGCTGCTGCTACGACTACATGGTTATCGAAAGCCCGCCATGTCAGTTAATTGTACTGCTCAATTGGAGACCGCTGCATGGGCCATTTTCAACCTGTGCCCCACGGCAAATGGAAGTTCCAGCAATGAGGGACCACAATAATATGATAACATATGCCAGAGTACTACGATCTTAACTAAGTGCACTTAGCCCTTGACTCTACACTCCTTAGCCCCCTTTGAAACCCACCTGTAAGCAATGGCTCAAACGTACCCGAAGACTTTATCAAATATCGTATCCAAGATCCAAGGCCCGTATATCCGGATCCTTAGGCCCTTGGGGTAGCTACTCGAACACCAAATCCTCTTTCTTCAAGAACTTCAACCCTTGAACCTCAAATCGAACCCCAAATGCTAGATGGAGGGCTGTAGGTCTGAGACCAAGACCGTTCGTGTACTATAGGGGCCGAAGTACTACCTATACTTGGTTTCTTACTATGACTATAGTATGATATGCGCCCAAACCCTATTCTATGTCAAGGTCTCTATAGTACCATCCCGCCTGCAAGGCTTCCAGGCGCTCTCGGTTCACTCGCTGCTCGCAATCCTGCTTCGCAGAAAAGCTGATATAGGGGCCTTATAATAATTAGAACAGGGTTTGGGGTAGATTATACTATAGTTATACATACTAAGGAACACTCAAATTTTATTGGTAACTATTCAGGCCCCTGCCATGTAGCCGCAAGACTCGAAGGTCGAGGGTCATTCGGACGGAACCGAGGGCTTAAGAGAATAGGAGTGGACTTACAAAGAAGTCTAGGATGTTTTGGATTCGAAGAATAGAAGGGGTCTTGAAGAGAAAACGACTTGAAGAGCTCTGTTCCCAGTATCAAATCTTCCTGTGAAGACGGCGTTCTAGCATGGCATTCCTCACCAAAGCCGAAACGCCGCAATTCTGTAAACCTTGCAGCTCACATCCTAGCCCGAACCCCAATCCTCGAAACTTAAGCTCATGCCACCTCCCTCCGAATCAATCCGCGGAAGATGCCTCTGTGATCTCGCCAGAAGGAACAAAACTGAAACTCTCGGCTTCGTCATTGAGCCGATGCGGCCCAAATCTCCTACAAAATCTTCGGAGAAAAAAGCTCCTTTGTATTATTAGGCTGATACCCGCAGACTAAGCCCCCTAAACAACAAAGCTTCAAAGCCCCAAAGCGCCAAAATTGGCTCTACAAGCCTTACTTAGTTGCTCAGTTTTATAGTGGGTAGTATTATCCCCAAAAGTGTAAAGTGTATCCACTCAGCAACTAAGCTTTTTGGCCCTAAACCCATGCAGGGTGCCGAGAAGGTCGCACGGTGATCCTGAGACCTGGCAAGCTGCCAGCCGGGGCTTCGGGTCTGATCACCTTTGTAAGCCCTTCAGGAACCCAAAGGGTCCAAAGTACCTATAGAGTAGAAGTTTCTATATTACTCTATGAGAATTACTCCTATGATTTGGGGGAGTATCCCCCATAACCATACCCAGGACCCTAGTCGGAGTCCTTGCGCAGCTCTGCATCGATGCCAGGGGACCACGTCTCCGTTAGTCCAGCGTCCGTGGGTTGGCGCCTAAGCGTGTCCGGTTGGAAAGAGTTAAACCTGCATCTAAAACAATATCTCTACATATATATATATATACACATCTGTGTATATGTATATATATATATATATATATATGTATGTATGTATGTGTATATATATATATATATATATATATATATTTGTCTGTCTGTATGGAATGTATGTATACCCAACCAGCAAAGCACACAAGCGTCAGGTACACAAACACACCACAAATCTAAATGTATAGAGATAGACACGTGGGTGAACGGACACATAGAAGATAGACAGGTAGCGCAGATATGGAACCTTGATGTCCACCTGGGTGTAGTTACGATTAAACATCTGTGTAATATAGCCCGAAACATCTTCAAACCCGAAACCCCCCTGTTCTGCTCGGAACATGTCGCAATCCGACAACCCTAAACGCCTGCCCGTGTTGCAGGTCTGCAAAAGGTCCAGGAACAGTCTCCAAGAACCTGGGGGATCGTCAGTAGATCCCCTGGAAAAGTAGGCAAAGTCCCAAATCCAACATCAGCCAACCGACACACTGAACAACCGCCCCTGTCTGGCGTCCTGTCTTGCCCGAGTCCCTGGCAGAACGAGCGGAGCTTGGAGATAGTAGCGGCCGCTTGGATCCTGATTGGGATCTTGGGGTCGAGAGGTAGTGTAGCTTCGGGTTTATCCATGCTTTAGGGTTTAGGGCAAGGTTAGTATTTGGTGTTGCTTTAGAATTCGAAAGGTTTACGAAGACATTTCCCCGAACAGGGTCACAACTGCTAGGCCGAACTCGAGAAGCTTCGCATATCCAGAGAGTATGGCATGTAGTCCGTAGAACCGCGTAGAGTCAGTCAGAAAGAAGGGTTCCGGGTACTTGGCCGGGTGGTGGACGATGAAACCTTCAGACCGCAAGAAAGCCCCAAGTCCCTAACTGCCCGCAAATCCACAAGGCCTGAAGTAATGCGACGCACGGCTCAAGGCTGAGGGTCTGAGTCTGGGGATTTAGGGGTTTAGGCTCCGCAGGGCGTAAAGACCCGGGTCCTGCTTGGCAGTATCCAGAAACCCCTCGAAGGACAAACGCATGTCCGAGCCTGGCCGCTGTGAGAATGCATACATCCCAACATCCTGAGGTAATGAACCTACGTAGTGTAAGGGCCTTCGATAATTAGAATGGGGGTTCCTTGTTAGAACTCTGGTATAATAAACCCCCAAATCCTATTCTAATTTAATTATTAAGGGCCCTGCAACATAGCATCGATATTGTTGTCTGTACTTGTGACTGCAGTTAAGGTATTTCAAAATTGCCGTATGTACTAAGGAAGGCAGGGGAACCTCGAATCAGGCATAGATTCGGTAGGGTTGTAGAAGTCATCTGAAACGGATAACACTTTTCTGAAAAGAGGGGCTCCTTTTCGGACCCTTACATATTCTTGCGTTTGTATGGGGGGCTCAAGGTGTGTGGCCTGTCTACATTTATGAAGCTCCCGTCCGGGATGTACGCTGTAGCGCTTGCTGGCCATGATCGTGTACTTGAGGGTTTAGGGGTTCACGGATTGAAAGTGGTCAGCGGCAGTGGACCGGCAAGTCTCAAGTCATGTACAGCCAGTGAACATGCCAAAACATCCCTAAAGCCCCCAAAATCTCACAGCCCGAAACTCCTAGATCTCCAACCCCCCAAACCCCACAGTCCCAAACCTCTAATGGCCCCAAAGCTCCAAACCCACTGAAGCCCCCCTTCCCCTCTCCGAAGAAGCAGTCAAACAGATCCAAAAAAACCCACAGCCCCGAAGCCCTGAACCCTGAGGCCCTCCTTCGACCTCCAACCAAAACACAAAGCCATAACACCCCTGCCGACCAAACTACAATGCCCCTCACCCCTGCCCCCTCTCCAAAAACAAGCAGCAAGCCCTAAATTACGGAACCCTAAACGCTCACCCCTCAACCTAAGCCCGAGAAGCCCTAAGTGCTAATCCCTCAACCGCAAACAATACGACCAGATCTCTGAGAGCTTCGGCTCGCATGGCGTGGGGCGCTGGCGAAGGCCGCCATATCTCGATCTGACTGCTCCTGGACTGGGACTGGTAGAAATTGATGTTGAGGGCTTGGGGCGTAGAGTTTAAGAGTAGCAGGGTTTATTATGGTCTAGAAGGTTGGTAGGTTGAACGGTTTAGGGTTCTAGGTCCTGGTATTTTGGGGAAGCAGGGCAGCCATGCTTCAAGTTCAGCCTCCTCACGATCCTGCAAGCCCGAAGCCCTAAACCCGCCTAAACCCTGAACCCCAGATACAAGCTGCACAAGTCACGAACTGGACTCTGCCCTGCTAAACCCACCCAGGGGCACCGGCACGTAGTAGAGATAGCGGTTCTCGCCACCTGTCATTAAATCGCTCCGATGCACTTTATTTAAGTTTTGGCATCTACTAGGCCGCGCATACTTTTTAGGGTCCGGGGTTTGGTGCCCGGCGTGGGTCTGACACCTCTTGTCACTGCGCCCATGCAGCAATTTAGAATGCACTTTGCCTCTGCCAGTCCTACTATGAGGACCTCGTTAAGGCCTAAGATACACCCGATACACACAAACATTCTCAATGCAGGTCCCCCATATAATACTGCATTCCTAACCGTACGAAGCCTCACAAGGCCCCTCCTTCTGCTGGCTTGGAAATCCTTAAACAAACCCGTAGATATGCATGTGTATGTATGTATATATTATGTATGTAGGTATTTACGTAGCTATGTATGTATGCATGTATGTATGTCTGTATGTCTGTATGTATTGCCAGTGATTTTGCTTGCTTGCATGTTCGCTTTCTCAAGAGCGAATTTGCCAGCGTGCGCGCCTGGCTATCCCCTTGCTGCGTCTCTGGCATGGACGGGAGGTGAGTGGGCACATCTTGAGCTTGTATACTCTGGTATGAATGGGGTACGGTGACACTCATGTTCACACTTGGGGGCTGTTCGAAGGAATGTGGACTTTGTCCAGAGTCTACACTGTTGGTGGCTGTTCTGGTGCTTCCTGATTCCTGCTGTTGAGGAACGCAGAGACCGTCTGGAGACCAAGTGCGCCAGGAAGTTGGAACTTTCTGTGCAGCTTGGTTGGAGATGGACATGTGTTGCTCGAGATGTGCTGGGGGCTCCTGTATGTGGCAAGAGTTTTGCCAGTTGCATGTGTGAGGCACTCAAGACGAGGTGCGGCGGCTCATGCCCTCCCGCCTCATGTGTGCTGCTGCACACTGCGCGGTCGCGGTCCTTGTTGGACGCGTCCGTTTTGTGACTGTGTTGCTTGCGCAGTTGCATCAGGTTCAAACTGCTGCAGACACCGACCAGAGAACGAATGCGTGTGATTTTGCCTGCTTGTGTGTTCGCTGTCTGTCAGCAGGAGCTCTCAAAAAGGCTTTGCCAGCCTGCGTGCCCGGCTATCCACTTGCTGTGTCCCTGGCAAGTGCACAAGAGGTGAGTGGGCACATCTTGAGCTTGTATACTGTGGTATGAGTGGGGTACGGTGACACTCATGTGCAAAGTATGTAATTATTTATTTATGTATGTATGTCTGTATGTATATATGTATGTACGTATGTATGTATGTATTGCACCAAGCTCGCGTAAGTTCAACTCCTAATCCGAACAAGAAGCGATCTGTTCGCAAAAGCCCTTGCGTCCGGCCTGCAGACCTCAACACGTTCATACCGGGCCATTCGTTGGTGTGCCTACCTGAAGCGTCAGGTGGCATTGGGGGTAATGGCCGTTGGCCGGTGGGAAAGTTACTCTATCTTATTTTAGCATCTTACTGATTTTAGCATCTTACTGTAGCATATTCTTTATGATTAATACCCTATCTCAGTATGAGTGTCATATATCAGCCACATGTTGCTACATCCACCGTAGTTCCCTTTTGGGGTTATCTTGTTTTCTGCTCTGGGATCCTGCCACACAGGCCGCTAGCCGTCTTTGGGGCTATCATGGAGGCTATAGATGTGAGCATTTTTCACCAGTTGCTAGGCTCATTCTTTGCGGACCGATGCTGCTGGCTGCCAAGCAAGCCTGGAGATTCATGTAACCATTATGTATAGACATCGGCATTGAAGGGGTTCTTGCTTTGTGATTTCAAGGTCTATACCGATGCTGCAGGGCTTGGAATTGAGGGCAATAGGATGTGAGATTGCAAGGGTTTCAGGGTAAGGGGGGCAGAGGGTTTGCCGGCGTTGGGAGGAAGCCCTCCGTTCGTTCGAACCCCAGCACTGCAACGCGACCAGACCTGGCAGTTGTTGCTTCGTGATCGATCCTTAATTAGCAAATACCGGGCAGGGAGGATAGTCGCAAGATCCAACAGTAGTCGTGGTTCTCGGGCTCATCCTGTTTTAATGTCGTCGAACTCTTGTCACCGTCAGGATCGCAAGTGCTAATCCACGGCTTTCTACTACAACTACCAGTGGTTTCAAAGACTACTACTGCAACGACGACGACGTACTCCCATCAGTACAACCGGTAAGCAGAGAAAGGACTGCACCCGGATTCAAGAGCTGTAACGTGACACCGTCTCTGAGTGGCCGGGCGAAGATAGTTCATGTCCCACTTGTTCCTCGCCGACGGTCGATAAGTTTTCGAGTTTGGGCCAGGGCATCACGATGGCGAGGACTTGGGGCTTGAGTCTTCATTCGTGCTTTGCTGTCCCTGCACTTTCAAAAGCACACGGCCAGAATTGATAGAGTTTTTTGGACACGTACATATACATAGAGAAGGAGATAGAGAGTTTGCAGATGACGGGATCATGGGGATCTTTCAGCCTTCGAGTCACTGTGCGTCCGGCTCAGGGTTCAGCTACAATCCTCCTCATAACAAGCGCACGAACACCAAACCGTAACCCCTAAAACCCTAAAGATCCATAAATCCTAAACCCGTAGAGTCACCAAAGACCTGCAAGCAGGAAGTAAAGTGCAGCAGCCAAGTGCCCTGCAGCAAATCCTCCCGAGTGACGAAACTCCGATTCGTTGCAACCCGGGGCATGTTAACTTTATTGATGTGGCTCTCTTCCTCAGGTATGTATGTGTATATACATACACATAAACATGGCTTGACTCAGTTATCGCCCGTGGCCATTAAAGCTTGCATGTACAGAACTGATGTGGTGAACCCGACAGCACAAGTGCGCAACACCACGTTCCGCTATAACTCCAACACGGGGTCCGACTGACAAGTAGTCGGAACTTCCCCAAACTATCTGAAGGGTTATACCGTAACTAGAGGGTCAAAACTTCCTATTGCCGAGATTGGACTGCAGGTAGAAACTATCGTCTTAAAAATTTACATTCACAGCGACACAGCACGACCAAACCGACTCCAAATCCCGCTCCAAAAAACGCCTTGACTCAGAGTTCTGGGGTGTGTGCATATAAGTAGAGGTAGTTAGAAAGAGAACGAATATGATTTACAGCTCATTTATCTACTGACTAGGGGGGCATAACCACAAATTGTTCAAATCACTGTACTAAATCTGCTTTAGACCTTTCACCTCCAACCATGAATGAGACTTCCGAGGACCCCGGCGTTGAGGGCATCAAGTTCAAGTTCAGGAAGATCACGGGCAACTGACCAAGAGGGACAAAAGAAGCGCTGTACTTTAGTTCCTGAGGTCTTGACGTGAGGGGGGGGATCTACCCTAAATCCTGAACCCTACAGGGTTCTATAGGCCTGTCTTCTAACTTTAGGATTTTGGTGGTTTGCTCCCGGGTTGAGTAAGGCTTGAATTTTGAGGCCCGTTATACTCAAATGATTATAGGGAGCCGCCCAAAGTAATATGGGTAACTATGAAAACGCCTATATTGCGGGCAGCAGTCGTTGATGTTGGAAAGAACGAGAACAACCTCAGTTGACTCGACCGGATTTGTGGACTCTACCTGTACAAGTTGTAAACCAAGACGATAAGCGAAATCTAAAGCAGACCTCAGACTCTAATGGAGCGTTGCAGATTCGTTGACAAGATCATATCAGTGCCGGAATCATTGGAATTCGGTTAGGGACCGGTTACAATAAGGACTATTAGAAGGAAATGATACTACAATTGTTTTGTTGCGACCCCTACAATCACTGTAATTAACAGTCAAAGAACTTCATTTCTCATGTCAAAACCTCTGCGCATGTGGAGCTGGTGAACTTCGGCAATTACTTGGGCAGACCCCATCGGAAACCCACAGGTTCCCCTTTCGCGACCAGAAGGAGGGACCAACGGGAGCGCACTTGCTTCTCCAAAGATCCTACCGCAGTGGCCTTCGTACTTAGAACAAGTGGTTAGATTGGCTGCTCTACATATTCATTGTGTAGGGACTCAAAATGGTGCTTTTATCTCAAAACTATGAATACATGCTTGTCGGGACTATCATGAGGACCGACATTATCTTTCACCTTATGGCTGTTTCTTGAGTTTTCGAGTTCCCTTCCCAGGGCGCCCCATACTCCTTCATTCAGGAGTAGACCTTGGATCATAAGATCAAGCCCCATTACTAGTTCATGGTTGGGACCTGGGACCGCATTCAAGACATAAGTTTCTATTCCTTATTGGGTCTAAGTACCAACGAAATTGAAAATGGTCCTCAACTATGACAAAGTTTATTGCAGGTACATTCCTTCATTTAGTGCATTTTATGCTCTCTGATTCGATAATGAGGGAATCCCGATGCCTTGACAAATGGAATGGGAGTGGAGCAGAGCGGGGCTGGACTTACTCGAACCCCAAAACCCAATAACCAAAGCAGAATATCTTACGAACGAAATAAACAGAAGAAAGAGTGCTTCGTTTCAGTAACGAAGCTATAAACAAGGCTGTGTCCGTGCATTCGGGCCTTCAAGTTACAACTGGGCCTTCAAGTTGCGCATGCAATTTCTCTAGGGTTTAGGGCGTCATTACGCCGCGCCGGTGCAATTCCCCGCTGTCTCCAGTCAGTCCATCCGTGTCGCAATCGGTGCTAAATTCCACTGCATGCGCTCTGAGTCTGGCCATGACGCCCGAACAAAAAATAAAAGCATGAGTTTTTTGGACGACGAGTTCAGGGGTTTTATTAAATAGTTTTTTTGTAAATAATAGTAATGCAGTCATTTGTTATTGCACGCGCCCCTTTCATCTAAAATCAAAGGGCGGTTAGGTCCCGCGGTCCTGCAGGCCAGGAGCAGCCTCTAAAGAGTTGAGTTGCAAACATCTTGGCAGGGCTCCCATTATCTGTCAGTCCTGGTCTGGAGGCCTGGCACTGGGTAAGTCCTAAGCCCTAGTCCAGCCAAAACCCCTACTGCAAACTGCTCTGACTGCTGCTGCTGCTTATTATTGTGTTACTTACTGTTATGTTGCTGCTACTGCGACTGTTCTGGATGTTCCGGTTATTGCGGGCTCTGAAAAAGAGCCCAACACGCCAATCAGAGAACGACTTCTCCCCACGCTTGTAGACTACTGGACATCGTGGGCGACATCGGCCCGGAATCGGAATAGCTGATGGACATTGGCATTGAATTGACTGACAGAGTCTCGGGTCAAGGCATCTGAACTTAGTACGAAACCATCTGAGCGCTGGGAGGCCGATACAGAATCGTTAACGCACACACAGAGTGCTGCAGCTCGTAGCATGCACCGTTTCTCACGATGCCAGCACGAATCCTGAGTTGCATAATGGCAGCATGGTGCACAGAGGATTTATAAGCCGCAAGCAACTCTCAGTCCGAGATGGTACGACTGCAGCTGTGCAATCCTGCAAACCAGCATTTTGCTACTTACTACTACATAATAGTAATTAATCCTTTCAGCAGAAGTGCCTCGAAGACTTCCGATTGCGGCAGAAGCTCGCTGGAGGAATCGTTCTCACCATCCTTCCGACATCTTTACCACTGTACCGACCGGGCAGTACATGGATCAACATTAAATTATGAGGGCAGTAGGGCCTAGAGGTCAGGATACTACAGGGACCCAGACGGTATTTAGCAAGTTTCTATTTAAAGAGCCAAAACGTTAAGATACTCGGACTGACATCTTGAAGCTTCAAGTGAAAGGATACCCAGACCCAACTTTAAGGTAAGGATAATCCAGGACCAACACTGACCCATTATTATGTTATTATGGTGTTAGGATGGTACGAAGTGTGTTTCGATGGTAAAGCGTCATTTTAACTTTCAAGTAAGTCTCAGGACAGCACGAAGTACGTGTGCAATTTGCACAATGACAAGTTAACTGCCAGGAGGGTGACAATTAAAAGTAAAACTTCGGATAGCACGACAGCACGACGACTAACGATTATATTCATCATAAATTCATTACGACGCCAGGCTGGAATGCAACGGTTATAGGCTTTAGGATAACAGCAGCCCAGCCAGTCAGTGAGCCCCAAAGTCACCCTGAAGTCGTCCAAACCCATGCCCCATTGAACACGCGATCAGGATCCGCATGCATTGCATGTCCTGTCATGACGCACGACAACCGGTCATTGCAATGCCATTATTATGCAGTGTCCGAATATAGTGGTGTGTTAGCATGCCACGTACGGCACAGTCACGCATCCCCACACATCGCCAATTCAACGTGCGGTCAAGATTAAATTATTATTTTGCATGCATTGCATTGAATTGCATGACGCACGATGACCCCTCACTGCAGTGTGCCAACTGGACGAACATGGCTGCGTGCTTGCACATCCGCGTTCTAATTGTCAAGTTCACGCTCATGCCGCGAAAGTTCCGTGCGACCATGAAATGACACCGACTGGTCAACGTGTCAGCCATCATTTGACAGATTGTCGACAATGCACATGGGAATTCGAGTCCGGCTCCACGACTGGCAGCCATTTCACGTCTCACTGTTGTCAACAGTGTGATGTGTGGCATCATCCCTCCTGCTGCATGATTCCTGCTGTATCAGATAGCCGGCATAGCACATGGGAGTTCGAGAAGCCCAAGATTGTTGGATTTGCCTTCGCCCGTCGGAATTGCATGGACATGGCATCGACCTGCCAAATCTAAATATTTACAGCCTCGCTCTGAGCTCTTAAAGTATTAGTTGTAATTTGGAGGTAGTACTGGTTTATAGTTCGGAATTATCCTTTAGGGCAGGACCCCTCTGAGGAAAGCAGGACCCAGAAGGATTGCAGTACCAAGCACCCCCCAACATGAAGAGTGAAGATACTGGGACCCACGTGTTATGATGGACACAGGGACCCCATAACGCTTATCAGGATAAGACCAGGCCGAAGAAATCATATTATTAAATTAAATAGTGATTCCAAGTGAGCGGATACCACCTGGTGGGACCTATAGACCCGATTTGTTAGGATACGAGGATCAAGCTTTAAGTTGTTACCACTTCGATCACCATTGGATAATAAGAGTTTAGAGCGTTATTCCTGAATGCATCACGGAGCCTGGCCAACCTGGCACTGGAGTAATTCCCCTCCCAAGTCTACCCGAATCTGAAGGAACCCCCCCCCCCCCAAATTTTCTGGAATCTGATGAAGAACATCAGACAATGAAAATATTATCTCAATGTTGCACTTAGACCAAGAGCTTTAGAGATCTTGCTCGACAACGAACTGTTAACTAGACCCCCTATGGAATTCGGCTTCTAAGTTTAAGTTTAAGCTCTCATAGCTTAAACCCTGAGGGACTCCAAAGAGTTTGTCTGCTCCCAAGCCCCGGGCCCCCGAAAACCAAAATCACAGCGAACGTTCGGATCCCCATGCCTCGCGTCATGTGCAGCGACATCAAGACGCATGCTCGCACGCGCGGACATGAGCTTACTTCGCAACCCTCCAATGAGCAAGTCTCTCAGTCAGTGCCATGTCGTCGTGCTCACCGCAGCCCGAGTTTCGTGTCCTCGTCTATCCACAGTCAGATCGCGACATGCCGCACTCGCACCACGATCGTAATACTCGTGGGACCGGCTCCAAGTGAGCTGCAATCAGTTCTGTCCAGTCATTATCTCGTCATCAAGCTTGACATGATTCATTTAAATTTCTAAATTGAATCCGTCAGGCCGTTACCTCCAACGCCGTTGACTGTCATGACAGATATTATCTCCCCCTGCCTGACTGACAGACTGAGACGATGTGTGAATCGCATCCTGTACTATACATAATTTATTAATTGGTTGGAAGCCTGAGCCCATCCACGGTCGCAGCACTCAGTCAGCACGAATCAAGGGCTAGGATGGATGGAATGTAAGTGGCAGGAACGTCTTAGGAATAAGCGAAATGAAAACTTAGGATAGCACTAGAATGGCACGACCAAGTACTGAGTATTCGGATGGCTGGAAAGGAGTCTGAGTGCTATTGCCCGGACACAATGACATTCTATTAGCATGATACCACGAAACTCACAGATGGTGAAGAAAGCAAGGCAAGCAATGCGAAGCTGAGGCACTCAACAACCTGATACGTTCAAAGCTTCTACCGTCAATCCTGAACGACAAAACACACACATCACGATCCATAATAATGCATGCATGTCCATGTGTCACGCAGGACCGCGTTCTCTATAATCCTACTGTAACATGTAAGCCATGCGCAGGAACATAGAGACACGCTTGAGATGCGACTTCAATACTCATAATCCGCGCTACAATGTCGTACTGAGTAGTGGTTAACCCGCATGCCAAAATCGATCTCGTCACATTGTCGACACTGCACACAGGACTTCGGCCAAGAAAAGGAACCGGTACCCCGCAAACAATTTATTCATTGATTGTCATATTAAATGTTGCATTAATGTAGTACTAACATGATGACAAAGCGGGAGGCCGTTTCATAAACGATGGTTGGCTCGCGGTTCACTGTGTGCTGTGTGTAGGCATTAAGTGTTCAGGGCTTCGGCCTCAGGGTTTACGGTTCAGTGTTATTTGGGTCAAGGCCTAAGGGTCGGGTGTAGAAGTCTGAAGTTCACATTGAAACCAAAGCCCAAACCCATAACCCTTAAGCCTTAAACCCTTCACCGTGAAACCCCAAGCCCTAAGCCCTAAACCCTACCAAGCCGTGAACCCTAAACCCTAACGCTAAATCCTATTTGTTTCGAACGAAGCCCGGCACGAGAAGCCTGGAATGTCTCCTTGTGGCCGTCCCCGTCCTGGCCTTGGAGGGTGCAAGTATGATATGTGTGTGCAATCAAGAGAGACGTGCAGGCTTCAACAACTTGCGACACAGCCCATGTCAGCAGCATGCCGTTCGGTCATTGATACAAAGCACTCGTCTGCCAGCCCGCTTTTCTGCACAACCCGTCGTGTCAGTCAGCGAACCGTCGTTCAGCCATCGAGAGCATCCGCTGCCAGTGGCAGCTCCTCCTCGCCGCCCTCCTCGCCGTAGTCGACCATAGCAGCCGGGAGGCTCTCCGTTTCTGGTTGAAGCTGCATCTTGCTTTCAATCATCGCAGCCTTGGACTGCGATAAGAAAAAACACCCTAAACCCTAAACCTTTAATACTAACTCACTGTCATATCGTTCCGGACGAAGCACGGCCATGGATTTTGCGGCGTGCGCATCCATGCCTCCTTGGAGCTTCTCTCGCACGGCTTCCTTAACCCGCCCAATGCTTTCAATTTCAGGCGCTGTCTGATTGACTAAAGCCATGTGCAGTCCCGCTGCCGCAATCGTGACCATTACATCGTCTGACATGTCCGACTCTGGTGGGAACTTCACCTGGAATGTTGTGCGCAGGTTTTATCATCATAACATCAAAACACACCAGACACAGGTGAAACACGGACATCTGAATGCCTAATGCCTCGAAGTTACTGTCATAACCTCGCGGCCCTGGAGTCCGAGCCTGAAGCCGTACTTGCGGGAAGCCCTGTAAATGTACTTGTAGCATCGGGGGGGGTCTCGCGAAACTGCTGCCGCCGGGCGCTTTACTGCTGCTGCCGGTCGCTTTTTCACAGTCGACTTTTTTTGCTTTGCCACGTTCTCCTCTTCCTCCGGCTCTTCGGCGTTCTGGTCCTCGCCCTCCATATTGTCGTGCTCGTCGTCGTCCTGGTCATCGTTTTTTGCTGCTGCTCCCGGTCGCTTTTTCACGACAGGCTTCTTTCGGAACTTTCGCTTTGGCACCGTGTTCTCCTCATCCTCCTGCTCTTCGTCGTCCTGGTCCTCGCCCTGCTCATCGTTGTGCTCGTCATCGTCCTGGTCATATTTTTTTGCTGCTGCTGCCGGTCGCTTTTTCACAGGCTTCTTTCGCTTTGGCACCGTGTTCTCCTCTTCCTCCAGCTCTTCGTCGTCCTGGTCCTCGCCCTGCTCATCGTTGTGCTCGTCATCGTCCTGGTCATCGCTCTGGCCCTTCGAGGAGTCCCGTGGAGGCTTGTCCTTGAGCTTCTTGGCCTTCAACTTCGCCTTGACCGTCTTAGTGGCATTCTTCGACGACGGCTTCGGGGCCTTCCGATTGGAGGCCGAACCATCTGGATCCTTCACGTCTTCGTCATCCGTAAGCTTGTCTACTGAAGGGAGCGGCATGACAAAGTTCCCTATGCTCAAAGCTAGTCGGGACATGACGCGGCCCGCTGAATAACCTCTTCGTGCCAAGATGATTGCACAGATTATATCCGCTGATGATGAGGGATAATGGACAACATGAGAATGACGTGACACGGAAGCTCAATGTGACCCATTTGCGCATGGATCCTTGTCGGATCCTCGATGCGAAAATGTTGTTGCCGTTTGGCTGTGACTTCGATCGAATGTGACGGACGGGCGAGACTCAGAAGTCTTGCCACAGTCATTGTCACTTGAAGAATCAGGAAAACAAATTTAAAAGCTGCTCCACGGAAAACTTCAGGAGCCATCAATGCAGCTACTGCATCTTCACGCAGTGTTTGGCGGGAAGCTTGACCGTGCACGTCAGGTGGACTTTCGGCTTGAGCGGCGTTACGGGCATGCCTGCTGCATGGTCGACCTGCAGAGTCTCAGAGTAAGCTGTCTTCAATGATGATGACTCCGGTCACTCAATCAATTACATTCAGATTCCTGTCAGTCAGTTCATTCCGCACAGTAGAGTAACGAAGATTCCCACCTCCCAGAGAATGCTGCAGAACTTCGAGTTCGGGATGCAACCGAGGGAGTCCTGGAACCATCCGCCAAACTGGGTGTGGCGCATGCTCAATTTGGTGCGGTCGTCCAGGGTCCCCAAGGACTTGGGAAGGAAGCAATTGATGACCTGCTGCGGCTTGACGGTGTACCGAAACGGTTTCGCATCGCCGGCCTGTCAAGTCTAAATCGGCGATTCTCCGGAAAGGGGAGCTGGGTAGACTAGACTTAAGACTAAGACGGCGGTTTATGTCCGAAGTACTAGAGCACTGACTGGCATTTAAGGGCCCCCACTCTCACTGATAAGAAGAAGCGAATCGTCATAGTAATAGCACTAGACTATCAATAATAAAATTATTATTATTGAGAACCTGATCTGTAATAATCCCTAAACCCCAAATAATCTGACCTCTAATCCTTAAACCCTAATCTGACCTCTAATCCTTAAACCCTAAAGGCCCTAAACCCTATAAACCTTCAAAAGGTCAGGTCCCCATCTGCCGCTGAATAAGGGTGGTCCCAATCAATGTCAATGTGTAAAATAATTAATTACTATCTCCTTGCGCTGTTCTTTGTTCGCCAAAATGACGAGTCTTGCCTCCGTCAATTTCGGCAGCAGCTCGTGGTCTGTGACGGACAGGCCCGTGGTGCCATGCGTTGTCACCACATGGTGCGCAATCTCGGCAAGGTTGCGCTGCGTCTTGACAGCAACCCCGGAATTGCCTCGCTCCACAGACACCATGAGGCTCCCGTCGTTCTCGAGGAGCCAAGGAATCAAAGTGTTCCGCTCGAGCTTCGCGACACCTAATCAGTTCCCGATGCACGGTGACTGTCGCAGCATGGCCATGCCACATTGATATGACATGACATCAATACTCAACCATCACTGACTGGCAGGACTTAGTGCGACCTCAGCACCGGCTGGCTTCTCCACGAAAGTGCCAAGGCCGAAGCCGAACATTTCACCGGCCTTAGCTTCCACCTGTCGATCGGTTCTGTTCAGCAGCCACACCGTTCCTTTGCCGCTGCCATCCTTCACGATGCAGATGTGGAGGTGCTCGTTCGTGGCCATACCACACTGGAGCTCGATCCTCAGCACTCAAACTGGACCGACCGCCCTCCCCTCCCCAACACCCCCACCCACTACCCTCCACAGCCCTCTGGCACACCAGAATCATCCAAGCGTCACCTTGGCGGCTTCAAACTCCTCCAGGCTGAGCAAGTCGTCCGGCTGCCACAGGGTTGTGGGCATGACGATGTCATCCTCAGCATCAAAGGCTGGCCGGCAGCCGGTGCGGCTTTCCTGCCGCTGACTCCTTGTACTCCCGCCAGATGCCGTGCCAGGACCGCCACCTACCACGGTGTACTTCAGAAGCTGGGCATTCTCCTCATTGAAACTCCTGATAACACTGTCCATTTCCTTTGATCTGGTGCCCAGGCTCTCATTGACCGCCTGGGGCAACCTGCATTGAATGGAATGGCACTCAAACGAAATCATGACGAAATCAACGGGCATGGTGAAACATCAAGTCAATGCCGGGTGGCTTCACAGCACCCTGCTCCAGAACCAAAGTTTGCAGGCTCGGGGGGCTTTCTGGTTCGTTGCCATCGCGGGGTCGTCGTTTCGGTCCGGCTTCGGAGCAACTGTCCCAATATTCCTCCGCAGCAATCAGATCAGAATCAGCAGCTTTAACCACTTCTCGAAGTATCACGACCACACCGCAGCAAGTCACCAAACAAGTTCAATGACAAGTAACCGTCATGGCTCGGCCTTGGATCTGGCAGGTCTTGCTCTCCACATCCAAGTTGTCGAAGTCGGTTGGGGCATGCAAGGACAAAAACCTCCAGTCGATGTCCCCAGTCTCTGCCCCCTTCAACTTGGGAAGCTGCATGTCAAACACTGCGCGGCTCAGCTCGTTCCACCTCTGCATTAGCGAGTTCCTGCCCTCACGGACAGCTGCACTTAGCATTATTTGGAAACTGTCACTGAAGCACAGTGACAGCAAACCAACAGATTGGTGGGAGCCTAGAAGGCATGAGCTCCACGACCTCCACGACCCCGCTGATGGACATGCCTTCCAGCAAAGCCATCAGCATTTCTTGTGCTGCTTGCGTGCCGCGTTGTCCCACCTTGAAACAGGTCCAATCCATTCATTAAGCCGCATGAAATCACCACTCAGCTCCTGGCTCTCTGAGCAGGAGACAGACCACGCTCGTCATCTCCGCCCACAAGGTCCATGACCCTGGCCCGTTGCACCGGCCCCAGGAGGCCACCCTGATGGCACTTGCTTTTAAGCCATGGCCACCGGGTGCCATGGATGTTTGCCGCTGCCATGAAGCCTGGCATCTCTTCGACTTTAGGACGAATCTGGCTATTAGCCGAGCTGCCCCACACTCGTGAGGGAATTTATAAAGAGAGTATTTTAAAATAGATATTATTATTATTGTTCATTGTTACAGTCAGTTGAAACAAGAATATACAAATTCAATCCAACTAGGAATCATACTCAGCAGTACGCAAATTTCAAAACAATCACAACTAGTTGGGACGCCGGAGCATGTTAAATCATGACGGTTAGTCCAAGACGCACTGCTGGCACTTCTTGCGGCGATCACCGCCATGACCGCTGTCAGCGAACGTCATGTTCACCTCTGTCATGTCCCACGACCTGACAATGAGTAGTCAACCAGAAGCCAAACTCGGACATTGACAGTCAGGCCGCTCTGCGAATCATGAGTCACCCACGCGAAGAGTTTGTCTTCCACCAATCGTTTGTTCTTCACGACATTCGTTGGGGCGGCCGAGCTGTGAGGTACCACCGAAAGCACGAACAGCATAGCATTCAGGTTTCCGCAAGAAATGGCCCTTGCAGCGTCCAACGCCTCGTCGACCACAATCGCTCCTTCAGTGGTTCCGTTTAATTTAGTAGTTTTCAGGTGACCCAAATGCATTGGAACGTTATCAACAGCATACTGCCCCAAGAAGCGCTGCGGCCAAACGCTCAGATCCAAAACCATGATCATCCAAGGCTGCCTTGGCTTGAAGACTAAGAGTCAGCGGCCAAAACACGACAAGCAGGTTGCTCTCATCACAGAATCATACAGAATGGCAAGCTGCGACTGATCCTTTGCATGCTCCTGCTGATACTGAATCACATACCCGTGAGCGTCAGAGATCGCGTTCGGAAGCATGACATGCTGGTGGCAGCGTTTCATCCATTCGCTGACCTTCTCTTTGCCGCGATTGCACCGAGTCTCCAAGTATCTCAAATCCAGGCCGCCCTGACAGACAAAGGGTGTTTGTAACAACAGCAGCAACAACAACAACAACAGGCAGCAGCAACAACAGCAATACAACAACAACAACAACAACAACAACAACAACAACAACAACAACAACAACAACAACAACAACACAGCAACAACAACAACAACAGGCAGCAGCAACAACAGCAATACAACAACAACAACAACAACAACAACAACAACAACAACAACAACAACAACAACAACAACAACAAAGTTGCGGGCGCTTGTTCAGAGCCCAACAACAACAACAACAGTAACAACAACAGAAGACTAGCAGCAGCAACAACAACAACAGACAGCAGCAGCAGCAGCAAATTTGCGGGCGCTTCTTCAGAGCCCGCAATTAGACAGACAGCAAAGGGGGCTGGAAGATAACTCTCGAATCAAGTGACTTCCGGACCAAGACAATAATAATCACAAGGCCTGCCGCGAATTGTGCTGCTGCAGCCGCTTGGCATACTCCAGGATCGTTTCCATGTCAGCCTTGACACCGGTCTCCGTCTGCTGAAACGTTGCCGAAGCGATAATCTCGGCGGCCCTGACAGTGAGCTCAGTGTCACATAGATTTGCTTTCGAAAGGCAATCTGACGTCTCACTCTTACCCTGCGGCCCAAGCACTTCGCATCTGCTTGGTTCTTGGCATCCTGGGCCTGGCACATCCGGGGAATCCCTATAAAGCCTAGGCCTAAACCCTTAGCCTCAAAGCCTAAACCCCCGCCCCAAACCCTAAACCCTCAGCACTTAAACCTGGACCTCCAAACCCCTAAACCCCCGAACCCTTAAAGCCGCCCGGCCTTTTTGGCATATTTCGTCAAGACCGTCCGAAACACACCAACACTGTGAAGGTCGGCTGGAGGAACACCCGACTCCAGCAACGTGTTCAGATCCGCATCAGCATGCCTTGCCAGGAACCTCGAGTAGAAATCAGTCCAGATTGTTTTAAAGCGCACGCAAATGGATGGCATGACAAACGAGTGGGAAGTACAGGTCGAGGCAAGCAACGCCTGCATCAGTGAGGCCTTTTCATCTTGCACGAATTGCTGGGGGTAGTTCTGCTCGAACACATCCATGCAATGCAAAAAGATGCCACACACCCGCTGCAGTGGCTCCTGAATTGTGGCATGTAAATATGCCGGACTCTCAGATCAACACCACATGTCTGCTGCGTTCAGGACATGAATGGGGGCTAGGATTTGGGGGACGCTTGGGGATCCCTTAAAGAGAGGTATACAAAGAGGGTCCCCTTAAAGGGGTGTTTCTGATTAGGAATAATGAGCGAATGAACAACTGGAAGCAGAATCTTGGCCTAGCCACAGTGAGAGATGCAGTCCACGGCTTTCTCATCTTCGGGTGCTGCTTCTCGAAATCTCCCTGCAGCCGGTCTAGAAGGAGGCCTAAGAGCCTCACATCGTTCTCGCAATGCGAGCTCCATGACGCTGCTGCGGTGGAAAGGAAGCGATCGTTGAAGATCCCGGCGGCTATTGTGTCGTGCACGATGAACTTGGACATGGTGAACCTCCTTCAAACGAGATGTGGACGTCGGAGACACTGAAAATTGACGTGGTTGCGCTGGTGTCTTAAAGTTCTGTCTGCATAATAATAATAATAATTAATAATAATACACTTCGAGTGCCAGGCTGAGTTTAAGGTCTACCATGAAACTTGCTTTCCATGGCTCCGCACCAGCGCTTCCAATCGATGCACGATCCCATCGGGCACATTCTGAAGCAGGTTCGCTGCAGCCGTGCTCTCCGCACGGCCTAAGGAATATGCTTCGGCCAGTTCGGCCGCCTTCTCCCAGGTCTGACAGAGGCTGAGTCGGAGGCTAACGTCGACATCGGACATTGGATTCAAGTGTCTCATGGTGTCTATCATAGGAACTCTGATATAGGATTCGCATGCTTACTAAGCAATATTTGGCTCGGATGAATGTATTATGTTCTACTGTAAGTACAACCTGCGATGACACAGGGGCCTCACAAAACCGTGGTCGGAATCACAGCATCCAGTAAATACACGACATCAAACTAATACTCACAATACTTTTAATTAATAATTAATTAGTAATTAGTAAGAACCGGAAGAAAACATCTTCCTTGAAGTTGATTGAACTTCAAGCAAGATGTGAATTAGAAACACACCAGTTCAATGCAACAAATCGGCTCTGGATGCCTGCACTGAAACCGTCACATGGCCTCGAGAGACCCCTGGCTCTCGCGTTTCATCTTCCCCAGGAGTCGTAGCTGTGCCAGCAGGTTGAAGCAATTGGGGCGTCTCCTCACCGAGCTTGCCATCGTTATGCCTGACCATGCTTGGCAACTGGGTGGTCCCAACCAAGTTTCAAGCCTATAATGACACGTGGTCAAGCTGCAAATCAATTTCGGTCTAGAGGCTGCGGTTGTGCAATACCAGGCAAGACGGGTCGTCTGTCGCGATGTCGAGTCCTTGAATGAAAATGCAAAGCATGATAGGGCACTCAAGCTACTCTCATAGCTCTAATCAGTCATTGTCATGTGGTCGATAACTACTAAGATCCAGGCCCACGTTGCACTCGCAGGTGCAGAAACTCCTGCAGTCAGCTCTAAGTCTATCGGCCGCAGGACATCATGACTTGGAAGCCGGGCTGCTTTTGAACCTCTGACGGCCAGGCCTTGACACGAAAACATTAATGCACTGTCATGCCGCGGTATTGGATCAAGTGACTGGACACAACAGTTCAATCAAGCAACCTGTGCAAAGTCTTGGTTCTCGAAGGCAGCCAGCATGACCACAGTAGCAGCCATGCTGCGCGACCATCCCTTGATCATGAAGGTGGCTCCCGCTGACGCGAGATCGCTTGCTTCAAGAAGGACTTCGGAGGCTTCGACCCACACGGATGGGGTAAGCCCATACTCCCGCAGGGGTTCGGAGATCGTGAGCCGCTCCACTCCGGGGAGGTCGGCGTTGGTCATCAGCCTGACTCAGACTCAAAAGTGGAGGCAAGGATGGCGCAACGTCGATATTGCTTCTCTGATTCTGATGCATTTCCGTGCATTCCCAGGCACCCGTTGATGACCATCAACTGACACAGTTGTAGCAAGACGTCCTTGCAGCAAGCATGAGACTAACTACCATTGACAGACAGACAGACAGTCAGACAGTCAGTCAGACTCAGACTGTGTCAGCCCAATAATCAGACTAGGCACAGGCTCAAGGACATTCTTGAGTCCCATCTGATTGTCCATCGGGAGCATCCATGGACGTAGCCGTACGACCCCGCGCGCACGGATGGCGGAGCTCGTGGCATACTCCCTTGCAGTCGATTACAACAGACTTTTCACTTGTACACACAAGAGCTGGCATTCCTGAGTACACTCGGGCGGGCCGATGCTGCAGGAGGCTGCTTAGGAGCTCACACGTGAGTCTCGGCCGGGAAGTGCTCGTTCTGCCAACGGTAGAACTTCACGCGGCTCTCCTGCCATTTGTTTTCAAAGCATCATTCCGAAACCACGTTGAAATGTAAAACCAACATTAACTTATCAGTACTCTTCCCGGCAGGCTCCTTGCTCTCGAAGATTTTCTTGAGGTACAGGTCCATGGATTGGTGCTCATCACACCTTTCTCGCCTCAAGAAGACATTATGAAAATGATTATCGGTGGAATGTTGTCGGCTTCCCAATGTTTGCTGCATGCTCACTGACACCAAGGACCCCACATCCAATCCTGAAACATCTGCATCCACGGTTGATCCAAGCATGCTTTGCTGATCTGCTCCGACGTGACGGAGCTGGCATCTAGTGACCGCGTGCTTGCACCACGCCTTGGCTGCTTACTGCCTCCAGGGCCAGCAGATGTGGATGCGGAAGCATTGGAGCCCACAGACTTCCGTTTCCCCGCCATGACTGCTCCGAGACAAGGAGAGCGCAGCACCCCGGACGGTCAGAGCCGCTGTGGCTTCAGAGCACTCGCAACACGGCACCCTTCACCTCCGACACCCACTGCTCTTTGACCGAAAACTCCCTTGGAAAGCCCTGTCTCTGTCACTGTCGCTGCTGCAGCCAACAAGTCAGTCGAGCTTCCAGCCATTGTGATTGAAGCTCTCAATCTACAGCTCTGGCGCAGGCCTTTGGTTTCAGGTTCATTCAAGACAGTACTGGGATGACGTGTGCCTTCGTGATGCCTTGAACTTGATTAGTCTAGCCCGAATGGACATTGACGCGAACCAAGTATGAACATAGTAGCACGCAGTAAGTCTTAGAATTGCACGGTGACAGCCAATTAGAGTGTCATTCGGATTCGATAGCAGCAGAATACCACAAACTACTATTATCACCCAGTATTTGGTTGTCTGCTTAAAAGGCAACTACCATCATCATACCATCACCTTATTATGTTTCGGATGGAAGCATGAAAGTCCAAGATCGTGAATACTAATTAATTTGATTTACAACATCATCGCCAGAACGGTTATCAGAAATATCGCAAACATCTCGAGTCATCTTCGCTGATTGCAATGGCCCTAAACCCCAAAACCGTGAAACCCTATACCCTGCAGCCCTGAAGCCCTAAACATCCCTAAACCATCCTAAAACCTAAAGCCCAAAACCTAGGCCAGAAGTACTTTGGGGCTAAACCGTCCGGGAAGGTTGGATTGCAGGCCAAGTATAACTAAATATCTATAATAATAATAATAATAATAGTAGGTACTATGTGGATTGATTGGCAACCCCTGCTATAGAGCAGCTACTAAACCTCTTTCATCCTAGCTGACCCGCAGGAGTTACAGTTTTCAGCAAGGCCGGTTTAAACCCAGGCCCAGCTAACAATTCAAAATATGAGGAGAGTCCACAAGGAGACACCTGAGATGATCGTCGGAAACGGACTTCGTGTTATCCACGGCAGCAGTGACTGAAGCTGATTTTTAGTATGTCAAAGGCAGCTATCACATGAACGCCTGGGCCCCTCACAAACGGGTGCCATAGCAGCCCCCGCAATTTTGCGACTCCAGGCGACCACTGGAGTCACAAAAGTTGCTTCCGAAGTACATTACCAGCAAATGACTGGAAGTGTGCCGCCCTTTGTCTTTCCCACGCAGCATGCTCCTAAATGTCCATGCCGCACCCTAATTTTTTTAAGTTTTAGCAGCATCAAAACGTCAAGTGCTAAGGCCTACGCGAAAACAAAAACAAATTTGCGGGCTCTTCTTCAGAGCCCGCAATAACCAGAACTTCCAGAACAATCGGAAAAAGCAGCAACAGTAAGCAGTCAAGCGCCAAGGCCTTGGCGAGCCCAACGGCATTGAACAAAGTGCGACGTCCAGGAGGAGACACCTGAGAGGTAAACTATCCAGCTTACCCAATGCCAATTTATTTGAGATGTAACTCTGACTCTGCTTAGTGGTCCCCTGGTTTCAGTGTCAGCACAAAAGATGATTCTTATTACTGTTATTGTGATGATGATATTAGGAAAACTGAGTGACTTTTATTTTGCAATGATGGCTGAACCTAAAGTCTGTCATTGTTTGCCACAAGCGACATAATATGTCAAAGGCAGGTATCACATCAACGCCTTGGCCCGTCACAAACGGGTGCCCTACCAGCCCCCGCAATTTTGCGACTCCAGGCGACCACTGGAGTCACAAAAGTTATTTCCAAAGTAGATTGCCACCAGATGACCAAAACTGTGCCGTCCTATGTCTTTCCCGCGCAGCATGCTCCTAAATGTCCATGCCGCACCCTAATTTTTTTAAGTTTTAGCAGCAGCAAAACGTCAAGTGCCGAGGCCTTGGCGAGCCCCCATCGCACTGCATGTTGCCTGGGGAAAGACATAGGCCGGGTCATTTGTAACTTGGAAACAGTTACAGTTATATTGAATTGGTTCGTACTGTTAAGCATTCAAGGCATATTTTTGCGACTCCAGGCGACCACTGGAGTCACAAAAGTTATTTCCAAAGTAGATTGCCACCAGATGACCAAAACTGTGCCGTCCTATGTCTTTCCCGCGCAGCATGCTCCTAAATGTCCATGCCGCACCCTAATTTTTTTAAGTTTTAGCAGCAGCAAAACGTCAAGTGCCGAGGCCTTGGCGAGCCCCCATCGCACTGCATGTTGCCTGGGGAAAGACATAGGCCGGGTCATTTGTAACTTGGAAACAGTTACAGTTATATTGAATTGAATTGGTTCGTACTGTTAAGCATTCAAGGCATATTACTCTAAAAGTTATCATGGACTGGTTCTACGATGATGCCAGAGACTGTGCACATGTACTTAAGCCCCGATCCTAATGCCCGAAACAAATCAATGATGCAAAGGTCATGGTGGGCTGCTTAATAAATCGAGGATGCCAGAGCCTCAGAAGGTCATGGTGGGCTGCTTAAACGAGGATGCCAGAGCCTCTGCCCATCTTTAAACCAATGCCAAATAAAAGCAGTTCTGCTTAGTGCTTTCTCAACATGGTCTTAGGATTGAAAGATTGAACGGTTTCAGAATCTCATTGCTGACTGTTAACACTATTTAAATTAGTCGTATTTCTGTGTTTATGAACATTTTCAATGTCTTGGGATATTATCGATGAAAAACAGACACTTGGAGGCATTGAACCAAATTGGCTGGAGTCACTTGAAATAATATTAGACTAAGACTAGTATCATCAGGCCGTTAGCTCTGAGTCAAGTAGCAGGCCGGGCATTTCGGATTTTGTAGCACGAGAGGTCGGGGACTTGTGATTTTGTGACGCGAGCGGTCCGGGATTTGGGATTTTGTGACGCGAGCGGTCGGGGATTTGGGATTTTGTGACGCGAGCGGTCGGGGATTTGGGATTTTGTGACGCGAGCGGTCGGGGATTTGGGATTTTGTGACGCGAGCGGTCGGGGATTTGGAATTTTGTGACGCGAGCGGTCGGGAATTTGGGATTTTGTGACGCGAGCGGTTTGGGATTTGGGATTTTGTGACGCGAGCGGTCCGGGATTTGGGATTTTGTGACGCGAGCGGTCGGGGATTTGGGATTTTGTGACGCGAGCGGTCGGGGATTTGGGATTTTGTGACGCGAGCGGTCCGGGATTTGGGATTTTGTGACGCGAGCGGTCCGGGATTTGGGATTTTGTGACGCGAGTCATTGGCTGGAGTCACAAACTGGTCCGTGAGGTCTCTGGACCCGGAAGGTCGGCGGGCAGTTTGGATTCAAATTTTGTGACGCGAGAGATCTGGGATTTAGGATTTTGTGACGCGAGCGATCGGGGATTTGGGATTTTGTGACGCGAGCGGTCGGGGATTTGGGATTTTGTGACGCGAGTCATTGGTTGGAGTCACAAACTGGTCCGTGAGGTCTCTGCACCCGGAAGGTTCTTTCTGCGACGAGAAGTCTTGGCTGACAATAGAGGCCTCAGAAGCCCGACCCACTGTGTCACGAAACCAGCTTGCCGAACACTATCATTTCTCACAAACCCGATCTGCTCAGAGGCCCTGGAGGTAGCGACTCCAGGCAATGCCTGGAGTCACAAAGGCCTGTCTCCAAGCTTGCGACTGCTAGCTTGCGGGGTCTCCACACCCCGCAGGCCAGCAGCCGCAAGCTTGGAGACAGGCCTTTGTGACTCCAGGCATTGCCTGGAGTCGCTACCGCCAGGGCCTCTGAGCAGATCGGGTTTGTGAGAAATGATAGTGTTCGGCAAGCTGGTTTCGTGACACAGTGGGTCGGGCTTCTGAGGCCTCTATTGTCAGCCAAGACTTCTCGTCGCAGAAAGAACTTTCCGGGTGCAGAGACCTCACGGACCTGTTTGTGACTCCAACCAATGACTCGCGTCACAAAATCCCAAATCCCCGACCGCTCGCGTCACAAAATCCCAAATCCCCGATCGCTCGCGTCACAAAATCCTAAATCCCAGATCTCTCGCCTCACAAGATTTGAATCCAAACTGCCCGCCGACCTTCCGGGTCCAGAGACCTCACGGACCAGTTTGTGACTCCAGCCAATGACTCGCGTCACAAAATCCCAAATCCCGGACCGCTCGCGTCACAAAATCCCAAATCCCGGACCGCTCGCGTCACAAAATCCCAAATCCCCGACCGCTCGCGTCACAAAATCCCAAATTCCCGACCGCTCGCGTCACAAAATCCCAAATCCCCGACCGCTCGCGTCACAAAATCCCAAATCCCAAACCGCTCGCGTCACAAAATCCTAAATCCCAGATCTCTCGCGTCACAAAATTTGAATCCCAACTGCCCGCCGACCTTCCGGGTCCAGAGACCTCACGGACCAGTTTGTGACTCCAGCCAATGACTCGCGTCACAAAATCCCAAATCCCGGGCCGCTCGCGTCACAAAATCCCAAATCCCCGACCGCTCGCGTCACAAAATCCCAAATCCCCGACCGCTCGCGTCACAAAATCCCAAATCCCGGGCCGCTCGCGTCACAAAATCCCAAATTCCCGACCGCTCGCGTCACAAAATCCCAAATCCCCGACCGCTCGCGTCACAAAATCCCAAATCCCCGACCGCTCGCGTCACAAAATCCCAAATCCCCGACCGCTCGCGTCACAAAATCCCAAATCCCGGACCCCGCGCGTCACAAAATCACAAAGCCCCGACCTTCTATATACATCCGATGAGAGGGCTTAATGATAACTGGAAAGTACATGACAATGAATTACACTATTTTAATTTATACAAAATAAGATAAAAATAGACATTATAGGACACTTCAAACCGGTAACGCCAACCTCTCCCATCACGTAAATTCCTGAATCTCCCACATCTAACGTCAGAATAACACCAAAGGACCTCATCGGAAATCCGGACCCTCCTGCTTCAAATCTTTTGACTGCCACCCAAAGAAGTCTCAAGTCAATCAGTCTGTCACTGAGCCACTCAATTCAATGGCAACGATGATTACATAATAGCTGAACAGCGTCATGGCCGAGCTGTGCTCACACCACGCAGAGACCCATCTGAGCATCGTGCAGGCTTTTTTTTGGGCAGAAGCCGAGCTGGGAACCTGACAGGAAACTGAATTCAAACCTAATTGAAACCGCAAGCCGGGACCCGAAAACACTCCTGAAACCCTAATCCTGACCTGAAACCCGCTGGCGATGTGGGGAGGTCGTCGGTTTAAGGCAGCATTATCCAAGCTGATAACATGATCTTTCGACGGAGCAATACTTTGACTGACTGACTTCCTCACCTGCTGCACATTCACCCACAAACCCCTAAAGACGAGCCGTAAACCCGCTTGCGAGGTGGATGAAATCCTCATAATAGTTAATTTTAATGTTTCGAACGAACTTTGATTTGTTGCCTCGCCTCTGTTGAAAGTTGCGGACCAGATGCTTCGGATGACCCTGGAGCTTGCAGACTCAGTGCCGACGTGCACTCGGGTTGGAAAACAGTGATTCAGAACAAGTTCCGCGGTCAGCAGCGAATCCCTGCCTGCACACACTCATTACCATGATACCTCGGAGGCTGCCAACTCCGAAAAAACACCGGCTTGCCCGCCTCACCACGACGAAGGGACCTGGGCTTGGACAGATTGCAAGAGCCGCACCGAGGAACTCCGGAGGGAAAACTGCAACTGCGACATCGGCCCCTAAAAGCTGAATCATGCAGACAACGCACACACGCTTTGGGCACTGGGGAGAATCAGAATCAGCTGCCTCAACCAGGAACGCCATCCCCTGAGACCCAGGCCCTCCAGGTAACAATCATGATGGTACACGCACCCAGGCCTCGGCAACGGTGAAGGGCACAGACACATTGCGGCAAATCGTTCAAGCTTGACATGACATTTAATTTAAGACACACAATCCACTCTAGTGTTACTGTTTTTCATTGAAAATGTGTGGTTGGGAGGAACCCAGGGGCCCCCTGAAGCTTCACAGCATGGCGAAATCACTACATGCAGCATGACAAAAAGTCTCTTTTATTCTGCTTTTGGCACGAAGTGCTGCTCTGCTGCCCGGCACGCACGGTCTCGGATCGCGCAGCCTCTCATCATTTTTCTGCTGTCGCAGCATCGAATGCTGCAGAGACGATCTCCACAGCAGTGTCCCAGCATATACCATGGCACCAAAGCCTTGCGGCAGCTTGAAAGATGTGGTGTTGCTTGCGTGCCACGCGATATCGATCAAGCACAATCTTCTCGGCCCTCTGAACATGGAGGCCCATCCGGTTCGCGACCTTCGGCGAAAACTCGACACCGCACGTTCTCACACGGTCCCTCTTCTCTCACACTCAGAGACTCAGTTATTATATGAGCCGAAGCGCCGGGCTCAGACTCTCAGGCCGGAAGGACACATCTGCACCCGTCGGACCGGGCCCCACTGCAGGACCACTGGTGTAAAAGATCCTGTTTTGCCACATTTCACAGCTGATGCAATCAAATCACACAGACACACTTACACAAAGAAGAAACGTCTCCAGCGCCTCCCAACGGACAACATTGGCTGCAACGACACGTGTCCATTTGCTAACCGCAGAAGTTCGTCGGCTGCATCCACCATGTCGTAGGGGTGGCCACCTCGACTACGAAACTATGACTTGGTGAAAGTGGAACCGGGAGACTGCCAAAACAAGACTCGGCACCATATCACGCCATGTTGCGAAACACATTCGCATATTTAAGGATTTCATCCTTCGTCTTTTTCTCTATGGCCCGTGTGCTGGCCAGGACTGCCAGGAGGGCGTCAGGAAAGAGATCACAGCAGCAAAATGACAAGTTCAAGTCAAACCAAAGGAGCTGGCCTTCGGGGATGAGCCCCTCATCTGACGCTGTGGCTGCTACGGAAGCAGGGAGATATAGGAAAGCCGCAGGCGCAAAATCCTCATCTTGCATCCACATCTTGGTCCTGGCAGTGCTTCCCTTGCTGCCATCACACGATTCGAACTGTTTAGCAGCAAAACTCTCCTCATGATGACATCTGCAGGGTCCCCAAGAGGCACACCTTGGCGCCGCCAAACACGATCCTCAAGGTTCTCTGGCAAGTTGCCTCTCAGAGCACGAACATTCAGGACAGGTCGCGTTGCTCGTCGTTGATTCAGATTCAACGTATCCCCTAATTGCATACAGTTTCCTTTCAGAAGTCCAAAGGACCCAAATGACGGGCTGGGTTGGATGCTGGATGTGAGGCCCGCGGAAATGAGGAACACCGGGCCTGTCGGTGTGATGTTGATGTGGGAAATCCTTAACGGTTACCATGCAAGCATGAGAATCGGAACGGCATCATGCAGAACAGCACTTTCAAGTAACTACTCAACTACTCAGCGGTCAGTAAATTAGTACATATAAATTAGACAGCATCATCACCAGAATCAACTTTCTTTCGAAAACAAAACAACCACATGACAAGCATTTCTGTTTGGCGCTTGCCGGCGTCTAAATTTCTCGCAGAAGATAATCGCAATGAATTGTGCAACCCTACATCCTGAACCTCCCTGCCCGGCATCGTCCTATCCCATGCAAGAAGGGAAAACTCCCCAACCGTATGAAGGAGAATTTCTCAGTCTTGGAGCGCTCCAGACCAGTGACTGACAGACAAATGCACAAGCCCGCTCGAGCCTGCAAAACTCTGTCGGCGATCGAAGGCGAAGCAGTGAGGAGCTCCGGGCCCCCCCACCCCCTTCAAGTGCACATTGCGGCAGGCCAGCTTGAGGAAGTTGTTCCTGAGATTCGCTTCTCAAAAAGTGCGTTTCGATCAGCGATATTGTTGGGGTCGTGGGAAGAGAGAGCCAGACGAATAAGTCAGATAGCACCGATCTTCCGTGTTAGGGTGATGGCAACGTACATGTCAGGATGACAACAATGACAATTGTGATTATGATTGTGTTACGACCGTGCCATTTAGTAGTACTATTCCAGGGGTGAGGATAATAACGTGACATTCTTCATAAGTCTCCGGCTAGCACGAACTAAGTGAAACAAGGACTCGACGAATTAAATGTACGGCCAGCAGGGTTTAGGTGTTAGGCTGGCACGGACTCAGTCTGATGGCAGGCTCCCATTGAGACGAAGTCTCAGGATACTGTTAGACTCACGCTACGGGTACGCTGCAAGCAAATATATAATAATAGCAACTCCTTGGTGTTATATTAATTTATTACAACAGGGCAGCTAGTTAGTAGTCGTTTGACTTTCACGGCATAACTACGACGTGTTAACATCTACATGCAGCCAAAAATCCAATCTCTGACCCTGTCAACTAAATGTACCGCTCTGTCTGCTTCGTGTGGCCGCACAGCCGGGTCGGCAAGGAATGTCTGGAGCGCTCTGCGGAATGCCATAGGTGTCGGCAGTTCAGGGTTCTTTTCCAACCATGACTTGACTTCTGAAAAGTACCTGTCAATGTCCTCGTGGCTGTGTCCTCCAGGAAAGCTCTTCTCCCTGTTAGCTTCCATCAACAAGCTAGTCTTAGTCAAGTATTGAAATTTGAATGCATTGATGACGATAGCCGGGGGAGCGGGTGAGGGGAATGTATTAATTAATGAACCCCCACGAACGGACCTGATTCCAGGAACCTGCATTCGCAGCGGTGTACCCTGCGAAGGGATACCAGCAGTGCGCACAGCCTTAATACGCAATTGTTCTTGAGCTCACGCACACAATTGTCACCCTGAATAATCAGGGTGACTCGTCGCAAATCTTCTTGGGCAGCTATCCTGTCCAAAGTGTGCAACAACAGTTCGCATGTCCAGCTGCTGTCTTTCTTGCTCTGGTCATTGCCCAAAAACATTACAAGCGACCGTCCATGGGCTATGGCAGCAGTGGCCTCCAGATGGGGGCGATTGAAGTTGTTCAGGTCTTTGCTCAGTGTTGCAGCCGTCCGAGGCCATTTGTATTTCGAATGATCCATTGAGTCCAATATTACGGTGAGCGTTCTTTCTCCGGAGCTCAACGTCGGCAATCTCGAATCGGACCGAGATTGCCAATAACATACTCGGTCTCTGTATTGGCGAGTGAGGTGATTCTGATACAGCTGAAGCTGCGACTGAAAGGCTGCTCGGTTGTTGGCCAATTTCTTCAGGATGAGTTTGTATTTAGTGCACGTCGAGCATTTCGAATGATGGCCCGCCTCCCGAATCCGAAGCTTGGTGGAGAAATGCTCACCCCAGACCTGGGATGGGATCACAATGGCCACACAGCAGTTACTTGCTCGACAAGCAGTCGCAACTCGCAACACGTTCACATCCAACCAACGTCCGCAAAAAGAAAGATAACAATAATAATAAGAATAAAATAATAATACTCATAAGAGTCATATTTTTCTATTACGGTTATACTTGTAATAAACCTAAATATAAATAATTTTTTTTAGGTAATAATAGTAATAAGAATAATTTGAGAGTGATATCCCACCCCCACAGTCCCCAGCAGGAGAGGAAATCAGGAATTACGAGATATTAAACAATAATAACTATTAGTTGCAAGCTGCTCGCAAGAAGAACTTGTAGGCCACCTTGACTGCTCCTCCCTTGTCTCGGCCACAAAAGAGGTGCCAGTAGTGTTTGTATGTCCCAGGAGGCAAACATCTTGCATTCCCTCGCTGGGCGTTCTCGGTCTTTGTCCGATGCTTTCTCATGCCGCCAGGACGACGTTTTGCGCTGAAGCGGCGAAAGGGAAGGAGATTCACATTTTTGTCCCTGTCTGGACACGACTCGCCGGATGGCATGGGTTCGGCTGCCTCGTGATACAGCTGCTGCAAGAATTCGATAACCGCTGCGTGCTTTCTCGTCTGGGTTGTCTTCACAAGCCTGTGTCTCAGCTTCAAAAACCGATTGTCCAATGGAGCTGGCTTTCCTTCCTTAATGCTTTTTCGAAGCTTCCTGTAGCGTGTAGAGCCCAAGCCGAGCAGTTGCCGAGCCGCCGTGCTGCAGACCGCCATGCCCAGCAGCTGATGCTGGCACTTGTTCTCGCGATAATCCGTGGAGCTGGAGCTTGCACGCGATTGCGCGAGAAGCTCTCGAACCTGACTGAGTCACACAAGGGGCCAACTATTAAATGATGACCAGCTTCACCCTGGCACTGGACTCAACAGTCATTTCAACAAAATTCTCGTGCAGTGAGTCTAGCTTTTAAGTTGCAAACTATTGCAATCAGATCAATGCAGTGCCTCTGACTTTCACTGAGGGCAGCACGAAGTGGTCTGCGTCGCGCTTATCCAGTTTCAGCATCTTCATGCGAAGAGCGATAAGCTGCGTGGTGCGACCTTGGAACTGTTGCAAACACCTCCGCCGGGAGCAAGAGCATGCTTTCTGCACCAGACGCATAAGACCAGCTCTGACATCATTGCTGGCCCTCTCTGCCGAAACATGCTTGCCAGTCGTCCTTGAGGGACGGCGTCGATGTCTCACCGACCTTTCATCAACGGCGTCCTGCCCCTGGCCTGCATCATCATCGGACAGGCTGTTCAGAGCCTGTGGAAGCTTCCGTTTAAGCGCCGGGGAGTCGGAGGTTTCAGGAGGCCCGTCATCCAAGTCGCTGTCGGATAACCTGCTCGCCGATCCAAGGACCATGCTGCTGCCACCAATGCATCTTCATTGCATCAGAATCGAATCAGCATCAGAATCAATCAACCGCACATTCACAGACAGACATCCCGGAGGATGCCAGCGCCACCTAGTTACTACTAATTACTTAGTGGGCCGGGGAGTGAGAGGTAGACTAATTTACATTTTTTCTCGCCCTGTGAGTGGAAAATAGCAGTGCTTTGAATTATATTAAAATTATTAAGTATTATATTGCAGGACCCCCTGCATGACACCAGCTATTAGTTAGTGCATGACGATACATTGAATTGCAAACCCCTGGTAGCATTTAAATTTATTGCCGCGGATGGAGCTAATATTGAATTGAATTGATAGTACGACGATTGAATGTATTCCTCCATGATTTAAAAGCCCCGGGAGGGGTGGACGGAAAGAAGACACGAAGCAGCTTTGGGCAGCCAATTCAATTAATTGTAGTTCAACGGGAAAGGGACTGGTTGCAGTCACATTGACACTCAAGCTTCAAATCAAAGCAAACGCCCATCGGTTGGACTCGCGTTTCATCGACAGCCACAGTGTCATGCTACGCTCAGCACAGCTCAGCACATTCCAGCCAGAGCCGCTACAGCCATGGCTGCCTGTTGAGGAACTACGGCATTCCCGATCATATGAAGCCTTTGCTCATCAGCTGCCGTCCGGTTCACTGCAAGCCAGGTCCTCACGGGCTGCTGGTTCGCAGGGTTCCAGCCGTTCTCTGTGTCCACGAAGAAATCGAGCGGCAGGACATTGTCCTGCCCGAGGGTCAAAGGTTTTGGGTTTTCGGATGTTTCATGGCTGCACCTTGAAGGGCACAGAGTCTCGCGTCGCCAGCAGGAAGACACGGCGACGCCCAGCCTTGTCATGTCTTATGAAAGACACACTCACAGACACGACAAGAAGTCCATGACAACATTGAGTGATTCAGGCTCTTGCTGCCAGGCCAACATTCGCCAGCTTCAAGGAGCACCAGTGCAGTTTCAGGCCCCTGTCAGCGCAAGCCTGCAACAATGAACAGTAGACACATTGACCAGACAGACCGGCACACCGTTCTGCCTTCTGAATGAAGTTGAACATGGTCCGGCAGCTGGGTGTTTGATGAAGCAAAGCTCCCACGTTTTCGATCAGCATGTACTTCCTTCGGGCCGACAGAAATGAAAAGAACAGTTTACAGCGACACTTTTAAAGCCACAGTCACAGTAGAACGTAATTGCGGCAACAGCCACCCGTTCGGCAATTTGTCGAAGCATTCGAACACGCTCTTGATGAGCACGCTGCGATCGTCTTTCATGCCACACTGGAAACCGGCTTGTGACACTCCCTGCCACGGCATTCATGACGATGCCTACTACGATACGAGGACAGAAACGTTGACTGATATGATGACTGACTGACTCATTGCAGCAAAAGGACCTGACAAGGGAAGCCGGCGAGAACCGCTTCCGCCATCTTGGCCTCGCCCTCTGGTTCGTAGCCAATGACATCGTTCTTTATGGCAACATGGGGGAGGTTGCTTTCCTGCATGCGTGCTTTGAGCACTGCCTGGCAGTGCTCGTTGTTTTCAACCTCATCCGGGATATGAGAATCGGGAGCACAGTGGCCTTTGAATCTTTCAAGTTTCAGAAATTTTCTGGGCTGCCTGCCATCTCCACTGCACGGAACCACCTGAGGAACTCCAGCATTCTTGCCATGTCGATGCGATGGAACTGCGGAGATGGCTTTGACCCGACTGACACAGTCGTAAACCAAATTTTCTGTTTGTGCTGAAACATACGTGCATGACGGTCCGGGCGGTGTCACCGAAATCAAGCGGTGCATAGGAATAAGCCTAATTAAATTATTATTTTGATATTAAACCCCGGACTTCGAGAATCCTTCACCCTACAAGGGCCCTGCAGCCCTAAACTACGCAAACGAATCCTAAACCAGAAAGCTGAAAGAAGCCTTGCGCATGAACCGGACCAGTAAGTGGCTCATTCTGGGGTTCTGGGAGGAGCAACTTAAATATTAATATAGTATGAATAAGTGTTCTTGCTATCTCCTGTGACAACTATAAAGTACAGACATACTAGCTCCGGACAATGACAATAATCAGCAGCAGGAAAGTACAGTAACAACAGATCTGTGTTAGAACTGAAGAAAACATTCGAATCGTTCTGAGACACACCAAGCTTGAAATTAGAAAGAACCGAGGACCCTGCGGATGAACACCCAGCTCCATGCCAGCGATGCCAGTAAAGAGCGAGATGCAGGTCACAGGCGCACTTGATGCCTACATTGCAGAGACAGCCAGGTCCAGCTGTAATCAACCGTATTTGCGAAACGATGCATGGCCTGCAAGCCATAACCATAACGCTGAAGAGTGCCAGCCGGAACGTCACCTGCCCTTGGCGAGGTCCAGTTGGTCGGAAGGCCTGCGTTAGCGCCAACAGTCAATCAGAACAGACAGGAAACAACAATAAGCGGCAACAGACTCACGCCAACATGCCAGGCCAGAACTGCCCAGCCTCCAAACCATTCAGCACAAGAAACAGAAAGGAATCGGGCAGAGGAGCTGCCCCCGGCTTTTTTGAAGGCGTCAGAATAGAAGATCTGGTTCGCGAGGTCCTGTCGTTGTGCTTATTAATTTGCGAGGTCAACATAACAGAGGCCTGCTTCTTGGGACCGGGCTCTGCTGCCTCGCACGCTGAGGCCAGACTTGGCCACTTTGGTCGTAGCAGAAAAGCATCCTTGGACCCATTCGTGCAAAAGTCTAAATCCGAACAGCAAATAATTGCCCCGAGAGAGTAATCCAGAAAATTCTCGGTAGCCGACTGATCGTGCTCCAAGAGTTGGCCACCATCGTGCCCGAGAACAGCTGAGTCCCATCGGCCTTCTTGCCAGGCCGCTGGCGACATACCTCATGGATTGGACGACTTTACACACTGACACTCTCCTGCAGGCCGAGCCGGGTTGAGGTCCAGGCGATCTTCAAACCCAAAGGGGCAACATGCGAGAACGGGACCTGACAAGAGCAATTTCAATTGATTGCAAAAAGGAATGTCGCTGGGAGCCTTCACGGCATGAAATTCTTGTGCATCTGCCCAGCCGCACTTCGGCAAGGACACGGCCTCATATGAACAGAATAAACTTCCGTCCAGCTTTGGATGAAGTGATCACTGAGACTGAGACCTTGCCCTTGGTTCTCCTCAGGGCTGCAATCTTGCCGCTCTTCACAATGTGCCCCTTTGCCTGGGCGAATGAAACTGAATTCAAATTTCCAGGATGGGTCTTAATGATGAGTAGATGGCCTTTGTCTTCCCATGTGCAGGGCAGTGCTTCACCTCAGACTCCAGAAAATATCTGTCAGCAATCAATCGTTCAACTTACTGGTGGTCATTATTCAAGGTCCTCGCCTTTTTCACACTCGGCTTCTTCGAGACCCGAAGAACCTGCCACGCAGCCCTAAGCCAAGACCAAGTACATGAAAAAACAATCACGTGCCTTGTTCTTGGAAGATGCTGATGCTGTCGACTGCTCAATGGCATTGCAGGCCTCCCGTCCCGTGCTCGACGATTCCGAAACACAATTGCAGCTTGACCTGGCCTGGTCTGGGCCAACAGTTTGCTCATAATCCGAATCATCCGACCTGATTTTTTGTAATCAGTCAATCAGACGAGTAGTAGTCAGTATGAAGACATGACGTATTGGCAGCAAAAAGTTCAGGCTGGTGCAAAGCAGTAATCGGCGCCCGCACCGATGGACGCGACATGAATGTTCTTGAACGGGTTGACATTGAAACGCAGTGTGCCGTTCATCTGTGATGTCTCATCTCAAGTCTTAACATTGCTGGCACTCGGAGTGGAGCTGTGATTGACATGATTGCAGGAGTTCGTAATCAAGTTACTTCGGGTGCACATGAGGGTTTAGGGTCTAGTTATTATTATTATAATACTAGCATTCGTTATTGCTCATTGTCATATTAAGGTTAACTTTAACCCAGTCCAGTAGTTTAATCCACCCCTAGTGTCTACCTGCAACTAGCAAGTATCAAATGTCCATCTTGTGGCCAAACGACATGACCCTTGATGAAAAGCTGCGTCCATCAGAGTGCACCGCTTGCGAAATGCTCGGAAAGGATTACACTTGACTCATCAACGGGTTGTCAATGGGTTGCGGCTTCATAGTAATAGAGAAATCCTCCGACTGACTGAAAGTCTCAACCGGACTCGGGGCCGGACACGGCCACGGAATATCTGAAGTCGCTGGTCGCTGTTCGTAAAGACACAGACCTGAAGACATTCACGGTTGAGGTGTCTGGGTCATGATCTTAAGGGGCTCAGGGTTTAGGCATCACGAGTTAATGCCAAGCTTAGGGCGGCCCTTGTTGCCTTAAACCCAATGCCTATAAGCCTTCAACACGACACCCCATGGGCCTTTGGTAAGTTTAAGTTTGAAGTTTGAAATAAAACCAAGTTGTAATTTATTATACAAGGGTTGGAAACCGCCGTGTTGACGGGCTTTGGATTTGGGGTAACGGTATTAGGACAAACAGGAATGTTTGTGCGTGATTAGGATTTAAATAATAATTGTAAAACCCCTAAACCTGCAAGACCCAAGAATTTTGATTTGAAATTTGGGAAATTCAGGGCCAATCTTACTGCAGTAATTTGGGGAGTGCATGGGAGGAGTTTTACCCTTAGCCCTAAACGCCGCAAGCCCCCTACCGCCTAAACCCGTGAAGCTCTAGACCCTAAATCTAAAACCGCTTGGAATTAATTCTTATGGGGTGTAGGGATGGATGCGCAGTGTGATTCCTGCAAGTTTGCCCTAAGCCTACCCAGCCCAAGCTCGAATCCAAATCCGAAGAACTCCGAAACCCCAAGCCCGGACCCCAGCAGCAATAATAACAACTAAACGAAAACGACCACGACGACGACAAGGACGAACACCACGACCACCACCACCACCGCCGCCACGACCACCACCAGTACCGCCACATAACAGCAGCAAGCGGCAGCACGCAACAACAACAACAACAACAACAACAACAACAACAACAACAACAACAACTAGCACTACTACAACTAATATTTATTATTAAACAATAACAATAAGCAATAACAACACAAAATCCGCGGGCGCTTGTTCAGAGCCCGCAATAAAGCAGCAAATTTGCGGGCTCTTCTTCAGAGCCCGCAATAATCAGAACATCCAGAACAGTCACAATAATAATAAATAGCAGCAACAGTCAGTAGCAGCAAAATGCAGCAGCAGTCATAGCAGTTTGCGGTTGCAGCAGCAACACCAACTACAACGGGGGTTGGGGTGGACTAGGGCTTAGGACTTAATGGAGATCAGGGGCTTAGGGCTAAGGACTCCGAATCGCAGTTTAGAGCTTACGGCTTCTACTGAGTCTGAGCAAGCACGCCAGGTCCCGCACAGCTGCTCTCGGTGATCGGCCTGTGCAGAGGATGGTTGAGGTTTCACGCGGTGTTGGGAATCTGTGGACAGGCTTTGGGACGGAGGTTAGGGGGTTGGGCTCGGGTTTCAGCTCTTACTTATTATTACATTGCTGGGGTTTGGAGTACGGGGGCTTCAAAAGCCAGTTTGGGCTGAGGATGCCTCTGTTCAGGGGGTTGTCGGGCTTTGTGGAAAGGGTTCAGAGGTTGTGATTTCTGGAGTGTTGGGACTTGGGGGCTTTGAGTTACAGTAACTTAATGCACTTCGGGCTTCGGTCGGGGCGTGATGGTGCTTTGTGCCAGCTATTCAATTTTTTCTAAGTGTGAGGTGAGGGCAGTTCAGGTGTGGGCTCGGCTTGGGAGTTCAGGGTTTAAGTTTTCTGTGGGAATGAGATCGCGACGATTTTTTGTCAAGGGCTTCACGCCTCGGATGTGACAAAGGACTCCACCCCTCGGATTGGCGCCAGCAAGTGCCAAAAAGCTCAGTCAGAGCACCAGCAGTGGCCCGTAGTTTTGGCCAAAAAGCCCAGTCAGAGCACCAGCAGCGGCCCGTAGAAATGGCCCAAAAGCCCAGCCAGAGCACCAGGAACCAGACACGCAGCCTGTCGTTGGCCCGTTGAAATGGCCAAAAAAAGCCCAGTGCAGAACCAGAATTAAGTACCAGCAGGCCTCAAGACCATTTTTTGCCACGCCAATCGTGGCCGCCACGGCCCTTGTGCCATCCTTTGGAATCACTGCCAGCACTTGCACCACGGCCCTTGTGCCATCCTTTGGAATCACTGCCAGCACTTGCACCACGGCCCTTGTGCCATCCTTTGGAATCACTGCCAGCACTTGCACTGCCCTGTCCAGAGTCACTTGCACTGCCAGCCTCAGGCTTCCGGCCCTGTCTATAGTCACTGAGAACTTGGGCAGGCACCAGGTCTCGCAGAGCCTTTTGAAGATCCTGGTTCTCGATCTTCTTCTCATCCAGCTGTCTCTCAGTCTTATCCCTGCCGTCCAGGGCAGCCGAGAGTGCACCATGCAGCTCGTGGATCTCATCCTGCTTCTTCTTTGCCACTGCAGCTCTTTTGTCTTCTTGCTGCTGAGCGAACTTCCGGTAGCCTTCTTTCATTGACTCAAGGTCCCGCTCGGATTTGGAGACCATCACCTGGTGTTGATTCAGCAGCTTCTGACGCTCCTTCTCGAGGCTCCTCCGTGCCTCCTTGTCATGGTCCACCTGAGAAGCCTCCAGCCTTGCCTCGAGCTCCGCACGATCACGCTTCGCCTTCTCTTCAGAAGCTTCTAGCTTTTTCTCGAGCTCCATGCGATCATGCTGCGACTGATCCCCAGAAGTCTTGAGCTGTGCCTCGAGTTCCGCGATGCGCTCACGTTGCGACTCCATGATTCCAGCTCGCCGCTCACGCCGACGCTCCTGGTGCGGACCATGCATCGAGGACCTCAGAAGCTTTGAATTTGAATGACCCCGTAATAAACCTGTAGTCTTAAGTATTAATTTCTGCAAAAACAAATAATGCATGTGAACCGAAGGGCTTGGAGCGATGTTTACGCTTCTTCGCAGGAGGAGCACTCGACGACGCCGCTGGTGCCTCCTCCGAGGCAGACTCCTCCTCGTTGGGATCCATCATTCCGCAAGGGCATCGGAAGCTATTATGATGCCCTAGACCCTTAATGCCAAGCTGATGCCCGGAGCTGATGCCTTAAGCTGATTCGCTGAGCTGGTGCCCTGAGTGCCCGAAAGCTATTACCATGATGCCCTGACTGAGCTGCTGCCCTTAATTATAATTTATTAAGCTGATACAATGGTGCCCGAAAGCTATGATACCCACTACCAAGCTGCTGCCCTAAGCCATGATGCGCGAAATGCGCTGATACAATGTCCCTGGGCCCATGTCCGCAGCTGAGGCCAGATGTTGTGGGAGAGATTGCAATGCGGTCAGGGGTTACTGCCCTATACTGCTTATACTTAGTAAGACTTGTCGGGTATCCGGGCTAACTGAAGGTTCACCTTTTTGATTCTACAAGGATTATATAGGGATTGTACCCTAGGGCTAAAGGTTACCTACCCGTCTAACACTAGGTAGTATTATGATTATGTTTACTGCATAATTAATAAGTGCCTAGACCCCTGATACCTGATTTTGTTTTTATTTTCTTGGGATGAGCAGTGGGGGTGCTTCATTCAATTCATTGTCTCTTATAATATCGGGGAGAATCAGGGGGCTTTGGGACCAACAGCACAATCTGAAACCAGAAAAAGCCGAACCCCGAAACCCTGAAGTAGCTTTGGGGATGTGTTTCGGGGATGATCACGAGGCTTTGATTGTGTTGCTTCCAGAATCCACCCAAAAAGCCCGAACCCCGAACATCCTCAAGTTGCTTTGCGGATGGGTTTAAGTTTTTTCCAGGTCTGAGCTATCTATATTAATTTAATAGACCTTGAAAGGCTGCACTGACTATTTACTAATTCCCAACATCCCGGCTCATCGAAAACCAGGTTAGTTTCTCGCCTTCGGCATCATCGCAAAGATCGAAGGAGGGCCCACGCCGCCAACGCCTCGGACCGGAAAATAATAATCGGGGAAGCAGTGTAGCTAATTTAATTTAATACAGTAGTACAGTACTAAGTAGTAGTAGTAGTAACTAATACGTAGTAGTACAGTAGTAGTAGTAACGCAGTAGTAGTAACTAGTACTAAGTAGTAGTAGTAGTAAGAATTAAAAAGTAAGGTAGTAGCAGCAGCAGTAACAGACAGTAACTGCAGTAATATTTTAATACTTATTTATTAGACGTAGTAGTAGCAGTTAGTAGTAGTAGCGATCCTCGTCGCAGTGGCAAACACCAAAGTGGTAAGCAGTAGCACTGACTGCCAATAGTCGCAGCGTAGTAGCTGAAGTAATATAATAGTACCACTAACTAGTAACAATATAATCGCAGTAGCAGTAAAGTAGCAGCAATCAGTAGCAGTGGTAGTCAGCAGACCTGCAGTAACGTAACAGTCAGTAGTATCATGAAGGATGATGATAAGAAAGTGTTGTCAGCGGCTCAGGGCACGAGTGTTTAGGTGAAGCTGCAAGCAGAACCCTAGTAGAATCAGAGACTCAGACCTAGGAGCCCAAACCTAGCGCCCAAAATGGAACCCCAACACTTACTTGGCCCAAGATTAGAGCTAAAGCCCAGAACCCAGTGCCAGCCAACAAAGCCGAAAAGCGCAAGAAGCTCAACAGATCTCCCAGACCCTCCCCAAAACCCGCCCCAAGCCACCAACGGGTTCAACCCAGAAGATACCAGTAGAGCCAGAAAGTCCCAAGACCCCGAAGATACCAGTAGAGCCAGAAACTCCCACGACCCCAACCCGATACCCTCCCGACCCACCCACAAGACCACAGGAACCTACAGAATCAGAACCAGGAAGCCACAAACCCACACCCCCAACCCACCCCCCGGTGCGGGCTCTTGTTCAGAGCCCAGCCACCAGGGAGCCTAGTAGCCAAGCCCAGCGCCGCTTTCGCAGAAGATCGGCAGCGGGTGGGTTTGCTCGGCACTTGGGTTGGGGTGTTCAGGATGATAGCAGGGTCCGGGGAATTGTGGCATCGGGCGGTTCAGGATGGTTTAGGGTTTAGGGCAGATTAGGGCTTCGAATTCAGGGTTTACGGGAAGTAGCAACACCCGGGTATTTATGGCTTGACTTGGCTTCAGCAGACAGTTTCAGGGAGTTAGGACGGCAACCCTAGAGACCTGATACAATAAATTTTAATAATAATAATACCAGGACCAGACCAGTAAAGCCAGAAACTCCCAAGACCCCAACCCGATGCCCTCCCGACCCTGGCCCAGAAGACCACATGAACCTACAGAATCAGAACCAGGAAGCCACAAACCCCAAACCTCCAAGGCCCCCCAGACCCCAACCCACCCCCCGGTGCGGGCTCTTGTTCAGAGCCCAGCCACCAGGGAGCCTAGTTGAGCCCAGCGGCGTTGTCGCAGAAGATCGGCGGGGCGCGTTGGCATGGGGTGTTCAGGATAGCAGGGTCTGGGGGTTCGGGGCATCGGGCGGTTCAGGATGGCCAATGGTTTAGGGGTTTCTGGCAGACTGAGGCTTCGAATTCAAGGTTTAAGGTAAATTTTAAATACATGACAACCCTTAAGAACAAATAGATGAAAGGGGGCACGCGAAATAATTATTAAACACAAAATAAAAACAAATGCCTGCATAATTTAGAAAGGAGCCCTGAACTCGTCCAATAAACTCGCTTGCTTTTATTTTTTATTTGTTTGGCCGTCATGGCCAGAGCGCATGCTGTTGAATATTTAATTACTATGTACATGGGAGGAAACACCGACAGCCAGCACCGTTTGTGACGCGGCTGGACTGACTGGAGACAGCGGGGAATTGCACCGGCGCGGCGTAATGACGCCCTAAACCCTAGAGAAATTGCATGCGCAACTTGAAGGCCCAGTTGTAACTTGAAGGCCCGAATGCACGGACACAGCCTTAAACCAAACTGGAGTCCTGAGGATTTAGTATTGGTATATACTAATTTGGGTCTCTAGTATCATACCGCCTAAACTCCTTATCCCCACCACAGTACGCAGAGTCATTCTCTAGGAGCCTCTTTTTAGGCGAAGTAGATACAGACCCTAAGCCTGAAAGCAACAAAAACTTAACCCCGAATTCTGTACTACCAGGAAGCCATGAGGTTTGGATGCCAGAATCAGAGGAATCCAGCCGAAAGCCCCGCAGACCTAAAACAACATACAAAGCAACATGCAAAGCTTGTTTGTCGAGTTTGTGAAGATGATAGGCCCAAAGAGAAGGTCCCTTGAATTTTGTTCATCTGAGTTTTAAAGGAGCTTCGTGTATAGGCTTTGGGTTTAGGGATAGGCCCCCTGTTTTTGAAGTTCGCGCACCTGGAACCCCAAAAAACGAAAATTCAGCAACGGATCGGTCAGGGCAGGCACCCGTCGTCGGACGTAGCCCAGCGCCTTCTGGAAACCTGCCTCATATAGACTACGATCAGGAACCCTGGGGACAGATGATATACTTCATATAGAGACTAGAGGGAGATAGCGGTCTTCGTTCACACGTCCGGTTTAAGTGGGACTTTTGGGGTGGCCTATAGTGTCCCTTGTAGTTCCTGTCACTGGCTCCCGTGCTATTTGTGATTTAGGACCCTACCCGTCAGAGTGGTGAACAAACAAGGAACCACCCTGGAGACCGTATTTACCTTCGCACAATGGCATGACATGGGGTGTAAGTTGAAGTCGGGAAACTGGCTTTGCAAAACAAATTCGAACGCATGTGTTGTGATGTCGTTCGCTTTGGTCTAAGGTTTGCATCTATGCTAAGAGCACACCACATCTACACTCAAAGCATAAATGATCACGAACGACACCTGTGACACCAGTGGATCCCCAACGCATGTTCTGCACAGAGCGCTCAAGCCGGGCAAACCCAATCTAGACTCACCTGCTACCCACTTCCATAGCCAAAATTCACGCAGTAGGAGCCGTTTAGGCTTTTATGACAGGGCCCTCGGGGTGGGGGGCCTTGCAAGCACCACACCCGAAAACTATCGAAGTATCGAGGCTTCTGACGGTTTGGACATCGGGGATAAGATGGGCATGCACTCGAGATCAGGTTCGAGCAAGATGTGATATAGTATCGATATGTCAAGTTGCGGGTCGGAACAAGATAGAAGTGGTAATCCCGTGTCTATGATTCCCATTTACCTGCCTTGCTAAACTAGCGTGCGCCCCGAACCCGCCGCAATTATTCGGGCCGATTGGGGTCCAATGTTCAGGGCAATGGCCTCTTTTGGAGCTGAAAGCCGCGTCAAACCGATGGTCTCATGATTTGCTGGCATGCATAACCCTGAACCCTAAACCCTAAACATGTAAGACCTCGGGAGGTCAGGGCTCTCCGGTATAACTTAGGTGCAGGCTCTACGCTTTTTTTTTTCAAGTTGGGGTGTCGATCTCCTTGTATGCAAGCCTGAGCCTCGGCTGCCAACAAGCACATATGTTGCTGTAAGCTTCTGGGCTTCGGGGCTTTAGCATGGTCGAAGCATTCCGTCATTCCGAATTTTTGTCGCACTTCCACTACCAACATGACGCTGGCAGCTTGCAAAGAAGCCTCGGTCCCGCAATCCACGCGTGGAACCTGGCCACGAGCGCAGTTGAGCATCGGGGGCCCCTTTGGAGACTGGAGCTTCAGGTTTGAGAAGTGGCTACGGGTAGTTGTCGCAACAGTATATAAGACTATAGGTGGTTTAGGGTTTAGGGTGTAATGTACTCGATTTAGGGTCTAGGGCTTAGGGTTTATATGAGAGTATAGGTGGTTTAGGGCTTGGGGTATGATGTACTAGTGGATGTCCGTGGGTCGCTTCCAGAAGTGCAGGGTCTCGTTGGGTGCGCTTGGCATCTTGCTTCGGACAGAGGACGCCTGCCTCCCCAGCTCCCAGTTTTCAAGGGCAAATCCAGGAGTACTGAACTCCCACGCTCTTTGTATCTATATAATTATGTAGAATATACAAAAGAGTTTGTATATATGCACATATTGTCATAGAGTATACAAACAGACATACATACGCACATACATGCATACATAATTACATACATCCATGCATACATGCATACGTACATGCATACATACATGCATATATATATATATATATATATATGTAGACATATATGTAGACATATATACATATTCATTTATTTATACCGGTTGCACAGGCCCTGCATGGCCTTGCAGTCCTGAAACTAATCCGTGCCCACGGTAAAACCTAATCCTGGCCTGTTTTTTAAACTCACGCAATGTCCCAGAATCAGGAGTCGCCGTAAACCCCAAATGCAGAAACCAGAAAACTCAGGAGCTCCTACCGAAACCTCACAAAACCCTGGTCGAGTCCCTCCTGAGGAACCTGTGCAATACCTTCCGTTTAGGGTTTAGGATATAGGGTTTATAAATTTAGGGTTTAGGGCACCCCTGACCAATGCCCTACACCAAGCCACAAGGTCACGCCAAAACACCAAAACAATGACAGTGCCACTCAAATTTATGGTTCAGGGGTTTGGGGCATCCAAAATTCACTGGCGACATACCCGTCTGTGCATAACACAAAAACCGGCACATAATTCAACAAGGGTAGCTATTGGTGCGTACGGGTAGAATGCAAAACCCTCAACTCCTAACGATAAAAGCCCTTACACCTTAAACCTGAAGTTTACAGCCTATACCCCAAAACACCTGAGAACCCTAACAGCCCTAAACAGCCCTAAAACCTGAAAGGAGCCCTTAAAGGAACCCTTAGCGGAACCCCAAACCCAGAAAGGGGCCCCAAACCCTGAAATCCCCAAAACCCTTACAGGATCCCAAAAGGAGCCCTTAAAGGAACCCTTAAAGGAACCTTTAAAGGAACCCTCAAAAGGAACCCTTGAAGGCGCCCTGAAAAGGGGCCCTAACGGCTTCGGGCTTCGGCCTCGCCGCCCACTAGGAAGCCTTCGAAGCGCCAGGCGGCATCGGTTTTGGGCTCGGAGGCCTTCGCGGTGGTTTAGGGACTTTCGGTAGCCGGAAAAAACCCACCTTTTTGGGGTTCCTTATTGTGGTTTCTCTATATAGTTCCTCAAAAAAGGTAGGTCTTTTCGGCTACAGTTGGGCTTACGGATTTAAGGATTTGGGGATTTAGGGTTCGGGTTTGAAGATTTGGGCTTAACTTAGGCTTTAGGGAGTTTGGGCTTTGGGTATTTAGGGATTTGGGTTGAAGGATTCAGGGTTTCGGGACTTGGGTTTCTAGGGCTTCGGGTTTGCATGGGTTTAGGGTTAGGGTTTCGGCAGACCAGAATGAATTGCGAAACAGTCTAGCGGGGGCCTAGCGGTTAGATTAGGGTTGCTTTAAAGGCTTCTGTACATGGACGGACCGCGAATTCGATTAGGGCAAAATTCGATTGGGGTTTGGGGTCCATAAAAAACCTGTAAGCAATCTAAAGCAATTAACATTACACTATTCATTCAAACCCCAGTAGTTAGACAAGAGGCTGCGACTGTTGCAGTGTGACAATGGTTATTTGAGTTGAGGTTTATCAACCTAAAGGACAACGAAGCAGAGCATAAACCCTCGCAGACCCTGGGTTGACAACCCTGGTCCCTCGTCAAGATTAACGTGGAAACTCTGAATCTTAAGGCGACTATAATACAAGGGCGCCATCCATTCCAGCGGCCTATCTTGGGTAAGAACCCCTAAATCTCAAAGCCTAGACCCCAAACACTGATCCGAAACCCTGTAGCGAAACCCTTGTAAATCGGAAACCCCATACTGCCCTACCTTGGTGGCCCTAAACCCTAAACTCAAATAGCTCAGCAAAAAGAGCAAGCCTCCTCATAGGCACGCTCCGGTGAAACCCGAGCGCCGGCAGCGGCAGGCGCACGGAGGAGCAGGGAGCCGTTCCGCCTCCCAGCGGAAAGGGACGGAGTATATAGAAATATGTTTAAATAAATAAGTGTATGTATATATATATATATATATATATATAAATGATGTTCCTACGTATTTATGTCTATACATACATAAGTCAACTGTACATCTAAAGTCATGTTTAGTATTATGGCTGAGCGCGAAGATGCCAGCACATGACAGGTGGCTGATTGAAAACTGACTTATGGTTTAAGGTTTATGGTTTGTGCAAGTCCAGCCGGCCGATCCCCAGCAATTGGCTTCGGTGCTTCAGTGTGCAAGTATTCAGGATGGAGATTGCCGAGGTCAAGGCCCCAAAATTCCCACGGAATACTGGTAAGCTAGCATATATACATATACATATACATATACATATATATATATATATGTATATATAAATACACACATTTTTGCTCTTATGCTTCTAGTAGGAAAGTGTTGGCAGAGGCAAAGCCCCTCCATGGATCCGAGCTCACCTTGCAGCCGGCGGCACGGGCATCTCCACCCCTGCTGCCGCTCGCCGTGCAGCCGCAGCGGCGGCCTTTCTACGTGTTTCGGGGTTTCCTGTAGCTCGAAATGCCGTGTGAGTGGCACCCGCTTATTGAAGGGGTCCGATCATGCTGATTTGCAAGGTTTCGGGAAAGCAGCTTCAAGGTTTTACACGGTACAAGTTCAGGGTTAAAAACGAGTCCACGATCTGCTTGAAAGGTCTATGGGTAATGGCAAGCAAAGTTTGGAGAGGTATCCTAGTTGTGCCTGCAGGGCTGTGTGTCTTATAGTAAGCCCGTGATCCCGCAAGATAGATGACCCTCCCGACACTTCAAGTTCTAGACGCAGCTGAAGGAGAAGCCGTGTTGATCAGAAAGAACCCATGACGTTTTTTTGCGGAAGCCATCTGACCCGGTTGAGGGGATTCGGGTCTTGATGTGTGTGATACTTTTGCCTAGGTATCTACCCACTTGTGTGTCAGCACATGCAATGGAAGTTGATATGGGTTGCAACATGCCTACGCTGATCTCACCTGATGTATGTACGTGTGCCTGAGAGTGTATATCTTTACGCACGTACTTGTGAAAATCGAGAGATAGATCGAATGATAGATGGGTAGGTAGATAGATAGATAGATAGATATGTAGGACGGTAGATAGATAACTAGACAACTAGTTACATCGCTAGATCGGTGGACAGGTAGACAGATTGATGGATAGATGGATAGATAGACAAATCCGTAAAGCCGTAATGATGATGCATAACCATGCATGCATAATGTATGTATTTGCGCATGCATGTATACTTGCACGCGAGCATACATGCCCTTACCTCTCATACATCATCATACGATGCCCATGTCCTGATGCATGCCAGCAGGAATGTGGTCTGTAGGCATGTATGCGCGCATGCACCCATGCGTCTGAATGTGTTTATCAAGGGGATATGAGAAAGGAAACAAGCACAAACACCGGACGCTAAGTGGATTCGGCATGTATGTCTTCTGTGTAATAAGTACATACGAATGTGTGCGCAGATTAGTCTGCTACATCGTGTCATTGCTGTACCTGCATAGCTTATGGGTGCATCGGCTCAGGAACGACCACAAGTCAGCACAGAAACCGAATCGTTGACCCATAGTGTACACAGAGCTTGATGTAGCTGGGCGCAAGAAGTTCGTGTTTCAGTAGATTGCAGAATGAGCACACCTGGTCACCTGGTCAATGCTAAAGAATTCCGGCCACTCTTTTGTGCGACGATACTGTGCTTGGTCTGAGTCTGGTCAGAACCCCATGCAGGGTTTCCAAACATGGGTGTCGGGCGCTCACCCTGAAACAAGCCGATAAAGTCAGTTCTTTAGAAGAACATCAACTGCTGTCTCTGTATTCAACAACTGAAACAGGTACAGTATATTGCCATACTGACCCTGGGAGCCGTGAGGCTCGAGAAGCCTGAAACAGGGTACAGGACAAGCCCAAGCTAAGCCATGCATCAAGGTACGTTTCTAGCATTAGCCAATGCACCGTGCAATTTTGCATATGAAAATATCATAGCTTCCTGAACCAGAGTCTGTTCAGCATGGCAACATCTAACATAAAACAGCAGAGAAACACTCAATCTGGATGTTGTCCGCCAGCTGACATTCTATCTGATGCACGAAAGGCCAAGAAACGATTAGCACGTTCGGAGACAGAGAGAGGGAGAGAGCCTAGATATCCTCGTGAACCCCAGAAGAACATGAAAGCTATAAGCCGGCAACCCTGAGCCCTACACTGAACAACCCTTCAACACTTCAACACACACACACAAAACAACAAAAACAAAAAACACAACACTTACATCCTGCTTAGTCAGCCAAGGGCTTCATCCATGAGTTCAATCCACAGATCCCTGAAGCTCTACATCCCAAGTCCCTCAAACCCAAAACTCCCCAATGCACACATTTTCTTGAATCCTCAGCCTTCAATCGCAACTCCTAAAACCCTATGCGTTCCTGAGCCCCTAAAAATCCTAAACTGAAAGCCTACAAGCTAGAGCTATGGCATGAGCATCCGAAACCCAGCGTCGAGCGACACCCTGAATCGCCCCTCAAGGGTCGAGACACGCAGGGAGATCTCTGAGCATATCTTAGCCTTTTGCTTGCTGTGGCGTGTTGCGGTTCAGCACTGAACATTCTTGGCTTGTTGCTGGAAAGTCTCTCAAGGAACATTTTGCAGCTGCCTTGCATATCCTATTCACCAAGTCGCCTGCTCCTTCTCGTGGGAAGTCGTCAACCCGAGGAAAGGTGAAAAGAAGGGCTTCGGAAAAGCCCCGGGCAGCTGCTTTCGAGCGGCCAGGCTATAAAGTGAAGCTCGCCGGCGGCGGATTCTAAGAGTTTAAGGCTGAAATTCAGACACCTAAACCCTCAACCCCTAAACCCTAAAACCCTAAACCCTAGTAAACCCTAAACCAGAGGAGCTTTCGGGGGTTAGGCTGCAGTCGACCTCTACCCGCAGCCCCTCGGTCCCTTCTATGATTCAGGGGAGCTTCTTAATCGTTAGACCAGGGTTCCTTTGAACGGGTCTCTATAAGGGTCACTTTTTGGGAATCGATATGGGTACTATACTATAGGTGCCTTGATAAGTAGAATAGGGTTTTGGGGCCTATCATACTATCCTTATAACAAGGAACCCACCAAAATGGTATGGGCCCCTGTAGTATCTTCTCTACTCTTCGCAACCCTGCGTTTTTGCTGCCCTAAGCTCCCCCGAGCCCTGAAACTGCTTAAAGCCTGAATCTCAAGGCCTGAACCCCAACCATTTTCACTCCTCCAGCCCTGCACCTCAAGCCTCATCGAGTCTTGTAAGCAGTATGCAATCCTATGAGCATGCTTCGCCGGGCTCTCTGATGTCTGGTATTGCTATCACGGCATCTTCGGCAGGAACCCTTTTGTTCAGATCCTCCCTCAATGTCCGGAGGGTTTGGGGTACGGAAGCTTTCGCACTTGAGGGTTTAATGAGGGGACGGGGCAGGCTTCTCTGTGGCTTCTCTGCCTGCTTCGGGATGGTATGGCTCGGGCTTCAGGTTGAGATTGTACTTTTGGGGCCTTAATAATTAGAATAGGGTTTTAGGGCCCATTATACTATAAATCCCAAAATAGTATACGTAATTATTAAGGCTCCTATTGTAGATTTACAGCTTATGTCTAGCGGTGGGGGGTCCCACCTCCAATGCCGCTTGCAGATGGCATTAACGTGCACTCAGCCCAGCGCCGCAAAGACGCCGTTTGGGCCGGCGCCATTCGGCTTAAGTGCTCATGGGCTTACGCGGCTTCAAGAACTTACTGTTTTCTGGACGGGCGTTCGAAGTTTGTTCAGAAAGCATGCGGGCTTTCCAGACTACATCTGCCCTCTTTCACTGGGCGCATCATAAGGCAGTCCTACGTCTTGGGGAACGGGCGCCAGCTAAATCCGCTTTCAAAACCTGTTTCTAGGTTGACTGCTTTTTATGGCCTTTAGGGTCGGGTTTAGGCCTCCGCCCTCCCTAAACCCTGAAGCCTAGGCATCGAGGTTGGGGGCAATCGGGCTTGTCCAGACGAAGTGGTTGTGCTTCATCTTACCGGTTTGGGGTTTGGGACTTTAGGACCCTAAGCTCTATACATTGCTAAACCGAAACACTCTAAAGCTTTGGTCCTTCGGGGTTTGGGCTTTAAGGCTTCATGACGGCTTCGTGGCTTTTGGGGCCTCGGTCGCTTGGGCTCCCATGGCGTGTGCGGCCCCGGGGGGGCTTGGCAGTCGGCTCCCAGAAGTCGAAGAGAGGATCCGAAGCCCTTTTTTCGGGAGTCGGGTTCAGGGGTTCAGGGTTGAGGGTTTGAGGGTTTAGGGGTGTAGGGGTTAGGCTTTAGGGGCTGGGCTTAGAGTTGTTTGGGTTAAGGGGTTAGGGTTTCTGGGTATGTGACTCTAGGTATACGATGTCCGATAAAGTCCGATAAAGGTACTACGAGGGTTAAGGGCTCTAGAGAGGTTCTAGAAGGGTATTATATTACCTCCGACAACGGCATTCGGAGGGGATCTGTGTCCTGCAAGGGTTCTACACGGTTCCTTTTGGGTCTATAAGGGGACAGGAGTGTTTGTTTCGGGCTTTGAGATTTAATGGCTGCTAGGTTTAGTAGAGATTAGGGTTTGGGGTTAAGCCTTTTGAGGTTTTTGGATTTTGGGGCGGTTCCAAGAAGGACTTAGGTTCATCTGCTTCCGTGCAGACAGCGTCGGGTGCGCGCAGGGCGGCAACTGCCGCCGGAGAAGAGAGCACTGACTTTGCTGCTAAAGGCTTGAATACAAAGATCTGAACACTTTGGTCATCTAGTCCCTATATAAGTGCAGTACAGTATCGCTGCAGACCTTATCGTAATGATCAACGACCTCCAGGTTTTCTGGATGATGGACAGTTAGTTATAACGCTTTTCTCTCTCGAATGTAACTTTTCAGCTTTTTCAGCAAATGACTTGGTTGTAACTTTTTGGCTCCCAAAACGGCTAATCTCTGCAGAGAGTTGCAAAACATGCATCTTAGTTGTGACTTTTTGGTGTCTATAGCACCAAGCCACTAACTTTTTTGTGTGTCAGCTTTTTCTGCTTGCTTTTTCTGCTTAGGGCTGTCTTCGGGAAAAGGTTCCCGCTGGATTCATTCCTTTGGGTTTCCGTCTTGGGAAATCACGCCTTAGGGTTTTTCGTCTTGTGTTAAAAGCTTTCTGCTGGGCTGCACTCCTTAAGGGTTCTCATCTTCGGGAAAAGGTTCTGGCTAAATTTCACTTGTTAGGCCCAGATAGGGCCTTAGGTAAGTGGGGTAGGTCTGGCAGGTGGGGTGGTGGGGTGGGCGGGGTAGGTGGGGTAGGCTCGGCAGGTGGGGTAGGTGGGGTACTTGGGGTAGGTGGTCTAGGTGGAGTCAGGTGGAAAAAGCCAACAGCTACATCTAAGAGCAAACAGATATATCTACGAAACAAAGAACGTACAACTGAGCCTGCTACCGAATGGAGTTGTGGCGGGGTCTGTAGTATTGGATTTGGAAGCGACTCGGTTCGGGCTCAGAGGCTGTGCAACTACTTCGGCTTTAAGATAGCGAAGCGCACCAACATTGCTGATCCCTGCTATCGCCACGTTATTTCAAGTGCTAGTCCTGCCGTTCATAAAAATGCTGCTATCGCGCTGGCCCCCAAATTCCACACGGGCATTTCCGTGAATGTCTGTTCCGATAAAAGGCAATTACTCGAACTTCCAGTAGGTCATGCCACAGAGACTGAAACCATATTAATGATCCCCTAGCTTGAACAAATCTAAACTTTGAAAACATATAGGAGCTCTGTAGTGCACCAATACCAACAATCTGTAGTCAAGCATCACCTGCCCCTCTCCGATAAGTCCAGCGCTCAGACACGCGCTGTGTGGACAGGCTCCTTTTTAGGAGCGCCCAAGACCACTGGCTCTGGCGCCTGGAGACATGCTTCCAGACAGGGACCATACAACAAAGGGTGCGAATAATTACTCATAACTCCCCTCGCAAAATCTTTATGTAGATAGCTAGAGCATAAACTACTATCCCCAAGCCCTATCCCAATAAAGAAGTCCCCATTTCATCTACCGCGACTGTGGTCTCAGACTAGTCCAGTCCTCTGGCCGTTCCTGGGGGGCTTGGTAGATACCAGTAGGGTTACAACTGACAACCAAGGAAACTACAGCAAGCCTACAATACCTATTTCTACCCAATCTGAGAAACTATTACAATAACTTACTTTCCAAATAAGTCCCCTGAGCCCCCAAGTAATGCATTTATGGACCCTCTGGGTTAGCCTTGAGGCGGTTTCGAGTCCAGGGTTTTCAACTCTTCAATTTACGGATTGTAAGGCCTGTGGCAATGTACGGGAAAACGCTACGCTTCCACGAGCGCGCTGCCGGATGCTGCCATAAGTGCCCTGAGCTTGACTACGGGGCTCCAGTTGCATACATATAGGATCACTAAGCACAGAACCTGGTAACCTATTTTTTTGATGACTGGAGCCTTGGGGTTAAATAAGGCATACGGAGAGACAAGTGCCTCGAGACCCAAAAGGAACTCAGCGAAACGAAGACTACGAAATGACTGAGTCCGAAACCGGATGCGTTGTAGGGCTAGGGTCTAGGACCAAGAGGAAAGCATCATCCTTGACAAGGAACCAACCCCCTCCTCCCCCCTCCCCCCCAAACCCCAAACCCCCCCCCCCCTCCTGCCCCCCCCTCCCCCGCCAGAGTCGCAGGACCGCGAGCTTCGAACTGACGGTGAGGAGACTTGTCAACGGAAGCAACGAAAGAAGAAGCTAGGTGAAACACCTCCCAAGGAATCCTAAAGCCCGAAACCCAAAGCCCTACAGTTTAACAGCCTGAAGCGCTAAAAGGCCCTAAAACCCTAAAGCCCGAAGCCCTAAACCTTAAACCAACTAGACCCTAAACCCGCTAAACCCTAAACCCAAAAGCCCAGACCCTAGGCCCGCTTGATCCAGTGACGGCCTCCGGATCGGCTTCGTTCAGAGGCGATAGCTGAACCTCGACCTCCAAGAAGCGTTTAATATAGGGGCCGTAATAATTAGAATAGGGTTTCTGTCTTCTGAAGGGGTCTATAAGGGCTGCAATAAGGGATCTAAAAGGGTACCCTAATATAGGGGCCTTAAAAATCAGCGTAGGGTTTTGGTGCCCATTATGCTAGAATAGGTTTTGTATGGCGGGTTCTACAAGGATGTTACAAGATTTGCTAAGCCGTTTCACCCTCAGGGCCTGAAAAGATTCTGTAAGGTCGTTGCGGTGGGATAGCGGCTGTGTGAATATGGGGCCCTTGACAAGTACATGGCTTTTTATAGTGGTAGGGGTTCGGAACATGGCTCCCGGGTACGACTGCAATCGAGCGAATTTGCATGGGGCCTGCGACTGATGCAGAGGATGACGATGATAGTGTTGATGGTGATGGTGACCATCTTTCCTTGATAATGTTGATAAACAGTTTCCTCGTGGTCATGGAGATGACTCTGACGATGGCAAGGGCAATGACGACATGTCGGGCGTTGGCTCTGCTTGTTGCTTGTACGGTGCTATCAGGTTGCACATCTCCGGCATTTCAGGTTGCACGGCTCTCCTCCCGCACTGTTGATTCCCCCCTTGTTTCCTGGGCATTCTGAAACTTCATCGGCTCAATCCGTCAACTTCGAGAAAGCCCAACAAGCATAGGCACAACTGTAAACGAAGTGAGCCCTCGTGTGGCTCTGGTCGGGAAAACACTAGCCCCTGCAATCCGATACCCTTTAAACCCTTGGATCCTGTGCCCTGACCTGATCCCTAATTAAGAATTCTAGAACCCTGAACCCTAAGATCTGGGTTCAGGGGTCTAGATTCTAGAACCCTGAACCCGGATCGCGGAAGATACCAAGCTCCCCGCAATCCGCGACGGCGCAGAAGGCGCCAAAAACCCACCAACGAGCAAAACCAGGAAGGCAATAATCCTCAGAGATCAGAAGTTAATGTAGGGGCCTCAGTAATTAGAATACGTAGGGTTTTGGCGCCCGCTATACCGCTATACCAATAGAATAAGGAGTTAAGCGTTCATGGGACATGTAGCTCCATATAGTGGCAGCTAGCTGCTTCGAAAATGCTTTCATGCATATTGTGCCGTATCGCCAACGAACCGTGTCTGGTACTGTGGGCACATAATGATCAAACCGGTCAGTACCGCGTAATCTCGCACCATGCATCTGCACCTCTCAATACCTCGGTTCACCTGCTGTGGTGGGAGGTGGGACAGGCAGGTGGGAGTGGCATTGCGTATTGATGTCGAACCGAACCGAAACTCCTGGCAGAACATATACCGCCAAACACCGCAAAGGTATCGGTATGGACCGAGCCTGATTGCAACCCGCAGCCGGAGAATCTGAACCAACGGTCAAGACCATCTAACATACTACAACGCCCACAGACGTGGCAAGCCCAAACTCTGGAACCCTACCTGAAACCCTTGCTAAAGGCTCGAGGAAGTAACATCCTAAACCCAAAAATGCCGATCGAATGAAAGGAACATGCAGCAGTACCTTGATCCTCAGTAAACCCTTATCCCTTATGGAACCCTTAAAGAACCTGAAAAGAATAGAGCAACCATGCTTCAGTAAACACTGAACCCTGCCGGAACCAATAGGAAAGCCGTTGCAGAATAGAGAGAAAATCCTCGGTAAGTAAACCCTAAGCCGGAAATACCCGAAATCAAACCCTGCTTAATCAAATCCCACACCCTTACAGAACTCTAAACACGGGCCTTCATGAACCCTTAAAAACTATAATATATCGATCTCATAGGCAAGCGTAAGCAAGACCCTTAACCCAGAGCTCATCGGCCAAGGATCTCGGCGCAGCCCACGGCGAACATAAAGCCTCGCCGCAGCAAGCGCCATAATTTGGTATGATGCAGGGCCCTTCATCTTTGGATGCAAAGCCCAACACCCCGCACACTCCTACAACCCTGTCGATGCGTCTGGAAGCCATCAGCCTTAGATCCTAGAACCCTAGAAACACCTCAAGCAACAACAGTGCAATCCGTTGAGGGAAACTGGGTTCAACCAAAGAGTGCAAATGAACACCGATGCCCCCAGCTGAAAAAGAAGTAACCACGCAAATGTTTAAGGACAATACTATAGAATGGTGTCGGTCGGGTCTTGTGCAGTAATGCGTGAACAGTTCGGGGATCAAAGTGCAGGTTTTGGGTGCGCAATCTACTTAGCCTCGCAATCACCGCGAACAAATGACAACACCTGCAATGTGGAATCCAGCAGAGCAGCCATGCAAATAAATCCTACACTGCCTGTTTGTACGGCACGTATAGAATCTAGAACAACCTCATCCGCTGCCTGCAGCCGACTGAATGGCACCCTGGTTGCCAAGCGCCGACCATTTTCCTCAAAATGTGCAGTCTTCATGCAGGGCTTTTGCTGTCATATTTCATCGGGTTCAGTCGGCTTCTCAAATGGTCCAGGATCCCAAATGTTGTGGGACCCTACCAGTCGTGCTGGGACGACAACCATTACGACTACCCTTTGCGTAAATGCAAGCTTCAGATCCGATTATCACCGTTTGCCAGTCTTAACTGGAAAGCGGACAATAAAAAAGAGGCCATCTATGTTCAAAAGAACAGAATGAATCGGGAAGGTGCTTGAGACACTTGACATTTGAGTGTCTTGGCCGGAGCTGGTCAAGTCACAGTCCGAAGCAGTCACACAGGCCATCGGAATCCTACAGCCTCAAAGAGGTCGCGAGAGAGAAAGGCATGTGCGTGTATATATAGTACTTATGTAACACATATTTAATATACATGTACATACATACAGACATACATATACTCCTAGTAACCTAGTATCTCTTACCACTGACAGACAGACAGACAGACGGACGGACGGACGGACGGACAGACAAACACCAAGAACCGTCATGATGTATTTATCTATTCAACTATCTCCTATCTACCTAGGAGCTACATACATACATACATGCATATATACATATAACACACACATATATATATATATACATATCGATATATCGATATATATATATATATATATATATATATATATAATATACACATGTATATATATATATATATATATATATATATATATATATATACATATATATATATATTATATATATATATATATATATATATATATATATATATATATATATACGTTTACTTATTTTATTCTGTAGGGTGATCACGTGCACGCACATTCCGGTTTAGAGCTTGTCAGTGTTTAGGATGGCTTAGGGTTTGGTTTAGGAAGACCTAGTCAACAAACCCTCCGGAGGTAGAGGCCAATTTTGCTGCTTATATTCTTATAGCCCAATTCAGCTACTTCTAACCCTGCCTGCTGAAGCCCCCTCACCCTCACAGTATCTCTAACCAACATATTGAAATCCGATTAAAACGCGGCAACGCCTTTGCAAAGCTCTCATACAACTTTCACTGATCTCCAAAGTATGGCTCGCAAACCTGCAGTTACGGCTTGGGCAATTGCAAGTCATGACAGCACCGCGCAAAATAACATGCTGGCTTTGATGATTGGAACATGATTTGGGGTCTGTTTTTGTATAAATTTAAAGGGACAGCGCGGAGTTTCCACATGGGAGTTTCCGAAAATTAGGGGTACCTTATTTTGTTCAGGGTGCTATATTGGGGTCCCCTATTTTCGGAAACTCCCACATTACTACTTTAGCCTGTAGCTCTCCTGGGGATATGGGCATGTGTTGGCTGAGAGCCGTCTGCAGATGCTGAAAGGCACCCGGACGACAAGCCCCCGGCATGAAACTGAAAAGTCCACCAACAACAAAAGGCAAGGTCTCTGATCTAGGCTGAGAAACAGCCCTGAATCAGAAACGGCCCCGAATCCTGAAGGAAAACGAACCCTTGTACAAGACCTGTTACAACAGTAACATTGAGCCAACCCTAAATCTTGGATTTACTAATGGAGCTCCGAAAAAGCCCTCGAAACTTCTGTCCGAGAGGCCGCTGATGATTACCCGCCGCTCAGGAACACCCCACCTTGATGCTTAGAAAGCCCTCAAAAAAGGGTTGACCAAAGGGGCCTCAGAGTAGGGTTCCTGTAAGGTTTCCATGACAGGGCTCTGTGCGAGGGATCCAGTGCTTTCTGACACTCCCGTACAACATCGACTTGCATGCTCACTAAGTGCCTTCGTCTCCCGATCCTGGAGAGGTCAAGAGTTTGATGACTGCCGCATACGGGGCTTGGTAGATAGACACTTAGACTAGGTTTCGGGGCATATTCAACAACGAATACCAGTATCATTATTGAATATATTGGGGATTATCAGGGGGCAGCATTTCAAACTGCTCCCACAAAACCCCGAAGTCTTTGAAGTTTTACATTGGCCCATAAGTTACCGTACGGGAACCCGGTTCAAGGCCGCAGTCTATACCGCACATAGGTACATGGACCATGCGTGCTGCCTGAAGCCCAGGACCACAACAATATCCTGCGACCCTTCCGATTCCGCGTTCTTGCTACAGCAATTCCGGTGCTCCGGTGGCCGTTACAGAGAAAGAGCAGGTTGTGCTAGTCAAAGACACTAACAGAGGCAGTTTCAGCACAGCCCCAAGCTTTACCCTATGTAAAGCTAAATCCTAAACCCAAACCGCAAACCCACGACCCTGAACCCCAAACACTAAACCAAAAAACTCCCAAATCCAAAACCCAACCACACAACCCTGAAACCCCATCTGGGGAACGGACGACTCCCAGATCGGGCTATTCTCCAAGAAGCGTATCCTGGTAGCGTTGGGCTTGGTACTTTGACAGCTTAGGGGCCTAGGTTCGACTCAAGGCTTGGCAAGTTTAAAGTATAGAGGCTTTGGGGTATGCAATCGTACAACTTATGTGCTGAACCCCGAAGAAATAACATCGATTGTCATTCAAGCCCCTATACGAAAGGGTGATTTTGTACCCAGAGCAGTGCAAGGAATCGAACTCTCGAGTCCAAGATATTCTCTGTGCTGTTGTATGCTGCGCTGCTCTCGCTTCCCTATGGCTCCCGAAGCCGTATCAAACTAAACCCGGTAAATGTGGCTTTAGGCAGATACATGCTACGGTTTCCAAGTGTTCACGCCTGGCACTGCCCGAAGTGGTCGCGATTTTGCCCTCACAGCCCTACTTCCCATACCTCAAAGGCCAAGTCTGAGTTCTCCGTTAGGTTTCAAATTAAAGGGTTTCTGAATTTTTTGGGGGAGCCTCACCGGTTATTCCTTAATTCCCAGGGAGCTGAGATAACTAGTCTCTTATTTGTGAACCCCCACAATCTCGACGCATCATTGGCGAATGCCCCTTTTCGGAACTCACTGTTGCGAGGTTTCTCTGAACTCGGAACCTCTAAATTCTCCTAGCAGCCCAAACCTGCCAGACGAATCAAACGATTAGGAAGCATGTGAGTGTGTATATATATATATATATATTATGTAGACACCACAACACTCGTAGGACATCCGGCCTGTAGCTGCCCTGGGTCAAGCCGCCTCGGGATTTCCAGATCTTACGGTTACAAGGTTGTTAGAAGCCAGGCTGCCTGCCCAACCAGGAAAATTCCACTATTCGTTGGTGTGTAGGTCTACGTGTGCGTGTGCGTGTGCGTGTGGGTGTGGGTGTGGGTGTGTGTGTGGGTGGGTGGGTGGGTGTGTCTGTGTGAGTGTGTGTCTTTGTACGTATGCATGTATGTGCATACGCAAGTATGTGCTAAAACCGAACAAAAAAGTACATACATATTCGCATGGACGGACATACGTAGTTGTATATATGTACAATGTATCCACATCATATCTCCATGTGTGCATGTCGCTGGCGTTTACTATATCAGTTTGGGGCATTGGGGTTGCTCGTTGCTTGTAGGGCCTCTGGTCTTGTTGAGGGTGTAGGATCTGATACTTCTGGATTCGTCCGGGGGTTCTAATCTCTGTCTCCAAGAGCCATCAATGGGCAATAATATACTGAACTTCACCCCTGCTTGCATAAGGTAGACATGCGGAGAAATACTTGCAGATGTTAACAACTTAGGTAAATTACTCAAAACCTTACTGACTAAGTGCCTGGTGTTTCGACTATTATCATATCTTATACGCACAACTAAGCTACTTGTGACCCCTGATCTTCGAAATACGAGCATCCATTTGAAGCTTCGGGGCTCTAGGGCTTCGCGTGTCAGCTCAAGGTCTTCAGGTTGCTACTATGGGTTGGGTTTAGGGTTTGGGGTTTGGGGTTTAGGGCTTTGGCTTTGGGGTTTGGGGGTTGCGGCCATTGTCGCTGTCTGGAGGGTCGTCATAGTAGCGTGCTTTTCGATCAGCGGCTCGATTTCAACATATGTGGTCCGGAAACCTCCAAATCGATCCCCAGGCACACAATCAGCTTAGACACCCTCATCTGGAAGGGTGCAAGGCCTCCATCCGGAAGTCTGAATACGGACTCGACCAAAGCCCCGGATCCCTCTTAGGCTCTAAGGCCCTGCCCTTAAAGACACGAAACTTAGCAACCAAAAGCCCGCGTTAAACTCGTCTCAGACCCTGAGATGCTTAGACAAAGAGACCGGCCTTCGATGACCCCCCAGAGATTTCGCACTCTCTGGCCCGGTGGCGTTCGCTGCCACACCTGCAAGGGGACGTGAAGTTAAGCCTAGCTGAACCGGTCCCAAGAGGGCAGAGTGACACGGTGCTTGCGTTTGGGATAGTAACAATGTCGGTTAATGTTTGGGGAGATGTGATTAAGCGCTATGTACTTGGACGCTATGTTCGGGCTGTAAGGCTTCGAACTGGGTAGGGTATCAGAGCGGAAGCACGGAATAAATGGAGTTTGAGGTTCAGGCTTCTTTATATGAGCAGCTGCTTTGAGCAGTGCTGAATGATGAAGGAAAGTTGATGAGCAGACTGACTAGGCAGAGATCTTCTACACCCACCAAGCACCAAGGCCAGATTAACAGCATGAAACCAATGCAGCTTATGCCTCATCAAGGGTCACTCATTTCGGCCGGCCTGATAAGTTGGGTTCTGAAAGACTGAAACAAAACAATCTAAACCCATCAAGCCTGTGCACAGCGTTAAGTCCACAACGTGAGCGGTCATCTTTGCTAGCTGTCTAGCTGATTGCAAACGATGTTGAGCCTGGCACCACTGTACTACATAATCGGCTCATGCAAACTTCGAGCACTCTGTATAATTGGCTTTGCAGGTTATGGTACGAACAATTGTGTCTGAGAATAACACAATGAATACAAACACGCAGGGACTATGAAGCGCTATAGGTAGGGGGAGATATTCAGAAGAGCACGTGTCTTTTTACATTGACAGTCGCAAATCAGCGCGCACTCAACACAAATGCTATCCGCTGCTAGCCTGAATCCACAGGCGCTACCCCTAAAGCTATACCCTGCAACCTCCAAAACGCTACAAGCCACCCTACACCCCATACCAGTTCCAATGACAACCAAAACCCCCAAGCCCTAAACATCCCTAAACCACAATCCCCACACCAATGACAACTAAAACCCCCAATGCCCTGAACCGTTGGCCCCATACCAATGACAACCGAAAGCTTACAACTGCACCTCCCAAACCCTGAAGACCCGCGACTCCCCACCTTCCACGCGCCCCGAAGACTGGCAACCTGAACCCACCCCGAACCCAAAGCCCAAGAACAACCGAAGCTCCAACAGCTCTCCCCCCTCCACCCTAAACCCTAAAGCGTGAAGCCTGAAATGCTACCCCCTGAACCCTAAACCCTGAACCCCTAAACCCGAAACCGATAGAACTCACGGAGGCCCATGAAAGCCGATTCAATTGAGCCCGAAGCCGCCAAACATCGAATCCCAAAGTGCCTTCCAGTGCTCGAGAAAATCTCCGGGGGAGAGCCAACTGAGACCTCAGAGGGTTGAGGGTTTTAGGGTTTAGGGGCTTGAGGGTTTAGGGGGGTTTAGGGCTTTAGGGTTTGGACTTTTGGGCTTTTGTCTAGGCCCTCCAACTATCCTCCATTAGACGTTATATGCCTGCAGTTAAGTGCCATACGGGCTCTATTCAAGGGCCCATGGGGGGTGGGCCTGCGTCAACCCGAAGGCCCAGCAGTAGCAACGAACTCTGAAGTCCTAGGCAGAAAAGTCTGCAAAAACTCTAAGCTAGAAAGCTATATGGGAGTTTCCGAAAATAAGGAGAACCTTATTGTGGGGTTCTTATAATAAGGGTCTACTACTTTGGGTAATTACTATATTAGGGTCCCCTACATTCGGGAACTCCTATACGACCAGACACTCTGAAGCCTTAAAAAACCCCACCAGGACTCCATCAAGGAACCCTTGCCTCCTCGAGGCCTTGTGGCCCTGCACAGAAGGTCTTCTGGATGGAAACCCAGGTCTAGAACCCCAAAACGAGGCATCCAAGCCTGAACTCACTTAAAGGGTCTTTATAATTGGAATAGGGTTTGGGGGATATGATACTTTTTTTTTTCAGAAGGAATCCCCCAAACTCTATTCTAGCTATTAAGGCGCCTACATTAGCTAAAAAGAAGGCTGCCAAGGAACGATCTCCTTTCAGGTACACGCTGCCACTCGCCTGCCCAGCTGCTGCTAAGGAGTGTCTTTGCTTTGAAGGGTGGCGACCTATTGACCAAGGTCGCAAGTACTTTCAGGACCCTGAAGGGACGAGAGTTTCAGGGTTTCAGGCTTTAGGGAGCCTCCGCTCCGTGGTCATTTCGAAACCATCGCCTTAGGCCCAAGACCAGCTTCAAACGTAGTGGACTGCTGTCCGCCGTTACCCCGTGAACTACCATACTGGGCTCTGGGGGACTGTTTGTCAAGCCTTTAACCCCTAAACCCTAAACGTGAGGTCTGCGTAACCTTCAGCCCGGTCATTTCGGCCCTGTGTTCGTCCGGTAAAACAATTTGCGAGTCTGTTGGGTTTCGGGATTTCGGGTTTGAGTTTGCGTTTAGGGCATGGGGGTTGGGGTGGGGTTCTTGAGTGTCAACACCCAGAACTCAATTAAGGACCTGAGAAATAAGTAAAGCTGCGGGTGCCCTATCTATTCTGCAGCGGAGTCTGTAACCCTAAACCCCAACATTCTCTAGTGGCGTCGTTTAGCCTTCTCAATAAGGTCCCCTGTTTAGAGAGCCAGAAGTACGGTTAAGAAGGGTCCCCTTTGAGGGGTTTCCCTGATACTACGGAGGATTATACCATATAAAAAACCGATTATGGTTACTGTAGATCCCTGTCATGGTAACCGCCCCTAAACCCTAAACTCCTTAACAAGAGCCCACTCGCTTTCTTTAACCCCTAATCCCCAAAAAATCCGAAACCCCTTAACCCTGATCCGGTTTGAGAGTTTCGGGGTTGCATCCAGGAGCAATGCATTAACTGTGCTGACAGAGATAAAGCCCAAAGCGCTTTTGAAAGACCCCAGCCCAGGAAGCCTACTAGGAATTCCTGTAGCTTAGGACCTCATAGGGCCTGATGGAGCCTAAAGACATAGGGCTTAGCATTTGGGTTTAGCGTTTCAGGGATTCACCCGAAGTAAATCTCACCTTTATCTAGGCTCCGTCGAAAATACGTAGTGCAGCCGCCGGAAAGCAGGAAGACAGCTTGCTGTCTTGAAGGTTCATGCGCAGCCAGACGTTGAGTGAGCCCAATACTCTGAATTCATAGTAAGCTTTGTAGTGTCCTTCTAGTGTAAACCATGATAACAACCGACTAAACCCTGAAATCCACAAGAGGTATGTAGATTATATATCCATATATATCCAATGACCTAGTCTTTGCTTGAGCTGATTAACGGGTGTCTTGGTCTGTCAATTAAGGAGTCCTGCAGCCGCAACTGAATTGAGGTCATCACAGCAAAAGTGCCTGCGCAAGACCCAGAACATCTGAAGCCTGAACAACCAAGACTCCGAGTGTCCATAGCCCCAAGCACGTATGTTCTGCATTTTTGAGCTTGTCAGGGGTTCGGGGATGGTAAATGCCTCCCAAACACTCAGGAAGTCTCATGTCGCGCGGCCTGTTCCACGACCTTGTCGAAGGCTTCACCATCCGTGGACCATGCTACGCCAGACTCGTCAATGGCAATGCCCTGCGCAGTGCAGTCAGGTCTCGGGGACGTTGCAGTCAATATCCAGCACGTTACCGTAGCTACATAAGCTTGCCCGAAACCCTCCACCTGTTAGGGCTTAGGGTTGCGGCTTGTGGATCTATCCCAAGCTCCTGCAAAACCCTGCAGGGCATGCCGTACTTCAAAGTCACAATGTCGGCAAATGGGCAGACTTGGAACAACCAAGCAATATTGTCCATAAGTTCAGATGACTTAAAATGGGGTTAGCCTCGTGCATAGCCCTTCTGAACCCTTCTTACCTCGGAATGCCAAAACAGGTCGCGCCTGCCAGTTGCCTGGTCCGTCCATGCGATCGAGTGCATAAGAGTCCTGCTCGAAGCTGAAAGTCTAACATAAACATGTAAATATGGTGTGCACCTGTCAAATAGCCATGTTTCTGTATCCGAACACGTTGCACAACATGAAAACATAACCTCTGCTATAAGTGCCCTCAATGGCATAGTGCACCAAGGACATGCTAATGCCGGTCGCCACTGCAATATGAGCCTCCGGCTACATGGGTTTGAGTCACATTGCGGCGCATTGAAGATTCAGGTCTCCAGATCCCAGATCCAAGATTTCACCAAAACTCTGTGGAGAATCCTACATCATGGATTTTGCACCCGTCCCTTGGAATTTTCAGTGCAGTGTATTGGGCCGCATCGCGGGCATCCATGAAATCATCACATTGCCACTCATAGAAGCACATTTCCAATTTATGTAGCGGATCTCCGAATCCAGGGGGATGCTTCTCATGAGTGGCAATCTTGGATCTCGGATCCTGGATCCGCCACAGTGATGTTCGATGTGTTTCAATCTGGGTCTTCGCCTTTGCCGTCGAGTATAGGGGTGCCGGCCTTGAGGTTCGGGATATAGGATTTATCCAGGGTTTTGAGAAATCGGGCCGATTTGATTCGACTGCACTCTGAGTGGCAGTGCTCTGTTTCATACAGAGGAGCATGCTGCTAGTTATAGTTATCGACGATTATTCAGGCTCCTTGAACCCCTCCGAACATCCCAGGACCGGCCCCGGCCGGCTCAAAGGATGCTAAACAGGTACAGCAGTCACAGGACATGTCCTCTAAAGATTTAGCTTTCAGGCCTAGGTTTAGCGTATACTCGAATATGACCGTTCATCAGTTTGATACCTGTCAAGGCCGCGGCAGAGTGCACAAGCATACCCTGCAGTCCGTGAACATCGCGATGTTGACAAGACCGCACGGCGCGAGGTCTGTGCTGTTCACCGCGTCCACCCTGCGTTCGTTGGGGTTCAAGGCATACTGATTTCTAGGGTTTAGGGTTTAGGAATCCTTAAACGCGAAGAATCCCCTAAACCCCACACACAGAACCTCCTAGACCCCACACGCAGAACCTCTTCCATCCCCCAAAGTCCCAAAGACCACACAACATGAGCCTTTGAACCCTCCAAGGTTTCGTATATGCCTCGACCTGGCTCTTAGCATGGGGCGCATTACAGTTCGGGCCGAAATAGCTGGACGAGGGTTATGTTACTCTTCCACAAATATGTCGGCAATCGGGAAACCCCGAGACATGCATCTTTGTTCCATTTCAAGCACGTTCTCGCTGTAATAAGCCTTCAAGGATAATAGTCTGGCTTAAACGGCACCCTCATAAACAGCTAAAAGGGCCCTAATTCAGAGGGACAGCCCTCTCAGGTCTCAATGTGTACGGTTCATTACGTGACGGCTTCTGGCCCCTCGAACCCACAGGAAGTCGAGAACCGAGGGTCCTGACTTAAAGCCTTAGGTAGGAGGTATCGGACCGTCTGTGGGAGGTTCCATAGAACCTGTTGCAGGTTAGGTTGCGCAAATCTTTTCAAGTGGTTGAAGATTGCTCAAAGGTTCAGGGGATATAGCAAAACAGTGTTACAAAGCACCTGAAGTTGCGGCTCGGTTGTATACATCCTTACTTATGACCGTACTAAGTCCCCTGTGCCTTTGAGTCGCCCCCGCCTTCCCATTCAGATGCTTGGATTGAGCCCACACTAAAGGATCTTCAAACCACTGGCTAAACTGCGAAAACCCGTACAAGGCAGTCGGACTGCTTAGCAACGATGTCTCCAGCCGTCCCTCCGACAAAGCCATGGTCCAATTATTAAGGCTTCTCCCACGAATAGACAAGAAAGAAGAAGCAACGACAGGAATATAGCTGAGTTCAATTTCAGGATTAAGAGCCTTAACCCCACCGCCACTTGAACTTTCAACTCAACCCAAACTGTCCAAATAACGGAAAGCTCGCTAATCCTCAAACCTTAGTCTCCGCACCTTATGCTGTGAAGCCGGTACGGCATATGAACGCCCAAAAACACCAAGAACCCATCGACTCGAACTCCGCCTGCTGAGGAAGGCGGTATCCAAACCCCTTCGCCTGACGACTTGCTCTCGCCTGGGATGGTTTCTAAAGGATGTAGGTGTACTGTAGGATTTAGGGTTCTTTTTTTTTCTTTTTGTTGAGCCCTCTTTTCCTCCTGCCCATACGGTTAGGAGGAAAATAGGATTTAGGGTTCAGGGTTCACGGGTTTTTAAAGGCTTGTAAGAGTGTGGTGTGGGGTCGGGCTAGCGGGCTGCTCACAACGACACGGGAAAACTTGGAGCCATGCCTTACTACGGATGCTGACACAGAGGGTGAGGATGCCACTTAATATAGGGGCCTTGATGATTGGAGTAGGGATTTTGGGCCTAATATATTAAATTAACTATAAGAAGGAACCCCAGAATATTTTAGGTAATTATTTAGGCCTCTATATTATGCTTCAGGACCCCTAGCCAACACGAAAACCTAAGAAACACCGCAAATAGCAGATTCCTTGCTTTACGGCCTCCTGATAAGTACAGCGCAAGCTTTCTTGCTGTAAGGACCCATCTCAAGTTCACTGATCTTGGTGCACTCAGCTACATGCAAGCATGGACGGCAACAAAGCATACGTAGATGGGGAAGAGCTTCTTACGCGCAGGGGCAGCTTGTGGAAGGGCCTCACAAGAAGGTCTATCCAACTTTTTGGGTCCATGCTAAGAGCGCTTCTGAGACTCCCCATAGCCGGGTTGGAAGAGATGCCAACTAAGCGCCGGGGCTTAACCCTTAGATAAAACTTTCCATCTTCCGCCCAGTCGCGAGTCTGCACTGTTGCAGTTCACGGAACTGAAAAATGTGTATACCTTTGTAGAGTAGAAGGCTGTTCGTTGCTTCGAGTTTGTAGACCGGTTTAGGTAAGGAAGCTAGGGGTCTGGAGTCAGGGGTTCTGACACAAAGCCCTAAACCCCAACCCCTCCGAAACACTGGACCCTGAAAACTGCAACTCCGTCATTTTCTTGAAGGGCCCTAGCCGCCAGCAAGAGACTCCAAACAGCGAGAGTATATATTGGTTTTTATTATGCGGGGTCCCAAAGCAGGACTTTATATGAACTCAGACGAAACCACATTGAACTGATACCCCAAACTGATATGCGAGTTTGAGAAGATTGGGACCAGTTCATGTCCAAAAAGTAGGATCCTTGTTGCAAGTTGCAGAATAAGGTTCACTGAATTTGAAGAACCACTTGCAAACCACCACGGCCGCTTCGAAACCTCAAACAAGAAGCCCGGATGTTAATCACTTTTCATGTTCCGAAGGGCCATGCATCGAGGTAGTCATGTAAGTGACGTAGTGTATACTTTGGCCTTGAAGTCCATGGAACCCTGCAAAACCCAGGAGTAAAGCCTAACAGAGCCAATTTCTTAACCCTGAACAGAGCACCTCCCGGAATTCTTTCCGGGGCAGATGTACATGCTGGTCATGAAAATCCAGCAACAAACCGGCCCTCTCGTCAAATCCGAGGCCAATGCCGAGTCTTTGTCCTTCCAGACGCTTTATGGCGTGGGTTCTTGGCTTTAGTGGTTCGGGGTCGGAGGTCATGTGCACATGTGGAGTTTACAGGGTTTAAGACATCAATATTGTACGTCTAGATTTTCGTACTTGGAATGTCGCAAGCAACATGCTTTTAATCAACGCTGCTTGGCAGGGATCGCTAGGTCGAGCTTCTGATGATATTTCGGGCTTGGGGTTTCCGGTTCTTCACGGAACATCGGGATTGGGTGTTGCGAGTGGCAAGGAGGTCTGAGCCGCAATCCGGCATAGTGCTCGGTAGGGTGCGTTTGAAGGGATCTAGAAGGGATAACAAGTAGGGGCTACTATCGGGTTACTGCAAGAGTTTCGGGCTTGGGGATTAGGCCTGACGGATGTTAGGGTTTGAGGTGTTCAGGGTTTAACGGGGCCCAGCATGGATGGGTGTGGGCTTAGAGCAGGATGGTTTGTGGGGTGTAGGCGTTTCACGTTCATGGAAGTTAGTAAGGGTACAGGAGCCACTCAGCGTTCAGGACACTTCAACATGAACGGTTCGCATCAAACCTTGCATCAATTGCTCCAAAGCGTGACATGCTACCCTTCTTCGAAATTCTCTACCGAAACTTTTCGCCCCAAACGCCCTGGCCCCACGGGCACTGGCAAACGAGCATCACGCTTACAGCTCAGCGCTTTCGAGTCTAAAAGCCCTAAACTCTGAAACCGTAAATCATTACGGCACAATCCTAAGCTAAACCCTAAACCCTAAGCCCTGAACCCTAAACTCTAAACCCCACCTGGACCGCAAAAGTATGTAGAATAATAAGCCCGAGGACCTCAACCCTAGACCCTGAACCAAGAAGGGTCTTCGGCACCTGGGCCCAATGCTTGGCGAGGTCGGCCAAGCTTTGCTGGAAGGGTGCGGCTTTAGGGTTTAGGGTTTGGGGTTTAGGGCTTAGGGTTTAGTGTTTGGGTTAGGGTTTAGGGCTTAGGGCGGCCATTGTTGGACATTTGTTGCATCGTGGCTTTGGTCCGAACATGTTCCAGAAGTCCTGTGTTTCTCCGACTGGCAGATGCCAACGTATTTGATCCCCATCTCCGCGCAGGCCTCGGCCAAGCGGCCATACCCTGGAGTCACATCCAAGACCATTTTGGCCTTGAAGCTCGTGAGCACAGCAGTCCGGAGGCCTGTGGACTTCCTGGTTTCATACGCAGGATGTTGATTTCAGCAGGGTTCTTAAGTCGACAAAAAGAGCACATGGTCACCCATAAACCGAGTTTCACCTCTTGCCAGCTCAGCGGACGTGTGTCCTTCGTGGCCAGATTGTCAATACAGGTTTAGGTATTTCGATGGAACCATGATGTTGGGAAGCTGACGTCCCCAAAGTCTCCGGAAGTAGATGGGAATATTGTGAAAGCCACACACCCCAAGACCCTCAGCCCCCATTAATTAAGGGCTTCTAGGGGTGCAGGTTTAAGTAAGCACGCAGCAGTCCAAATCGTGAATCCTAGACCCTTAGCCTTAGCAGCTTGTGGGCTAAAGGGCTTTCGGCTCACAGCCGCAGTCCTTGCTGATGACATAATCCTTGTTGTTCAACAAGACAGATGGAATCTCATAGTGAATGTACACGGGGCCTGGTGGCAGCGCCGAACGAATATTCAGTCAGGGTGCATTGGGCTTCGAGAAGTTTGAAGTCTAATATAGGGGCTTAAATGATTACCGATACTACTTTGGCGGTTCCTTGTTATAAGTAATTATAGAATGATGGGCCCCAAAAACCCTATTCTAATCATTAAGGCCCTGTATTAAGGTCACAGGCGTAGCTAGATCGGGCTGCGAGGGCATGGGATCTTGGATCTGTAGCTTTGGAAAGTCAACATTTGGGCTAAGGCCTCAGGGCTTAGGCTTCAGGGTTTGGCACGCATGCAGAGATGTGGGTCTGACGAGGGTGTTGGATGCTTCTGCGCCAGGTTAACATTGGGTCCTAGATCCAAAGGCTTTAAGGCTTTGGGTTTAGGGTTTAGGGCTTTGGGGGCTTATGTGTACCATCATCTGCTCCGCTTGTGAAGGGGCTCTTGCTTGGATCCTCGATGGCTCTGGACAGGAACCCTGCAGCCTCTGTCTACAGGAGCATTGAAACTTCAACGATCAAACTCTCCGGCGTCTTCTGGTTGCCGAATACCGACATAGTTCATCGTATATGCATATTATAGGAACCTTCAGTGGACAATGTGTAGTACAGTGATGCTAAGAGATAACTCAAGTAGGACCGGACAGACTTTTCCAATTCCAGATGCCCAGCTAGGATAGGTCCAGGGACCAGGGTCCAAAGAGGTGGCATCTTTATGCATGAGTGTAAGCTTTGTAGAGTCCACGGTCTGAGGCAGAAGGACCTAAGGAACCCCAGACCCAAGCCGGTAGAGTTCAGTAAGGTGTGCACGGCTGACAAGGCTCATCGAAACCTCTCTAAAGCCTACATACACGACTCTAAACCCTAAACCAAGGTTTGGAGTCCTTCATCGAGACACTGAACCCTGGTTCATGCTGAAACAGGACCCCAAAGACTAAACCTGAATGAAGACTTCGCACCATCGACCTGGATCTAAGCTCCAAACGTGTGCCCTCAACCTGTTGCAGAACCTAATTCAACAACCCTAAACCCTAAACACCGAACACCTAAACCTCAACGTAAAAACCCTGATGAACACAGCCAAAGAGCAAAATCCCCATCAAACCCGTAAAAGCTCACGCAGTAATACAAAACCTACAGAGCGCATTCCCAAAAATACCCTTTACAGTAAACCTACCACCCCTAAACCCTTTATATCCTATATCGCCTGTATACCCTCTGTACCCTAAACCCCCCACTCCCTGGCCCAAGGGCCAGCCTTCTAGGTCCTCAGAGAGCGTCAACGACTTCGTCGTGTCCCCTGTCTGGTACGCTACGACGACCTCGGGAAGGATTTCTGGGGCCATGTGTCTTTGGATTTGACGCGGGCTTTCACAAGGGTCCTACTGGGGGCTTTTGCCTAAACCCCCCCAAAGTAGGCAAAATAATGGCCCAATACCCATAAACGGCTGTTATTCTACAAACCTTTGGGGTCCAGGTATGGCCCAAACCCTGACGCCCCTGAGCCAACTCAAGCAACCATAAGAAAAGGCAACCTCTCCCTATCCCTAGCGGTCAAAGTAGCCCAAAAGCCTTGTATAGTATGGTCTTTTGGCCCAAAAGCCTTAATAGATGTATCCTTAGATCCCCAAGGCATTTACCCTGAGCAAATAAAATGACCCCTCAGCGTAAAGCCCTGCAACCCTATGCAACCACCCAGCTTCCGAAAAGGGCGAATATAGATCACCAGTGGAAGAGCCATGAAGAGCCCATGAATACTTAGTTCAGCCCACACCCTATAGCCTGAGACCGTAGCCCTGAAAACCCCCAAGCGCTGAAATCCGAAAACCTATATACTCCTACCGAAATCCTAAACCCTCAAGCCCTCAACATGTGGAGCATAAAAAAAAGTAATCCAAGACCCCTAAATGCCCTGAAGCCCGGAACCCTGAAACGCATGAAATCCCGAAACCTGTAAACCCTGAAATCCTCAACCCTTAAACCCTAAACCCTAAGCCCCAAACCCTGAACTCCTAAACCCTAAAACCCCTACAATCCTAAACCACAAAGAGATGGCAGCACACCTCCGAGCTGGCTGAGACAGACCAGAGGGCGCCTCACCAAGCTGAGGTATGATCTTAAGGGGTGGGTCAGGGTTTTGGCTTTCATGCGGCGCACTGAAATACGGGATAAATCCTCTTTGGGGTGTGCAACACAAGAGCACCATTTAGAGACCCCAAAGGGTCCTGCGGCTTGTATGAGCAACATGGAAGGCTTGAGGATTTTACGGCCTGGGCTTCGTCAGCCTTTGAATCTTATAGGCGCAACGTAAACTAAGGGTTCGGGTTTCAGGGTCCTGGGCGTGGGGCTCAAAAGGGAAAATCGGGGCTTCAATAAGTGTGATGGGCCGTGTGCCCCTGCCCAACGCTGTAAGCCCAACACTTTGCAAACTCGAGAGTTACGAAAACCAGAAGCCGCCCACCCACAAATTCTAAAGCCTGCATGTAAGTAAGACCCTTTCAGCTCCAAGAGAACGCACAACACCCAAAACACACGCACAAACAAAACCACTTTAGCAAGCACCCATACAATTTACGAAGGCGGTACAGGAAACCAAATCGAGGTTCAGGTCTCGCCGGATGTCCAACACTCCCCTCAATAGACCCCTGACAGCCTTCAAAGTAAGACTGTGAGACTGGGTCAAAGTAAGACTGTGTCGCAGCAGCCGAGAAGGCGGATGCAATTGACAATCAGCACAGGCAGTGGAACCGTTAACCCAGACCTTGAACCTGGTGGGTTGGTACTATAGGCGCCTTAATCATTACCAATACTATTTTGGGGGTTCCTTGATACACTATAATTTAGTATAATGGGCTCCAAAACCCTATTCTAATTATTAAGGCCCCTACATTAGGCTTATAGTCGTCGACGTGGCGGTGGTCAAAGGCTGTCTCCAATGCTCCGATGTAGACATCTGGCCCCTGACTTGTGTGCAATGCTAGCCGCTAGCCATGGGCCACAGTGCTACCCTCACCCAAAGGGTCCTGGGAACTGTCATGGGGGATACTTCCCCAAACCATAAAATAGTAATTCCTAATACAAAAACCCTACATTCTACAATTGGTACCTTGGACCCTTTGAGTCAACATGTTTGACCCCTAAACCCTGGTTGTCTTCTGTTACAACCCTCAACCCTAGTCGTAATCTGATGCCGTTACACTACACTTGCCAAAAACGAGTCCTCGTGCGTAACATTCCTCAAGTATGGACAGCCCGTATAGTGAAACCCTAAAGTAGAGCCTGCACCTTCAAAGCGTTGAACTACGCTTTCTGAAACCAAACCCCAGAGGCTGATCTTTGAACCCTGAAGCAACCAAAAGTGCAGAAAGGCCTCCTAGGATCAGGAAGAGGATGCCACACACCAAGGAACCTCGGGGCTTCGGCTCTGCGGGCTTGGGATTGGTGAAATTTGGGGACCGTGGCGGAACAAGTTTCAAGGTTGCACAGACGTCTTCAAAGCCACGTGGCATTGAAAAGTCCACAATGAGGAGCTTGCACAAATCAAGAGTTAAAACAAAATATATACTATAATACAGCATGTACTATAAAATCATACATTATACTGTACAATAAAAACATCCGGCTGCATGGATTTAGGACTCGGCGAGTCTGTTCAATGGGTGTGAGACCGAAGACATGGCGGTATCACAGCGGGTCGTGGTCGCAGTGGCGGCGAGTGCCGCCGCTGTGGTTGTCTCTGCTGGTGCTGGTGTGTTATGTGCGTTCATTGCCCTTGCATGCCACCAGCAGATATCCATGGGATCCTACACCCTGAACAGGATACGCTACACCTAAACATTGTAACATCATACCCTGCACCCTCTGAAACATGATGCCCTGAGCCCAAAAAGTCGCGCCTTCCGACCAGATAACGAGGCTCTGGAATGGTGCTCTGGGGCCACCGCAGCACATCTGTGCCCATCTAGTGAAAATTCGCCATTGGTAGGTATACCTGGAGCCGGTTGAGTAAACAACATGAGTATTGTGGACGCAACGCAGTTCCCAATACGATAGCCCATGTCATTACAAGCGTTTGCTGCCGCGGCTATATGTGGGAGAGTGCACCGTACTGATGCGACGGCCCACAAGTCTGAGTGTCCTGTAGTCCCGAGAATCAGCATCAATCGTAGCCATACGGTTTGGGCTTCAGAACTTCCAGGCTACACGCCCTTGTTCCGAGGCTTGATGAAGGGACCTCTGGAATGTTCACGGGTAAGTACAAGGCGTCAATGTGAGGGGGTTCGGAGGTTTTTGTTTTGAAGGCTTTCGGAGGGTCGCGATATGAAGAGCTGCCTAAGCAAGGACCAACCTAGCATCTTGAGTGCCCAAGGGCCCCGCGGCCTTTCTTCAGGACACATCGAAGTTTGATGGCCCTCGATGATATCCGTCCACCCTTTGGGGGTCCGGTGTGGGGTTCAGGGTTTAGGGTTCCTGAAAGACCAAATGACCCCAAAAAGTAGGGGCCCTATACCCATATACTATGAATCCCTATATGGTATATGAACCTTAAACCCTTTTAGGGTTCATGTCGTCCTTAAGGTTCAGGTTGAGAAAGTTCAAGGCTCGGGGCTGGCTTGGGCTTAAAACTTTGAGCTTGCAGGGAGCCCTGAAGTACTGGACCCGATGTCAATGACAAGCACGGTTTTAAGGTGTAAGGTTTGGTTAGAAAATTACAAGTTCAGGTTCATACTTGCTGCTGACTGGAGTACAAGTGACTTCTTCCGAGACCTTAGACCGTACAATCACCCTGCCTTGTGTCTGGCTGCTGCGCCAAGTGCCATATACACCTGCCAAGGCTTCTCGATTGTGCAAGGTGTAGTGTACCGGTCCATCAATGGAGCCTTTCGAAGAGTCATCACATTCACTGGGCATTTTTGAAGTAACCAGGGAGAAAGAAGTATAAACTTGTATTTCATAATGGCTCCTTGAAGAAAAGTTGTTAAAGTATGGTACTGCAAAGGCCAGACCTCAATCACAACCTTAAAGTCAATAAAATCTGTATAAGCATCGACTCGAACGGCCTGAACCCAACATCCACAAACCCAAGCAGTTTTTACATCCAAACATCCCTGTGACTCTGCAGCTCCAAGTGTGGGTACGGCATAGACTTAGACCGAGAAATCCCCAAAACCTCGTCTACAGGATCAGGATACCGAGCTCATTGCAAACACCAGCAGAGGAAGAAAAAGAGAGAGAGAGAGAGAGAGAGACAGAGGGAGACTTCTGTGGGGCGCTCTTTGGGCTCCCTGCGTAAGCCCCAGAAACACCAGGCTCTCGTGTTTAGAGTTTGGAGTTCCGGGTAGTTCGATTGGTGGGCGAGGCAATGCGGCTCCATCAGATGCGGGTTTATGTCACTGTGGGGTTACACAGGGGTTTAGGGTTTAGGGGTTTTGGGTTTGGGATTTCGGGTACTGATTTTGGGGCTCAAGCGGCTTGAATTACGGTTGGTATCTGGGCCTTTCGGCCGTACAGGGGCTTAAAGTCTGTGTAAGGTTTCAGGCCATCCAGGGTTTCTCGTTCTACAGAGGAGATACAAATGTGCTACTTTACAGGGCCAATGTTACATTTCGTTTGCCAAGCTCCAGCACTGCCAGGCCGAAAACCTGACACGCTCGGACCCGCTTACAATCGAAGCCACGGAACGCGTTTCGGGCTTTCCCTTTGCAAGGAGTTTGGGGCATTTTATAGAAGCTTTGAAGACGGCCGAAGTTTGACAGGGTTCTGTTCAACTCATGCGTCTGTACTCTGGCTGTCCGGCCTGTTGTACCAGCAAAATGCAACATCTACTAGTTTAGAGGGGTTGCTTGTGTCGAGACTGCGCGGAACAGCAGGTTGTGGACGCTATTCGACGGATTTGTTGACTTAGTAAGTGAAGAGGGTGTAGGCTTAGAGTTTAGGAATGGTGTCTATGACTATCTGTACCTGTCACCCTACTTCAAGCCCTGCCTGCTTGGATCCCTGATCCTTGCGGGACCCTGCGAGTCTCTGGGAGAAGGCAATTTAAGGCCAAAGTAAAGGAAGCCTCAAAATCACCAACATGATTCCTATAACTATTAGGGTTCCTGAATATGGCCAACTATACTGGGATAGGCCCTGAAACCCTATGCTAATCATGAAGGCCCCTGTTTTTGAAGGGACCTTGTTGACTGAACCCAGAAGCCAAAACCATGCCTCCCGCATGAAGCTTTGCAGCCCTTGCCACCCGCACTCTCTTCGGAGGCGGATGTTCCTGGAAAGAGCGGGGTGCTTTAGCGGTTCTGTAGTTTACCTTCTCCTATGTTGCTGCAGATTCTTATCGAAAACTCTGATACAAAATCTATAGTGACCTTGCAAAAACAAACTTGCATTGTAAGCTCAAGGTGGGGTGTGGGGTTTAGGGATTGGGGGGGTAAAAATCTTTGGATTTGTGGTTTAGCGAGGCAATAGAGTTTAGGGACTAGCATTCGGGATTTAGCCACAGCTCCTGTGAGGAACAAATTTACGGAAAGCATAGAAGCAAGGTGTTACTATGAATGTCTGCATACAAAACATCCCGGCACTTATGGTCCCAAGACCAAAACCCGAACTTTGCTCACTAACGATCCGTCTTATTAGTTTTACAGGTACAACGCATGGAGGGAGTTCGCATGTCAGAACATAGAGAGGAATCCTGGGCCAATTGGTGGAGAACCCTAAACCCCTGCAGGGCCTTAGATATACTTGTCGTTCTACAAAGCTATCGAATATTTATGAACTCTAGGGTTTGGTTGGACCGTCGTGTTGAAACACAGTGTCACACTGGGGATCTACAGCACGGGTTTAGGATTGACTGGACATTGCGAAAACTACCTCGGTCTGCATATGCGGAGCTACTACACCCTTGACCCTTGCTTGAATCCCTAAACAACCCAGACCCTCTTTCGTAAGAAAAGGAATTTTGGTGCACATACCTTGAACCCGGCATAATTGAACCCAAACACCAGAAACCCTAACACTGTAAACACTAAGCTCCCCTTTGATGCATTGGGCGTGTGGGGGATATCTAACCATTTAAAATCGTAAGAAGGCCTCTCTATGTGGGTGAGCACTACACCACCGGCCTTCTGTTGGTGGCATGGCGCTCTAAGGGCGGCGCCCGCAAGCGCCACGCATCGCTGTGAGCCAAATGCATGCGGCAGAATGCACACTTGAGTTCAGGGCTTGTGCTGATAATTAGCCTGAACCCAAAACAAGCAAACAACTTTGCCTAGCTTTGTTCTTGCATGGACCCCCCGAAAAGACCTAGGAATAGGGCACCTCCATTGCAAATCCAAGGGAGGTTGCGGAGTATCCCAGAGTGCCACCAGGTTGTATGGTGCAGACCGAAAAGGCTTATCTTTTCAAGAGCAATCTTAGAGCCGGGGGGATCTTGTTCCCTAGGGCATTGTGCTTGTCCCTGGGCATGCGGAGTAGATTCAAGCTTTGGTGTTGCCTGGAAACTTTTAAGCTTTCAGTGTACAGTTCTGTCTGGAGAACACCACCTTTTCGAGTTGCTGGTGGAAAGAGCTCGAGGGTGTACGCAGGCTCAAAAAATGTGGCTGGAGCCTTGCGGCTTGATGTCTGACCATGCGCAGGTGGCCTAGTGCTTATTGGGATTACCCGCTTGCCTGTCGTACTGCCTCGTATGATCCCTAAAACCATCGGCAACCTATCTTGAGTATAATCCTGTTCGCTAATGTCATAGTACGACACACCAGAACCCCGCAAGCTAAAGCCTAAAGCTCTTCACATCTTATCACAGGGCTCTTGTAATTCCAATGGGGCTCTAGCCCAAGACGCCCGGTTACCTTCAGAAGTGTTTTCTCATTATATGCCGTGGATGCACAAGGTCAGTCGCCTACTACTACCACAGTATCTGGCTCTTTAGGGGAAGACTCTATAAAGCCCTACAGAAATCCGGTAAGGAACCCCAAAACAACCCCACCTAATTACGACCCCATGCAGAACCTGCAGAACCCCCATCGAAGTCTCGGAGAACCTCGTCGCCATAGCAGGCGGCCAGTCGCTCCGCGCGGAGCAGCGCCCAAAGCGCCAACAGGGGCCTAGACCAAGGAGTTCCCAGACACTCCAAAGAGAGTCCTACAACTTTACGGTCTAGAGGGTTGGGGGTTCAAGGTTTTAGGGGTCTTGGGCTTGGGGTATAGTTTAGTTGCTAGGGTTTTATAAAGGCCTTTGGATGGTTTAGGGTGTTCGGACTCGGGGTTTAGGGTTTAGGCTTCACTCACAGCTTTGTGGGCCCGAAGGTACACACGACGTACATAGGTACACCGATCGCGACGGCAAAGGTCGTTCTATCTGTTTGTTTTCGCAAAAAAATACGTGTAACTCTAACTCATGCACAAAATCTCATGAACGTCTAAGTAGTGTAAAGAGTAAGCGGCTCTTCGGGCTCTTGCGGAATATGAGGGTTTTATGACGGGTTTATTGCAAAGGGGTTGGAACAACGATGGGGTCTTGTAGAGGGCTGTGTGTCATATGGCTTTGTGAAATCCTCTAGTGGCTTTAATTTAGGATACCGGAGGTTTGGTGTTTTGGGTTTATTTCGGGGTTCAGAATTGGGGGCCTAGGCTAGGCGCTGGGAGTTGGCGGTTTGAGAGCCAGCGCCCCTTTGCCACAAACAGGCCTCTGTGCTGACAGCGCCTCGAGGCCCTGCCGCAAAGCTGTGGCACCTGCATCGCGGATCATAGGATGCAATGTATCTGCATATGTATAAAAAACAAACAAAGATACATGCGTAGACTGCATAGATACATCTATATGGAGGGCTGAGAGTGTATCCAAGAAAGATTCCCGTTTCTGAGACACAATTATGCCGTTGCACAGCAGTAGCTGCAAGAGGCTCACAAGTGGCCCGCCTAATGTTGCCGTGTCGGCTCCCACTTTACCACGGCCAGGCTCCCCAGAATCCCTTGACGATAGGGGTACGTACCTAAGTGGAATGATTTTCCGGGGAAAGAACGATTGGAAGGAAATGCACATGGCGAGAAGAAACCTTGCGTTGTACGTTACATGTCAGAAGCACAGATATCTTTCATTGTTCAAGAACAAGCAAGAACCCTCATCATAACCCTCATCTAGAAAACCTCACATAACCGAGATAACCCCTCAAGTTTACGAGTAACAGTCTCCCAGCCTTTCATGCGGAATGCTGGCCCTGAGCTTGCAGTTGAACGAACAACCATTCCTCATTGCCCCTAGCCCCCAAGATTATTGCAGGGGCTTGGGCTTTGAGTTTAGTATGCCCTGGGTTCTCATCATAACGACTCCTCCTAAACCCTAAACCCCTAAACCTGGGTACCGGGCACGGCGAGTCCAAAGCGAAGCTGGCGGGAATCGGCTTCGGAGGAGCCAGTGCAAGCCTGGAGCCGGGGTTTTTCGGCTGGATGTAAGGCCTGCCTGGTGCCAGGAAGACCTACCCTCTTAAGGAACCAACTAATAAACAAATAAATAAATAAATAAATATATATATATATATATATAGAGACATATTTTTGTATACATATATATCTAGAAAGCATATTAAGGCACTTTACAACGGTAGGTCTTTTCGGCCACAGGTATCGATTGCCAGTTTGGCATCAATACCGTGGTTCCTTGAAAAAGGTGTATAACCCGTGGAACGTATTTCTGGGTCCTGTAGCACGGACACTGCAGTCAACCCCACATAAGGGCTTGCAGGTTAAGGCTTGATTCTTGCAAGGGTCTCAGACGGCGCTAGATCGGACTTGTAACTCTTGGAAGTAAAAAAGCCCTTGCAGAACCTGGAAACCCCACAGGAGTAGACAGGCGATAGTGCCTCAAGTTTGAACCCCAACACAGCCCCGAATCCGCTGTGCAAAACTGAAGCCTTAACACACAGAATCTGAAACAGCGGCGGCAAGCGTTTCGTCTGTTAGAGGTGTCAAGGGTTTCATAGGGTGGGTACATTACTAATTACAGGGTCTTACCAAAAAAGAGCATAGGAGCTGTATGAGCGAAACTAGTTGCTTTTTTCAGAGACTTATTTCAAACTCCACACCACACCTTGGTTGATTCCTGCTGACGTTTTGTCGTGCGACTGCGGTCCCAAGCAAAATATACCGATAAGGACCAGTCAAAATTACGGATTCAACCTCGCATGAAGCTGTCCGGCATAGTGCTTCAGAGCCCGTACCCTAAATCCTCCCGAGCCACGCAACATGAAACCGCACGACTACGGAACGTAAACTTCTACCCTTGGAACCCCAATTCTGCACCTACAATCGCAAACCCCGCACCTCGGCTTCCTAAAGCTCTAGCGCCAAACCCTAAAACCCAAGGCGTGCAAGTGCCCTTGAAGCGGAAATAATCAGAGAAGCACGGGAGGGTTGTTCTGCAAGAAAAAGCGCTCAACCCAAAGAAATGACAGTGTAACTTGTCAAGTACATATTTCAGCTCCACGCATCGTGAGGACAACCTATGTAGCCCCCGTAGGAACCAGATCCTATAGACCCGAACATCTCAAGCCTTCTCCGACGTGGACGTCGCCACTGGCGATTGCGAGCGGCTTCGGACACACCTTGAACCCAAAGCGGTTTACTTGTGGCTATTTTAGGCTGGACATTGACAAGAAATCCCCACAGAAGCCACATCTACCCTTGTTCCGGCAAAACAGGCCCCGGGGTACTTCGATTTCCGCGACACTTTTAGGACGCTTGTCGCGAAGCTACCATACCCTAACGGCTCTATAGAAACCCGTCCTTCAGGACTTGCTACCCCAAGGCATGCTGCAAAGCATGCACATATGCATACATACATACATACATACATACATACATACATACATACATACATACATCCGTGCATGTATGCATGCATGCATGATATGTGGTTATAAAAAGAAGTCTGTAATATAGGGATGTGCATGCATTTGAAGTATGTGACGGCATAATTGTTGATGACCCACAAAATTCCACAGTTGTGGGAGAAGCTGGGAGTTTTGCTCTCAACATTTCCTTATGCACTAATTATGCAAATGTAGCATAGCATAATGCTCCAGGCTCGCAGATCGTGCAGTATATTCCCAGAGATGTTGGCCCTTTAACGCATCTGGAACAGATTCGTACCAGATCCTCAATCCCAATAAGGGAGACCATGAAACATCCCATACCTGGCAAGATCCTCTTAAGCTCAGTACGAGAAAACATGAGACATCGATAGACATCCCTAGCAAGAGCCTCTATGAAACGACCTGCGCCCTCTGAGAGCCCCACAGCGGAAGGGCGCATGCCCGTTGCCTCAGGCCAGTGCTTCCCGAAGAGAAGGGATTTACGGTCTAGGACCGGTTTAGTGTTTAGGGGCTTAGGGTAGGGCTCGAATCGCCTGCAAGGGCAGGAATATCGGTAGCCCCAGTTCCTGTAGAATCGCCCCAAATGGGGAAGGGAACGTCTTTAACATCAGCCATGGTGGGCCGTGCTGTTTATGAGCTCCTCGAGTATGGGGATGCGGTTTCACTTCGAGAGCTGCGCTTGGTCTTACAAAGCCGGACAAGCGTCGACCTGACATCCCAGAGGCCTCTCATAAAGCAAATGGCAGAGAACACCCTTGCGACACTGACTTCCGGTCTCGACTTGATGCAGATGCCGCTGGAACAAATAGCAAGATTGCGTGACCCGTGTATCGGTAAGTGGGAACCTTTCTGCAATAGGTGACACGTGTTTTGGACTGTGCCGACGGCCGAGATCAATATGAACTGTGGCAGACAACGCATCCGGGTGGAAGGCTGCCTATGTATGTCTATGACCCTAAGGCCCGACACAAGGCTTGCGAAGCGAAGGTCCAGATCCGCATGGCCAGGGGCATGATGCCCAGCATTCTGCCACGGCTCTTTGCTGACAAGCAGGTAGTGAATGATCGCCAACCCATGACTGCTTCGGGTATGCTGCTTGGGGGTGGTGCTGCCCTGCTCTGTCCTGGCTGCTTTGACCCTGGTGGCCCTTGACGCATCTTGCCGGCCAATTGTTCTGAGGATGTTCGATGCATGGCTTTTCGTGGTGGTTCACGGAGGTAGCATCGAATGGACTTCAGATCCTTTTTGTTCTAGAGGAGGGAACGCTTTTGATCGTAGGCGCTGTTAAACACAGCTTTTCCAACGATTGCTGTTGCACCCTCTAACCAGCCTTAGTGCACACTGTGGCGCTGTCCCAGATTTCTGCGCAAGGCTGAAACCAGTCCGAATTCAGACGCGCATGAATTTTGGGACGCGCTTCCCCGTGCCGCACAACGCGGCCTGAAGCACGAGTGTCCGCATCCAATCCAATCCAATCCAAGGGCTTAGGGTTGAGGGTGAGGGTGTAACCGAGGCTTTTCTATTCTCAGCAGCTCTGCTCACCGGTCTCACCTCTGCTGAGCATCAAGCACGACGACCCAAATCTTGTTCCATTGTCAGACCTGAAATCGTACCCCATGTAGATCGAGGGGCATCATTGCAACTTATCCAAAATTGCTGGGCGGCCAAATTACGCCTTTTGGTAAGTCATGAATTTAGGTGGGCTTAAGGTTCGAGTGGGCTTTGGGGTCACCTCAGAACTACGCAAGACTACGGGGATAGTAATACTAACTATCCTGATCTCTACAATACACCTTCAAGCACGATCCAGTGCTTCAATTCCCAAGACTCGGACAAGTCGTTCGCCGCAGACCGTCCATGAGAGGCCGCTTTGTGTTTCTCTGGAACTTATGTCGAGGTTTGGGTTGAAGGTTGGAGGCTTGGTAAAGACAGGGGTCAACAATTTTTAGAATTTCTATGTAGATTCATGAAGCGTAACAGTCCCCCAAGACAAATTCTAAGCATTCAGCCCCAGAAACTATATGTAGCATCCTACAGCCCACAAACTATTCTAACTGGCCATCAAGGCGTCTGGCTGGTGCAACTACGGGGCTCATGGGTTCAAGTCCGGCCGCGGCTGCAGGACGCGACTAAGTAAGGGGATTTTGGGCTTTAGGATAGGATCGGATAGGGTTTGGGGCTTTGTGGCTAGGGTTTTGGCCTTTAGGATAGGATAGGATAGGACAGGTTTTGGGGTTTGTGGGCTTGAGGTTTCGGGCTGTTGGGGGTTAGGGCTGTTGGGTTTGGGGGTTGTTGGTGTTGGACGTAAGGTAAGGCTTTGAAGCTTTCGGGCTCTAGGAAGTATGGTAAGGGTGTATTGTTGGGGATTGAAGGCATCGGGATGCATTGCTACTGCTACGGGTTCCGATACAGCTGGCAGCCACAGATTGCAGGCCAAGTTTTCCATCCCACACAAAAGGTGTTTCAACTTGGAAAACGAAACTCGCTCATGCCAACCCCAGATAAAAATCGCTTCAGCTTGTGATGAGATGGGGCCGTACTAATTGGAACAGAGGTTTGGGTCAGCAATATGATATGAGGACAGATTTAAAGGGAAAACAACTACTAATTTACTAATCGTACCAGGAACCCACGTCAGAACCTTGCGACTCCCAAACAGCATGAGCGCTTGGCTTGTCGCACCATATATGGTTTGGTGGAAATCTCAAAGAGACTTAAATACCGTGCAACACCTCAAATACGGCCCACCCGATCGTAGTTGCGAGCCTTACTTCCGGGTGCTTCGAACCCTTAACCATAATAGCTGTAATAACCCTAAAGTCATTTATGGCCTAGTCCTTAATTGGGTTTAGATATTCAGGCACCACGATGTGCCATGTGCCTTCGGCCCCAGTCACTACTGGAACCCAGACGAACGAGGTTGATGAGGGAGACTTTGTGACGAAGCCAGGGTTGGGATTTAAGGTGTGCGATCTAGGATTTAAGATTTAGGGCTAACGGTTTTTTGGTTTAGCAGGCTTTGGGGTTGCTTTTAAGCTTTCGTCTCCCACACCCCCAGGCGAAGAAACCTCTAAATCCCAAACTGCTGAACTTGTTCCGTAGGCATCCCTGCATATAACACGGACCCGGGAGACCATCTAATCCTGAAGCACCATACCAGACCATACCCGAACCCCGAACTCACGAAGCAAGGAACACTCCTGAGCAAGACTGGCAAGTTTAACCACGCTGGAACCCAAAATGCTGCATTGAACCACACGAGGCCGAAAGCTTAAAGAAACCACACAGTCCCCAAACCTAAAGACGAAGTTACACCCTACAAGTATCACCCGACGCTGTAAAGCAATGCCTAGAACCCTTCAAGCCCAAAGCACTTCCAAGCAATACGCCCCGAACCTCAATACCTTGACCCCTGTTATAGAAACCTCATAAAACACTGTTAATCGGTATTGACGCCCAAGAACACTCCACACCCCTTTTTTCGTCACCAGCGCTGCTTCATCCAAAGGGCTACGAGCTCATCCGTAGTTTCAGCAGCACGGGACCTGACAAGGAAAGACAACTCCACTTCTTGCTTCGTCTCGTATATCTGTTCAGGCTTTAGGGATTAGGGTTTGGGGTTTAGAGTTTAGGCTTGGTAATGCGGTTGTAGACAAGGCAGGTTTAGGTTCTGGGTAGAGGTCGTTGGCCGGTGTTCATGATTTGAGTTTGTTCTGGCTCTTCTCCTAAGGCTTCTGCAGCCCAAAGCTATTCTGGAGCCTGTCCGTCTTCGCCATGCAGTCCCAGGCCATTCTCCTGAAGTGTTTGTTAGCTGCCACCGCACTCGGTCCGACGAGTTGATTGAAGGCATGGCATCGAAATGAAGGCGAGATGTGCCTCAGGGCTGTTTGCCGGGCTGTAGTCAGAGCGCGTCTCTGTGGAACCTCCTAGGTTTGGGGGTTAGGCCCTGAAACATACACAGTGTAGGCCTTGAGCCAAAACTGAACGCATCCCAACTCCTGATATTCTTAATTAACACCAAATGCTAAACTCCCGACAACTTGAAGACCTTAAACCTCTAGGCCCTGTTAGTACATCCTAAGCCCTCAACTGTTCAGCCAGGCCTGTTCCCTGCAGAGGTTTCGCCGTCATTGGCGGCTTCAGCGCTTCCTGCTTCGGATGTAGGAACTCACTCTACACGCTGAATATTTGCATCCATTACAATTGAACCCAAACGAAGACAAACAAACAGCTGGTGGACACCATAGCACTATCTCTCCAGCAGCCGTTGCAGAGTCGCAGAACCCTACCAACCGAAGCGTAGCAAGGACAAAGGAAATCCTAAAACCGCAAACCAACACACTCATTGAGAATCTCCTGTTCTTGCTTGCAACCCCAAGCCTCAATCCCAAACCCATGCTTTAGGGCCCTGTATAGTCAGCTAGTGCCACTATTCACTATTCCTTAGGTTCCACAGGAAAACTAGGGTACAATGTCCTCCGATGCTCTGGTTTACTTAGTATGGTCCCTATATATATATATATATATATATATATATATATGAAATCTCAACATCCAAATCCTGAAATCCAAACGGTCAAACTGCTGGTCACCGTGCCCGTAACCCTGCAAGTACACCTCCGGTAGGCTTATAGCACCCCCTAAAGTAAAGCCGGAATCTAATAGTAAATCTCGTATTTCTTTAGTATCTGATAACAGCCCTTTATAGGTTCTAGTAACTTGTATCAAAACAACCCCTATCTTACCTTTTGATATCCCCTGCGCTGCCTTCGCTCAAGACTCTTACATAAACCCTAAACCCATGACCCTTAAACAATCTTATTTCCACTGAACCCTGAACCCACAATCTCATAACCCTGCAACCGTAAACCCCTAATTTAGCCCTTAATCTTGCAAACCCGAACCCTAAACCCTACACCCCGAATCCTAAACCCTCAAATCTGAAACCCTAAACTCACTCACTCACTCACTCGCAAATTGGTCCGAAGTCCAGAGCGAAAAGCATGCAAGCCCCAAAAACGCCGTCAGCTGTAGACGGACGCAGGGAAAAGACTAATCAAAAAGGTGAGACGGCCCTAAACCCTGAATCCTAAACCCTGATCTGTTGAATCCTGAACCCTAAACCCTGAACTTTTTTCCAGAGAATCCAAAAGCCTATAAACTCACAGAGCTTGGCCCAGGCCTGCAGCCCGCGGTGCAGCCTCCGCGCGTTCGCGGCGGCGCTGTTGCCTGGCATGGCCCAGACACCGCCCCAACAAACAGCGGACGCGAAGGGGGAGGGAGGGGGGGTTCGGAGGAGTCGTAGAAACCCCATAGTTTTTGATCTTTAAAGGGTATGAAGGGTTGTGTTATGAGACTCATTTCAAACTGCTGGAATTAGATCCGGATGACCGGCTTTGAAGGTCTCGGATAGACAATATGCCATACTTGGAGGTTCATGGTTAGTTATAAGTGGGGTTATATACCCATAACATGGCTTAAAAGTATCGTTACCCTACTTATAAATCACCCTACTTATAACTACCTGTAGCGCCCAATGTATGCAAAATAATAGCCTTTGAGGAATAGTTGCCTTTTCCAGGCACGATCCTTTGTTTTAGCCTCTCGATATGAATATATCATATTCCTATTTCCGAGCAGCTTCGTGTGGCTGTTCTGCTTGTTGATGGGCTGTTTTGGAATCGGCATGTCTGTTCCTCTTGCCACAGCATCAAGTCCGGAAGGTTGCTTTGAGATTGACGGGTTCTCATACAAATATGCTATGTTGGGTTATTAACAAAGGATACATCTTACATATTATGAGGTTTGGGGTATATGGTGCTCCTGCGGGCCATGCTGATGTCTTCGGAGCAGACGGCAAGTGCCCCTGCTTTTGCAAGTGCAATCTCTCTCTCATGCAAGAGCAGCATTGTGCAAGTGTGTTAAACTTGTGTTGAAGTTCGGGGCTCAAGCTAGTTTGATTGCCAGTCAAGTGTGTCCGGATGAAGCGCTTCGTCCTTTGTATCTCCCGAGAGATGAAGGAGAAGATAGAAGCAGAAGGCCGGACGCAGTTCGATTGTGCACGGCTTTGCAAGTTATATGTAGATCGAATCTTCGCAGTGGAGGATTGGACCCAAGCAATGATGTGTTCTGGCAGCGTGCACTGCATGCTTTGGGTCATGACAGCGTTGGGTCCTCGGGAGTGTGAGAGTGTGTGTGTGTGCGTGTCTGTGCCATTGTATGAACTATACAACTTAATGGATGGATATCATGCAGGTAGCCTCGACAAAGTCGTGGGATGATCGTGCAGCGGATGCTCTGGAAAATTACAAGAGCAGGGGCATCGTACATAAGATCGCCCATAGCACTGAAGCTGACTTCGAGAAGTGCACCTAGGCCATACATTAGATGTTGTAGGGATGGTGCTTTTGTAACCATCGGTTCCAGCTCAGGCGGGCATGAGACTGCCAAGGCGACATGATGTGGCCCAGCAACAGCTGACTTTAGTGGACTTTCGTCTGGAGTGGGAAAACCAGAGTCTGCATCTGCAAACAGGGAACCATGCTGCACACCACCCCCAGCATACTATCAAGCAGAAGCTTTGCGCCAGGTACTTCGGATGTGATGGTTTCAGGAAGGACGAGATAGAGTGGCTGCATGGCACCCATCTTAGCCCGTTGTAGGTTTGCAGATAGACTTCACTGCGGCATGTGAGCATGGCAGCCGAATTCTCACATGTTTCCAACCGTGCTGTGCAGATCTGGGCCCCAAGACTTCGTAGAGTTTGCTGGCAACATGGGTCGTTGTTCGCCTGCCCCGTCTCCCGCTCCGGCCGACAGCCCGGCCGAAGTTCCTGACGATAACGATCAAGTCCTTTGGGTTGTGGGGTCTTTGGCCCAGGAGTGGGATCAGGATCCCGTTCTCCGTGCCAGGGGCAGGGTGTCCGGAGGTGTAACGAAGTGGCCAGCGGCGAAGACAAAAGGAGTTCCATCGATGAAAGCCATCCAGCTTTGCTCCGATGCCCTCTACCATCTTGCTAAGCTCTGGTGCCCGATGATGACGGAGGCTAAATCCCCACCGGTTCCTTTGATTCGTGCTGAGGCGAGCAACTTGCATACAGTGATTGCCCAGTTAATTGCACGTGTGTGAGGTAGTCCTTCATGCAGTATCCCATTGACAGGTTCTCAAGTTCCGTGAGTTGTTGGGTCACGATGAAGATGCAATCCTGGTCTACTTGGATTCGTGGGGGCTTCGACGCCTCTTTTCCCTAGCGATCCGTAGGAGATCCGCTTCGAGAAAGAAGCGGGACGAGGTCACGGAAAAGTTCTTCAGGCTCCTCATCACGCATTGGGGACATGTGAAGAAGAGGAAGGGTGGAAAGGGCAAAGACTCCGAGCAGGAGGAAGCCAGGGACACGGAAGCTGCCATCCTCAGCGACACGGAGGCAGACGACTTGTCTGGGATCAAGCTCGAGGCAGACGCCTACCAGGTTGTCAGCCCGCCGGGCAAGAGTATGGCTCTTGGGGAGGGTGACGATTTCGAGGGTGCCCCCATACAGAATGGCATCGCTGAGGGTCTTGAGCTTATGGCAGGTGGGGAGGATTCCGATTTCGAGGGTGCCCCCGTCCAGAATGGCATCGCTGAGGGTCCTGAGCCTAAGGCTGGTGGGGAGGATGCCGATTTCCAGGGTGCCCCCATCCAGAGTGGCATCGCTGAGGGTCCTGAGCCTAAGGCTGGTGGGGAGGATGCCGATTGCGAGGGTGCCCCGTTGGTCGAAAGCCTGCCTGTTGAGAACTGGGACTTGGACTTGCAGATGGAGGAGCAGCTGATTTTGGCAAGGATTGCTTTGCTTCAGTGCCTGGTTGCAGATATAGTTCTCAGCAGGTGATATGTTATCTGGATGGTTCTATATATCTTGATAGTTCAAGAGCTTAGGTCCAGAATGAAGCGGCCCAGTGACCCTGACAATGTCGAGACCCAGGTGATGTCCCCTGGCTCCGTGGAAACCCCAACGGCCAGGAACCTCCTCAAGGAAATGGATGCCCAGGCTACGCCCGAGAAAACAGAGGCCCCGGCTGCTCTTTCGAGCAAGGCTGTGGATGCTGCCAGTGCAGCAAGCAAGCCCGAGGGTAGCTCCGACGCCTTTGACGTTGCAACTTGCAAGGCAGGCAAGAAAGTATGATACATAGAGTGCATGTGACCGTGTAGAATAGGTAATAGATGAATATGTAGTATGGCCCTCAGCTTTCAGCAGGATTGGGTGTCCCGCACTGACCAGACCGAGATTGCACGGAAGGCACCCGATAATGAGGAGGAAGATGAGGATGAGCAAGCCAAGAAGCCCAAAGGTCGTGGACGTGGGCGGGGACGGGGACGTGGGCGGGGCAGAGGCAGAGGACCAAAGGCTTGCAAGGCCGCAGCCAAGCCTTCAACCAAGCAGTCTTCCGCTTCTGAGGACCCATGGTTCTGGGATGAGGAGATAGAGCGGGAGTGGTATCTTTGGAGAGGTTGGTCGGAGAGCGATCTCCGGTGGTGGTATGGTGATGATACAAGGGAGGAGGACAAGCCCGCCCAGGGACCCAAGTTGAAGCGCAGGCGAGTTTTTGGGAAGAGCTCCAGCAAGCTTGTTGATGAAGCCGCGACAGGGAGTGACCTTCCCGAGCCCACAAGTGATCCCAAGCCGGATGGTGAGGAGGAGCCACCTGTGGAGACAGCTGGGGAGCCTAGCTTCGCCCGACGCCCGGCACCCAAGCGCCCATCCGCATATGGACGGTGGTCCGCCATCAGGGATGCCTTTGTAGACCATGTTGCCTTCTACGTTGACTACCCATCCAAGTACCAGGCCCCACCATGGGATAATTGCATGTGTTCTATGTTTTATGTTAAGTTAAACCTCGAGAAGTGTCGTGACTCTTTGAAGCACATTCCCTTGGAGGACCCATTCTGGAAGGAGTGCCAGGTTGCCTTCAAGAACCACACGGATCAGTTGAGCAAGGGACAGGTGCTGCACACTGACATTGCAATTAAAACCGCAAAGCGGTTCAAGCGCAATCTGCCAGCAGTGTGATCATGGAGTCGTTTTGGTGGTGCCAGCTTTGCATTCAGAGGGCTCAGCTGAGCCTTCTCGGGTTTTCTTGCGTGATAGAACATGCAAGTTCAATTATCTTGTGTATGTGGGCCGATTTCCCGCATCATGGCATCAGGGGTCAACATGAGCAGTTCCGTGGTGCAGGATCAAAAGTTTGTGTGCCAGTCAGCCCTGCAAGAGAGCCAGGTCATCTTATGTGCACCGATGTACTGCTCTCTTGCCCAGGTGTGCCGTCGACCAAATGCTCGGCAAGGCCATCAAAGGCCAAGCTTTCCTGGTCAGGAGGGGTTTGGCTGCGCGACATTCTGGCATGCTTGTATCGCTGCAGTTTCGAGTTCTGTGCTTGTGCATGGTGTTGGAGTCCACTCAGAGTGTTTAGAAAACCTTACTGGTGCAGCCGTGTATTTCTCAACCGCATACAATCCTTCTATTCCCTATCAAGCCCTTTTAAGCCCTGCCGGCCTATGAACCCCTAACCCCAAGCTTACCAGCCCTTTATTATAACCTTCTCAACCCTTATGTAAGCTCAAAACCCCATAAACCCTAACCCCTGAGCCTTCGGCTGAAGCCACACAAGAATAGGATAATAGATTGAAGCCCCGACCCGCTAAGCCTCAAGCTTCTGCAAAGCCGGGCACTTGTGCCGATGTGCTCATGCTTTCCTTCTCAGTGGCCCAAATAGGAGAGATGTTGTTCCCTTGAAGATTGACACCGGACTGTAAAGCAGGACTCAACATGTCAACGTCTTTTCTTTCTGTGATAACCTGCAGCTGGTCTGTGGCTCTTTGGCCATGACGCCAGCCCAGATGGATCTCCTTGTCAGGCGGTTGGTGTCGTTGCGGGTGCCACAGGCGAGGCAAAGGGCTCATAGTTTTGCGCCGCTACAGATATGTGTTCATTCCATGATTCCCTCTTCAGGAGTTCATCTTGTGTGTGCTCCTTGTTTCATGGACTACCTTTGTCGATGTGCAACCATCGAAGCCTTGGGAGATGATAGAGTTTTTCGCGGGCTGTGGCAATATCGCTCGTGCTGCACATGATGTTGGCTACAAATCAGCTGCTGTCGATCTCTCTTATGATGCTGTGAGAAGCTTCAGAAGGAGGTTTCGGCTTGACAAGAGGAGCCCTTTCGATATCAACTCAGAGTCTGGTTTTGCGTGGCTTGACGAGATGTGTAATAATATGTGCACTGCTCTCTTGTAGGATAGTTATAACTCGCCCGGTTCTCTCCTCCATCCGAACGAATCCCAGGCTGGCCATCGCGATGATCCTGCAAGGAAGCTGGTCCGGGCTCTGCTGCAGTTTCGCTATCTGCTGTTCAAGTTTTGTCTTGGCCAATCGGGGTACGTCACACCGGGATGTCCTCAATCCAGAGGGACTTACATCCCAGCCCAGTGTACGCTCGGCTAACAAGTTGCTAAGCAGGACTGTGCCAGTGTTTGGGGTCTTATGCAATGGTTTCCTGATTGCATTGCCTGCATAGATATGTTGTATGGCAGGACACTTATGTTGATGAGCATGGTGGTGTGCATTGGGGGAACCGTATTCCTGGAAAACCCTGCATCCAGCATCATTTTCGAGACGAAGTACTTCTTAGATTGGGTGCGAAATATGCACACGGCTGGGCTACGGGCTCTTTGGTTCAATGATATATGATCTCGGTACATGATGCAGCTGTTGTGTTTTCCTGTAGCTACAACTGAGGTTTTCAAAGCCAACTTTTGGATGAGACTGTATGGGTCTCCAACATCGAAACGAACTTGCATGGTGAGCAACCGTGCTCTGGTCAGAACACTAGACAAGGGGCCGTTAACGAGAGAACAGCGCAAGGGCTTGTATCGCACAAGTCATATTTCGTACAGAAATGGCAAGAGAGAATGGACTGGCAACAAGTTCCTGAAGCGGACACAGTGCCATGGATGCATACAGCGAACCCGAAGCTTCTGCATATTTCACATAAACCAGAATCTTCCTATACGAACCTTTGCATGACTAAGGGAGTATACTCCGTGCTTCGCTCGGGCTATGGTTGAGATGCTTCCTGGGCTACAAGCTGAAGATGTCCAGATCCCTATTGCCGCTGGTGTGCATAAATTATAGCAAAAAATACATCCCTTTGGGTTGTGCTCCTCCGTGCTCCCATGCTGTAACTTCCCAGGATGAGAAGACCCCTCTGCCGGAGATGTGTGCCCAGCTCAATTGGGGCGAAGCCCCAGATGCGGACCTTGAACGTGTTGTCCGCTATCTTCGTGGTGGCACGGCCTTACAGATTCCAGATGGATGGAGAGGGACACTTCCCCCAGTTCTCTGAGGGATAAAGTATCTTAATTCGAGGCTGATCATAGTCCGGACTGTGCTTGATGACAAAACCAACCCGGCCATAAAGCTCTAGAAAGTCCAAGTCTTATGCCCTAAGCGAAGCCAACGACCCATGGGAGGCATTTTATAGGTTATGTAAACCCCAAACCCTTAAACCCTAAACCCTTAAACCCAAAGCCCTAAAACCCTTAAGTCTTGAACCCCAATATACAAGTCGATCCAGATAACTCTCTAAATTTGTTCTGCATGCAAGATGGCCTTGGATGCTTGTCATCGACAATTCAAGCATACTCGAAGCGGCATTTCTCAACGCCACATTCTTGAAAAGCCAAGGGCTTGCAGGGTTTAGGTGTTCAGGGTGGCTTAGAAGGCTGAGGGGTTAGGTTACATTAATATTATTTATAGTATATATCATACTTATATTCTATAGATATATTGATTGTGCTATATCCATACCTGAATATGACCTAAACCCCTCAGCCGACTAAGCCGCCCTGTATGTTAGTTTATGTATTTTTATATGTGGGGTTTGGGGGTTTGGGTCTATAGGTGTTGCAGGGCTGGTCCACACTTCTGCAAGCAGAAACAGTAACCCTTATAACCACCTGACTTCCTAATTGCCTCTGGAAGCCCAAAAGCCCTAAACCCCAAATCCTTTATATAGCGGCTGTTGGGCTTTATGGCATTGATATATATCCATATATAATATCTATCTATCTATTTATATAATATATATAAACACATATAATATTATAACATATCAATACCATAAAGCCCAACAGCCGCTAAACCTAAACTTGTCGAGCCGATACTATGCACCCCTCAAGTCCTCAAGCCACAGCTTGAAGCTCTCAACTCAAGCTACTGGGCCTCTTTAGGTGTCAGTCTTGTTTTGCGACCACATTCTATGACCAGATGCTGCTGCTGTTGCCGTCACTATCCAGATGCTCTTCCTTTGTTCTATGACGAAGCAAAGTACATTGGCCTTGGGGTGGTCCAGGGTCTGAGATCCCGGCTTCATACAGAAGTTAGGGTTATATAGGTTTGGGGTCCCACTTGAAGGCTCTATATAGGACTCTATATATGTTATATATGTATATATATATATATATATGTATATATATATATATAGCCCTATATAGAGTCCTATATAGAGCCGTCAAGTGGGACGTCAAACCTAATGTCAGGTTTCTTTTGTTGCTTCTGCCCAGGTGTCCTTTGGTTCTTTAACATTCTTGATCATCATCGTCATCATCATCACCATCCATGCAGCAGGACTACTATGTGAGATAGATTAGGATTACAAGGGGCTGCCCAATACATAGTCATTCTCATCCTCGTCCTCGACTTCATCCTGCTACAATCTACGACCGGGAATCTGAAGAACTATTATACTTTAATATAAACTGTAGTTTATATATTAATTAAAGTATATAATAGTTCTTCAGATTCCCGGTCGTATAAACCTAACTCGAAAACCCAATCGGCACCCTGTCTGAGCGGGGCCACGCTTGGCTTATGGCCCGGAAGACCACCTGGCGCAGAGAGGGCTGTGGCTGGGGTTTGGTGAGGGTGATATACTTTTACAGAGAGATCGAAGGTTTCCTTTGTTCGGCAGCAGACCTATATATACGGGTTAGGGGGGATACGTTGGTTGACTGTCCATATGATGGGGTCGGGTATGTTATCCTATTATAAAGAAAATGAAGACAATGCCCGAAGTATACCAAAGAAAGCCTGAATTATAGCAGCAAAAGCCTGAAGTGTGACCATTACAAGCAATAAAAGCCTGAAGTGAACCGACAATATGAATCAAAAGCCTGAAGTGGTAAAAAATAAGCCTGAAGGAAAAGGCGGAATCATGCGGAGAAAAGGCGGAATCATGCGGAATAAGGCGGAATTATGCGGAAGCCCTTTTGTAAGCAAAGCCATACCCAAAAAAAGCCTGAAGTATCTAGGATGAAAGACCCAAAAGTCTGAACCTGCTGGTGCAACGGATGCCTTTATACAACCTCGGCCCTCAACCCTTCAAGCCTCGTTCCTGCACTGGATGTGTGATCTTTACAGGCTCTTGTACAGGAGATGAACTCTTTTGTGAGTAGGCAGTGGTCTACATCTACTTTGAAGGAAGGCTTGGCTTGTGTGCATCAGAACGAGCCTTCAGCTATGGCGGCCGGCTCGATAGCAGGTGGAGTGAACCTTCAAAAGGAGCTTGAGGTGCCCTTATTGGGAAATAGCTCGCTATGATCTATTACATATTATGTTCGCTGAATCGAGGCAACTGATATGTCATATAAGAGTCATATAATCCCTGGAAAGGAAGCGCAAGAACGGCTTCGACTCGTTCGGGAACAAAGGCTCGCTAAGGGCAAGGGCTGTGGCAAAAGGGCGACGGGTTCTATAGCATCAGATGGCCCGCAAGTCCTGGGAAGGAGCCAACAGGTATCTTGACAATGAGATCCTAAGTTTTCTAGACCCGAACATCACCACGGACTGCTTGCCCAAACTCTCCTGAAGTTTCCCAAACCCAAGGTCATTTTGACAAAGACATCGGCTTCTTTGGATGCAACGCTACCCGATGATACCCCGCCTCCACAAGCTGATCTTTGGCAGCATGACCGACAGCCTGAGTATGGAGAACTTGAGCTTTGGCTATCGGATGAGACCCGAACCTTCCGGTATAAAAAGCCCTCTAGAATGATAGAAGAAATCATGGCTTAGGAGATGTCGATGCTGTCGACCTCATTGCCGGCGACCCCGATGCTGGCCCCAAGGCCATCGGCCCCGACTCCATCGATCCTCGACCCGGTCCGAGTCAAGGAGACACTAGCATCAGAAGCATCCTCAGAAGAAGGGCCCCCGCCCGAGACCAAGCAGGTCCCAGCGATCACCACACCAGCGGAAAAACCTACCTTACTGCCAACGCCACAGCAGAAGCCCGGCCCTTCGGAGCCAAAGCCGGATGAGAAGCTCACCCTGACACCAAAGGAGAATCCGGCATCGCAGCAGCAGGTGGCCCAAACAACAGCGGAAGTGGAGCCGACATCGAAGCAGAAGGTGGCCCAAACAGCATCGGAAGTGGAGCCGACATCGAAGGAGAAGCCGGCCCAAACAGCGCCGGAGCCGACACCGAAGGAGAAGCCGGCCCAAACAGCGCCGGAGCCGACACCGAAGGTGGCCCAAACAGCACCGGAGCCGACACCGAAAGAGAAGCCGGCCCAAACAGCACCGGAGCCGACACCGAAAGAGAAGCCGGCCCAAACAGCACCGGAGCCGACGCCGAAAGAGAAGCCAGCCCAAACAGCACCGGAGCCGACAGTGAAAGAGAAGCCGGACGTGTCGATGCACCCAGAGGGGCGAGTCGAGGAGCTTGTCATAGAGATGCCTGCTGGGACAGCAGGACAATTTCGACAGGTCGAGGTGGAGTCGATCGACCAAGAGCATGATGATGATTCTTCTATGCTTCTGGGTGATGGTGGCATCCCAAATCTAGATGATTTCGATGCACCCCGCCCATCACCGGAAGAACCCTCCTTGTCAGCAGGAGCCATCGATCGCCGCATGCGCAGGGTCTTCACAATCAAAGCATCAGGTGAATACAAGGTATGTTCCAAGTTCGTGGATATGTGGAAGAAGAAGGGCTCAAGCCGGGAGACATTGGGCAAAATCTTTGCTTCATGCGGATACAGTGCAGTTTCTCGGCATGCCAAAATAACTTAAACCTAAACCTACAACCTACAGCTTCTGAGGCTCAATATTTAGGACTGGGAGGGGTTTGTTATCGTGTGTTCGGGATCTGAGGGATTCGAGTTTGTGATATTATATCTGAATATCAGCCCTGGGGTGTTCGGAGGATGATATGTTGGACTTTGTGCTCGAAGCTTGGGCTTTTATGGCTTCGTGCAACACTAGGGTCATCATAATTCTTGGCCCTGGAGGCATGTGAAGCTTTGTCTTTGAATTCGGTTTATGGAAAGATTGTGTTCTTCTTCTTATTAGTTATATGTGAGTATTTTACAAACTATATTTATGATATATGATGATATTATTAATATTATATATATATATATGTTATTATAATATGTATATTATATTATATATAAAAGTGGAGTTCGGGGGTGAGGGGTGAAAGTTTTCTGGAGTTGTCCAAACCCACCTCATTGCAATAGCACTTCCCTCCTTGCTTGCAATCCCGTAATGCTCGCCTGGATCGACCGCCTGTAGGCTGTGAGACAAACACCCGTACTCTGAGGGAAAGTTTTCTTGAATCCTGTACCACTAACACTCCCAATTTTCCTATACAGTCATTCCCCAAGCTCAACATTTTTGAGCTAACACCCAAACTCCTGGACAATTACCCAAAGCCTGTTATTTCCCCTAAACCCTAAACCCCATCGCTACAGGAAGCCTTCGTCACGCAGCTGGAGGAGATCGAGGAGAGCTTCGAAGAGGACGAACTCCTCATCGAGGGTGAATATGCTTCGGAGGAAGCTATGGAGGAATGGGGCTGGTCTGAGACTCTTTCATGCAGACTTATTGCAAACACTCGTGGTTGCAAGCCTCTCAAGAGATTGTGTCGATGTGATACCCGGAAACCTGTGCCTGCTTAGGAAGAGGATCGAAGCTGTGAAGAAGTACTGTGCTTCGAACCCCACGAAATTCATCAGGACGGAAACTTTAAGTATGTCACTGTTGAAGTGCCCTATGTTCTGACCCGGTGCACCCCATATATCTTCCTAATCAGGAGGGACACCTACGAGCCCTCTCTGCTCCTGTACTGGTGTGAGAAGACTGTGAAAGCCAAACACAGGTGCTTCAGCTGTGCCGAGTAGATTGCATGCTGGTAAGAAGGAAAGGGGCTTTAGAGGTCTAGATGGCTTTGTATACAGTTTAAGGCTTATACCTGGACCCCAACAGTATGTAGAATAATCGACTTTTATAGGTTTTGGGCCAGTATTTTTCCTACTTTGGGGGGTCTAGGTAAGGTCTAGGCATGGGATCCCGGTTTTTGTTTTGCGATTTTAGGTGTTGTGCACTAAGTTAGGGTTTGGGGGTCATGATGTGTGTACTATACAGTGAGCATCCATGCTCATGTCTATGTATGCACACAAACACAATCTTGAGCGCACATGTCACTACCAAGAAACCTTTGACATAGATGATCATTATATACTGTGGCAATATTATGCTGTCTATGCGAGGATGTTGTCTGGCGATACATACGGCTGTCTTATCTGGTTGACATGTGCTGATCTGAGGCAGGGCGAGCGAAGGATAAGGCGACAGATATCTCGCTTCGAGGGCCAAGGAATCCTGCCTTCCCAGCAGGAAGCCAAGTCTGGGCCCATCGACCCTGGTGCAGGTGGCTGGCTTGTAGATAACCCTAAACCTAAACCCTATATCCTAAACCCCAATATATAACCCTAAACCCTATAGACCCGATCCCTTTCAACCCTAAACCCAGGGTCTTATATCTGAATCATTCTATGAGGCCTGGAGTCTTTATAATTGTGAAAAATTGTTTTGGGAAATGTACGAACCTTGCATGCCAGCGGCTTTGGAACCTGAGGGCTGGGAAATAAGTCTAGGCGGCGACTGCATGGGCTTATCAGAGTTTAGTTTCCTGCTTCGAGCCTTTGTACTCCTACCGGGGATCATGAGTCATTCGCCCGAAGTAACTAAGCTTGGGTTGTTAATATAGTATACTAAGTATAAGGCTTGCTGATATAGGGGTTTCTGTTTTCCTGAAGGTATTGTCCACGACTTCAAGGATGTGGATACAAAGGCTGCCTTGGAAACCAAGGAAATCTTGGACATGAGAAAGAAGGCAGGGGTGCCGGACATCAACCCGGATGCATTGCCGAGTTCATACTGCCAGAAGCTTCTGGTGTGTCTGAACAAGCGGAACACCAAGCTCCGGGATTTGAAGGATGCCTGCCCGACCCAGAACCAGAGTGGAGACAACATCTTAAGCACTTCTCAACAGAAGAATCTTGCCAATGCTTCATTTTTATCTTTGCCCAGACCTGTCCCCATAAAAACCTGGACGAAACCAACTGAAGCAGCGGAACCTCAGGATGTACGACAAGATCGGCAAGCTCAGCCAAGAGCTGGAGACCTTAGAGGACCAGCTTGATGATGCCCACAACAAAGGCATCGTGGACGGCTTCACCCCCGAGTTTCTGGGATTGAGTCAAAAGCAGACTTGCTCATAACCTTCAGGTTTCACGTGTTTTGGGGGATCCTGACTTTGAAAGGAGTATTGCAGATTGCAATATTTCCAAACAAATCTGTCTTGATACTACATATATATGTGCACTCAGAAACCCAGTCCTAAAGCCAAGCCCCCTCAAGTGCCCGGGCCCGCAAACAACCTTCGACCAAGCTTTCAGCTTCATCCCAGGCACGAGGAGATGCTACGGAATTTGATTCACCAAGTGAAAGTCAAGTCTCTTGGCTCAGCAATGATTGTCGACTGTACCACAGCTGCTTGTGTGCTTTGAACACTCCAGCTTTCGTTGTTGGAATCGAGTTTTAATTGTTGGGATTCTTGGCTGCACCCAGGGCTGTCGAAGCGCTCAATGTCGAGACTCGTGCAAGGAGTGATTCTGCTTTCGGACTTATATAATATTGATTGCTCGTGATTTTTGGAAACTTGCAGGACGCTTCTTCCTCGTGGAGATCCTGCTCCTTCTGTTTCTGAAGTGCCAACCCCGAAGACTAAACCCAAGGCAAAGGCTAAAGTCGCCCCCAAGGTGAAGCTAGTTGCTGCACCCAAGCGGGTGAAGAGTCCTTCGCCACAGACCCCCCGACCCAAGAAGAAGGCGAAGAAGTGAACTGATGTTCACTGCCATTTTGGTTCCCCATATCGGATGATGATTATGATATGGAAATTCGATCCGGTGTGATGACCGGCCGGTGCAAGCCTTCTTATGGAGTTCCATGTACACACCTCATAATCCCCCAAAGCTCCAATAGCAACCTGTATGACACCACCATGTATTACCACTGCTTCACATCGACCGGCTGGCCTGCACACCCTGATGGCTGTAGCGCTGCAGCCTTGAGAGCAAGAGATTTCCACGTGCTCGGGGACATAGCAGCTGCAAGGGCAAAAAACTTGGGACCATAGGCAAGCCTATGGATATGATCTGCACGACCGATCCATGAATTTTATTCACTCCGTTCCTATGGTTCTTGAACCGAGCCAGGTGATGATACCGCTGAAGAAGATCCCGGACACCTTGTGGAGACTCTCGCTGAAATGGTTGGGGAAGGTGTCAGGTTCTCAGCTCCCCATCTGTGCTGGATGAAGGCACCCTTTGATTATAATTGAAACCTCGCACAGCTTGAGGTCCCCGCCACGGCCATGGCCCGGGTTGCTGAAGCAGCCACAAAGGATGGCCTGCGAGGATTAGCTGTGGCAGAGACTGCTGCATTCAACTCGACAAATGCTGAGAGGGCAGCTCACCGACTCTTTGCAAGGTGGGGGCTTAGGCTAGGTGTCAAAATCACAGATCTGTTGCTGAGCGATGGATCGAGAAACCTCAAAGTTCCGATCTTGAAGCCATCAAGTTGGATACAATGCCTGCTAGAGAAGTACCCCTCCGCTTTATTTGGTGGTTGCAGCCTGGAGATGGGACCTAGCAAGTGTCTTACATTCTGGAAGGGGCTCTACCAATCACAGAGAACGCTTGAAGTGTACCGCAACTTCAAGCCGCAGGAGCTGCAGCATGTTCTGCCGATCCTATTGTATGGGGATGAGGGGACAGGCTCCAAGAAGCAGCCGATAGCCATTGGCAGTTTCGAGACAGTTTTTGGCCTCGAAGATCAAGAAACCCGACGAAAGACCAAACGGGCGAGGTTTTCTGATTGCATCCATTCGTGTGGGGACTCAGTGGGTCTTGGCCACTGCTGTGAATTACCCGCACATTGGCCTCGTCACCAAGAGCTACCAGCAGATTTCCGTTTGTCCGAGGATGATCTTTCGGAGCTCAAAAACCAAATGCATGCCACCACAGGTCATTCATATTTGTCTCGCTATTTGAATTATATGATTCCAACTGCTTTGCTGGATCTTGGCCCCTGGGTCCTTGATGGTGTGCAAAAGGCTGTGGCCCAGGACTTACGCAGTTTGTTCTACGAGGGCTTGCTTGTCAATGGTCAACGATTTTATGTTGCAGTTGTTGGCCTGAAAGGCGATCAGAAGTGGCATGTACGTGTTGGCCAGTTCTACCGCAGCTATCTACACTTAGGCGATGTTAATTCACACGAAATATGCCCCGATTGCTTGGCCGGAAATCCTGCATACCCTTTTGAAGAGACCTCCGAAAACCCTCGATGGGTCAAGACATTTGGTACCGATGAGCTTCCATGGACAGAACCTGGAGTGTTTGAGGAGCTGCCTTTCGATTCTACATTTCCCTCCTTCAAATACAAACGGGATTTGTTGCATAGCTTTAAGCTGGGGCTGGGTCGAGACATAGCTGGTGGAACGATCATGCTTTTGTGCCGCTTCTTTGAGACTTTGGATCATCCTGGTGATTCCAAAGGTGTGATCTCACGATTGGAACGTGCCCATGCTCGCTTTGCTATGTATGCATCTGCCGCCAAGAAAACCCCCCATGTCCGAAAGTTCACAAAGGACTTCCTGCACCACAAAACGAACAAGTCCTTTGCTTTCACGGCTTCGAAAGGATCAGACACGATCTTATTGCTGGAATGGCTCCACCTCGAGTGCCAGCTGGCCATCCAGAAGCATGCCGACCATCGCAGGGTAGACCTCTTGAAGGCAGCAGTTCAGGTTTGTAAGGCCTCCTGTTCGATATTTTGGATCGTCTACAATCATGGGCTTTGGCTTCCGAGGCTTTGTATGAGCAAGCTTCGGGATACGATCCTGAGAGTGGTACGGGGGTATGGCTATTTGGCCCGTGGGTGCTACCAGGAATCTTTTGCAGCTTACCGCTGCAAGTCTACATTGCACTCCATACATCATTTCGCTGTCGAGCTCGACCTCGCTTTATTGATGAAGGCTGATTGCTACCCAAGTCCTTTGTTGTTTGACTGCAGTCAATCCGAGGATTTCGTAGGTCGCAATGCCCGGGTCGCCAGGGCAACGCATGGAAAAACCACTGCTCTTCGAGGCCTACAGCGCCATCTTGTGAAGTCCAGAAGCATGCTCCGAAAACACTTCCGAAAGATTGAGAAGCCAGCCGCTTGGCCCCCGGCAGGATGACACGCACGAGCAGGAAGTGAAAAGAAGTTGTGAGCCAATGCAAAGGGGTGTCATGGTCAAGTCAAACCCAAACCCAAGAAGCAATAGCCTTATAGCTGTGTGAACTCACAAACCTACTTGCATTGGTTAAAAGCCCTATATAATTAAACCCTTAAGTGCCCCGAGATCTTACTCCAAGTTTCGCCCCGACAATAAAGCCTTGCCTCCTTACCTGTGCAATCATCCGAACCATCCATGTGTGGGTATTTTGGTTTTGGTGTGGCTGTTTTGGTTTGGAGATGGCTAAACTTGTTCTTTGAACTTTTGGTGTGGCTGTTTCGTTGCCCCGGGGCTGTTTCGATCAGGTATGGCTGTTATGGTGTGTTGTCCCGGGTGTGGCCGTTATATTTGGTAAGCGGTCGGTACAGGTACACATGAACCTCCAAGTAATAAGCCACTCCACATGAGTTGCCGTTGGAGTGTACGATGCTCAACTAGGCTGACATCGAAAATGCGCTCGTGTTTGCAGCCTCCAGCTCAATACCCTGCCCAAGAAAGGACTTGTAGATGGCCGACCCAACTAGAACATGGATTCTTGAAGGTACCTATAGGCACCATAGTAGTTCCTTTTGGGGGTTCATATTTAGAATCCTACAAGGTAATCCAAAAAGGAACTACAATGGGGCCTTTGGGTAGTTTACTCCAGGATTCGGGTTCGGGTGACATCTCAGCGTTGGAGCCTCCGTCTACCCCTGCCGAAGCCTGCATTTCACAGCCCCCAACCAAGGACCCCAAGGAACCTAGCCCTGAAGTCCACATAAGCCGTGTAATAGCTTGCTATAAGGGATACTGGTAGGCTACTATACATGACAGCACCTGTATATGGCCCATGCATAGTGATTATAACGCATTTTGGTATTGGAAAGAATGGTCGGGCGCCCTGCGGCAAGCTCTACAAAGACCTAAGCCCGAAACCAACGCTTTGAACAGCCAAGCCCGAAGCCCACAGTGTCCGAAGTCAGGATCCTGTCAACCCTCAAATCCCCGACTTTGAGCATCAAGCCCTAAGCCCTCCAACAAAACCCCCAAACAAAGATCCTAGAGCCCCAAAACCCCCACTCTTAGACCCTATGTCAAGACTAAACAGACTTCGAGCCTCGAAACCTAAGAAGGCACCGGCACCCAAGGAAAACGAGCTCCGGAGTACAACAGTCGCAGGCCGGACGAGGGCGCTGGAGCCTGAAAATGCATAGGCGAGCCCAAGAACCAGTTCTTGTTGCTGGGATTCTTTTTACTGGTTCTAGGTTTTTAAGGGTCTGTAAGTGGTAGGGCTTGAACGAAGCGTGCAAGAATAATCAAGGAGCCTGAACAGAGCTTTTATATGTGATCAAAGGCCCTTTCTGGGACAACTTGCATCTGCAGTCGAGGGTTTGGAGGCAGGTGTGTTCAGAATTTGTTTTTTAGGCTTTAGGGCTTCAGGGTTTTAAGGCTCAGGCTCGGGGGTTGAAGGCTATGAACCAAGTTTTGAAGCTATAGATTCGTCCTATGGTCTGATCTTGGGAGGGCAGGCGGGTTTAAGCACCACAGTACTCAGCTCGGACACCCCGAACCCTTAAAGGGTTTCTTTTGAAGGTTCCGGTTGAGGTTCGTTCAAGGTTCCGTGAAAGGCCCCCCCCTTGGACTGCGCTGAAACCGGAACCGTGTATCAGTTGGGCTTGTGAATGCCCAATGAAATCTCTGCAATGGCTCCTTTTAGGTCACGTGCTGATAGAAAAGCTGGTGTTTTGAGGCTTCCATGCAAGCTTGTAGAGGCCGAATCTACTGTAAATTGCAGTATGTTTGATCTTGTGTTGTAATGTCCGCCTACATGGGTGCGCACGTCAAATCTCGCTTTGCTGCCTCAACTTGCCCAGCTCATTCTTCAAGTCTGCATCTACAATGAGATGATATCTCCAAACAAAGGCTTGCATGTACCGGATACCGGATCAACTTGTCATTCAATGCACCTGAGCTCCATGTTGTTGAGGCTGCTTGACATAAAGCGAGCTAATGATTGTCACCATCTGTCCACCACCTGCGTCCCAGCCCAATAGGCGGGGGCACTATATATATATATATATACACACATTATTGTAATAAATATCTATACACATTATGTATCACATATGTACATATATACACACACATATACATATATACAGGAATAGATAGGTGTATTTTAAATTTATATATATATGATATATGATGTATGTATGCACATATTTTATATACATGTGTATATATATATATATATATATTCGTAAGTTGATAGTTACTATAGACATACAGTATCCCCCAGGTTGTTTATCAACACGCGTCGTCCTTTTAGCCCAGTGAAATCTCACTCCTCATGTCGTTTGCCAAAACACTGCACCCGAAAACCCAAACCCTTATGCAGAAACACTATAGAAGCCTCATACAACTCTGGCCTCAGAAACCTGCACAAAAGCTTGTACGGAACCCTCATAAAGCCCTCATAGAACCCTTGAGAGTGGTCAAAGAACCCTTGCTCATGACTATACACTGAGCGATGGAGTGTTGCGGTCCTCCAGCGCTTCGGAGTGCTCCGACAACGCCGTCGATGCACCCTCATTTGGGTTTCGGGCTTGGAGGTTCATGCAACAAGGCAAGAGAGAATTAGAAAGATTATCTCGGGTGTATCGATTGAGGGTTTAGCAGATTCCTCCAGCAGCCCAGTCACGGTGCTGGGGTTATGAGCATTATAAGGTTTACTTTCGAACACGGTTTGATGCAACAGAAACCCACTGTAAAAGCCCCGAACCTTCCAACTTCGCCGGCCTTCACCTGCTCAGAATGACATTGTGGCAACTTCGTTTTCTTGTTCTCAAGATGTCATGCCTTCGAGCTCGAACATCCAGCCCTAGCGACCCGGGCTCAGTGTGAACCTTAACTCGAAACCCTTGAGCCCCAAGACCTGAAACCAAGTGATGTGTATGTATGTATATATATATATATATATGTCACCACATATATATATATATGCGTATATATATATATATATGGTACCCCCCCCCCCCAGTTACCAATACATTCCTGTGTTTTCCTTCTGCAGGCAGCACCATGAGACAAAAACAGAGCATTCGAGCACCCTCTTGGCTGAGACTTGTGACAAGACTCTCCATGAACGTTTTGTGGCCTTAGAGGGCGCTTGCACCACTTAGAAAAAGCGCTGTACTGTCCCAAAAAAACCAATCCTTTGTTGCAAAAGTGCTGTACTGTCCCAAAAAAACCAATCTTCTACAGTCTTGGAGCAGTTGCCGTGTAGGGGCCTCCAATAGATTGGTTTTTTTGGGACAGTACAGCACTTTTGCAAAAAAGGATTGGTTTTTTTGGGACACTACAGCACTTTTGCAAGAAAAGCAACAAAACACTGTACTGTCCCAAAAAAACCAATCCTTTTTTGCAAAAGTGCTGTACTGTCCCAAAAAACCCCAAAAAACCAATCTTCTACAGTCTTGGAGCAGCTGCCGTGTAGGGGCCTCCAATAGATCCAAGACTGTAGAAGATTGTTTTTTTTGGTTTTTTTGGGACAGTACAGCACTTTTGCAAAAAAAGATTGGTTTTTTTGGGACAGTACAGCACTTTTGCAAGAAAAGCAACAAAAAACAGTGTACTGTCCAAAAAAAACAAATCCTTTTTTGCAAAAGTGCTGTACTGTCCCAAAAAACCAATCTATTGGAGGCCCCTACACGGCAGCTGCTCCAAGACTGTAGAAGATTGGTTTTTTTGGGACAGTACAGCACTTTTGCAACAAAGGATTGGTTTTTTTGGGACAGTACAGAACTTTTACAATAAAATTAACGAAACCACTGTATTGTCTCAATCAAACGATCCTTTGGAAGGTTTCCGTCACGCGCGCGGCGCCCGCGCAAAACGCACTGCAGATTTTCTTCTCGCGCTCTGTTAGCTTTGACTTACAGCAGATTTTTGTTTTGCCGTCAACTTGAGATCTGGTTTCATTGTAAATTATTCTACAGTGAACTCCAGAAAGTTGAAACATCAGTATCCTAATGCCTTTATACTAAAGGCAAAGTAAATCAAACACTAATCACCCTAAATCAATGTTCCAAGTTTCTGGGGTTCACTATGATTAGTTAATGTACCCTTATTTTTGTAAGTGTTTGTTGGAGATGGTAGAAGGGTGTGTTTTGTTTCTGGTTGCCAGTCTCACTGAGGTTTTATGTTTAGGGTGATGAGTGTGATATTTGATTACTTCAGTGAGCACTGTTTACGTGTGTTAGGTAAATGAGATAGACTGATGTAAGTGAATGATATGTTAATACTGTGTCCTTAATTACATCTAAACCCATAAATATGGGTAGCTTTTTGATTTATGATAGGATGGAAAAGCTTGCTTAAGGCATTGTGGCAGGAATATGATGATTAGCATAAGGGTATGGCGGTAGTAGTATAACAGGATAAAGGTACAGTGTAATCGTGTTTAATACTATGGATTGACTAGTAGTGGTAGTAGTAGTAGTAGTAGCAGTTGTAGTAGTAGTGATAGTATTGATAGTAGTAGTAGTAGTAGTAGTAGTAGCAGTAGTAGTAGTAGTAGTAGTAGGTAGTAGCAGCAGTAGTAGTAGTAGTAGTAGTAGTATCAGTAGTAGATTGTAGTCGTATTACGGTTCTTGTGATGGTTTGTTATGACCATCTTGATAATAGTTGGATATGTGACAGGATTTAACTTAATATCATGATACGAAATTTAGGAGCAATATGGTGAGAAGACATGGTCTAGGAAAAGGTCGCCTGGATACATTTGGGGCAAGATGTGGAATGACGCTGAAACACATAGACCTATCTAAACATGTAGTAATGTGGTAGTAGCAGTAATAGCAGCAGCAGCACGAGGAGGAGTGGTAGTGGTAGTTGTTGGTGTTAGGGTTGTACTATTATTAGCGTGTGATAAGGAAGGATGGGTGATAGATTAGAGGCACGTCTAAGTAATACAGAGGGTGCCATTAAACCGTTACTACCTATCAGACCTATCATGTGCTGAAGCATCCTGTATGTGTATGGCATCAATGTAGTCAGGCTTGCCTGGCCCTGTATTAAGCGCCTCCTGGATGCATGCGTCTTGAATTGCGGGATCTAGGGGATGAACAAAATCACCTTCTGGTCGTGCACTAGAAGTATCTGAGACCTTCGAGTGTCTTGGTGTCATGAATTGCAGGGTTTAGAGCACAAAACACACAATTCTATTGGTATCTGGGGGGGGGGTAGCATATATATATATATATATATATTACTTCTTTATATGCGCATACGTAAGCTCTGTGTATAGATATACATCCCAAAAACCAATCCCTTCCCTCCTATGAGCCATGCCATGTTTCCGTGCATTTGCTCGGCCCCCGGCCGCCGCCAAAGGCGATGGGATCTCCGTCGACTCGGTCCGTTGGCTCGCCTCCTCGAGCTCGGCCTTTCAGTTCGTTGATGATTGTTTTGGGAATTTAAGGTTTGTGGGGCTCTTGGGCCTTTGAGGGTCTTAGTTTCGGGCTTCAGGGTATAGGGTTTGAGGGCTTAGGCTTTTGGATTCTTCGGCGGGGATAGGTTCCTCGGGTCCACCAAACCTTTGCATAGTCATCGATCTGCAAGCAGCGGCCCAACACCATAGTTTCTGAAAAACCTAACTCGTGATCACTGTCCTTTTTCTGATAAAGGTTTTGCCACAAGCTACCTCCCAAACCCGGGTTCATAAGCAGAAACGCTACAGTACACCCTCACTCAGAAGCTCCCTCGACACCGAATCTGCAGACGCCAACCTCAAGATCCGAAGAGCACACGCAACCAAAAAAAGAAAGGAAGAAAACCATAACCTGGTGTACTACGCCCACAGGCCACAATAGGGTAGTTCTCCAAATTTGGGTCCCTTTTCAGGTTCCAGAAATAGCCGTGAAAGAACGGCCCTCAACATGGCCTTGGTTTCAAGAACTACCCAATAAGCAAGAAGCTCTTTTTGTGGGCCCCGACCACCCCAAAGAGTTGGTTCGCGAGCTCCGTGAGGCTAGCAGGCCCACCTGGCGCTTGATCGAACGTTCTTCTTTGGTGGGGTTGGGATTAGGATTTGGGGTCTGGGGTCAAGGGGTTCAGGTCTGAAGGGGAGAGGAGGGTGCAGGGTTCAGGGTTTGGGGTTTCGGTTTGAACTTTGGCCCTTATGTGGAATCACCGGCTCCATTCCGTGGGGTGTAGATGCCAAGGATATGATAATGCAGGGTCTGTCCGATTGTGCTTTTTCTTTGGGTATGGGGTGTTGGGGATTGTTTTGGTGGTCAAATGAATGGCTGCAGGTGGGGAATTTCAGGCTCAGAGCGCTAAGCTCGAACCTCTGATTCTTGAGCCCGAAACTCGAAACCCTGAACCGGAATGCTAAATCCGGAACCCTGAACCCTAGACCATCCCAGGGTTCAAATGTCTGAGGCCCTCGGCAAGCCTCAGCTCTAAACCCCAGAGCCCTTAGCTTCCAACCCCCATCTCAAAACTAAAGCCTGAGGCCTAAATCTCGAACCCGAATCCCAATAACGTGGCCTAACAGAAGAGAAGAAAGTGTTGGGATATTCTCGAAAGCTTACAACAGGGAACCGTCAGGTGCTTTTCGTACTTGTTCAGGCCCTATACAGTACGACCCCCACTGCCTGCAAATTCTCATAGAGCCCTGTACCTGCAAAAGCCGCTAGAAGGGCTCTAGTAGAATCCTAAACTCTATAAACCCTAAACCCTAAACCGTAAACTCTATAAACCCTAAACCCTAAAAACCCAAAACTCTATAAACCCTAAACCCCTGTCCGCCTGCATCTTCGGGAGAGTCTGGTTCCTCTCACACACGACTTTGGGGTTTCAGGCTAGTTTCAAGTTCCAGGTGTGGGTTTATAGGGTTTAGGTAGACCCGTACTTATGTTTGTAGTGTCCGCATGTAGACCCGAATGTGATTTGGCACTGCAAGGCTTTGCAGAGTCCCAGCTTGAAGAAGTGTGGTCCCGAAGACAGGGTATGTGCTTCTTGGCGAGCCCTAGGGTAGAGGCTAGACCCTTTTACTGCCACGTCACAAAAATCGCTTCGAATCCATCTGTACAGTTCTGTACAGCTATGTAACATCCGATACAGCCCTGGACCAGGCCGAAGAGCTCCACATCTACAGTGTAACACCTGCAGATACCTTCATTTGCGTAATCAGCTTATATAACTCTAAAAACACCGACCACCAAGGCCCTACCCAGGAAACTTAACAGTACCCTTATTTTAGTATCCTTATTATAGAACCCTTAAAATGGAAACCTTATAGAACCCCTTGAAACCCCGAAGCAAAAGCCGAGTCTTCAGCACCCCCCCAAACAAATCATCTGCGCCCGCTCCTCCTCCTGCATATCCGGGGTCGAACGTAGTGCAAAAGCCTGGGGAAGAGTTGGGGGGGGGGGGGGTAGGATCTAACCGTGGCTCCCAATACGTTTTTGACTGCTTCACCCACTATTTAAAGGGTCATAGTTTGCGATTTTGTATAGTAGCGGGTCTAGGGCGAGTCTAGGGCCTATAGGGCTCACCTGAAAGCTCGAAACATGCACTCTCGGGATTATTGATTATGACTTCCTTACATGTCTTGAAGAACGTGCAGTCTTCGGGGTCTTTGCATTCAGTGGTGTTGAAGTTGAGATTCTTGTGGAGTTCTGCGTGCTGTTGTTTATCCTTGAGCTTTCTCAAACATTAACGATTTGACTTTCAAGATCGAAAAGCATACCTGCATGGGAGTCACAACCCCAGCAGTTGAGCGGGTACATAGCTCGGGGGCCATGATGACCCATGCAGATACATGTCCTGTATGCTGCAGAGGGACCTTTCTGTGGGTGCATCGAATTGGAGGGCAATGCTGAAGTTGTGGGCGACAAGCTTAGAACTCCTTCTAGAATCGAATAAAACCAAGGAAGGCCATGAAGGCCTAAACTCGAAGCCCTAGACCCTCAACTGCGAACCCTATTACTGCTGTTATTCTCTTCACTATTGTTAATACAGTCAGCATAGGATAACAACCTTGTTCTTCGGTCAGTAATGCTCATGAGAATAGCAAGGACCTTATTATATTCGTATATCACCCAACTTGAGCACCGGGGTTTTGAAAGGCAGCACGGGGCCCCTAGTAGCTGCGGGAGCGTTCCTTGAAGGGCTCCACAAAAGCCTAGTCCGAAGGGCTGAATTCAGGCTTAAGGCGTTGTGCCTGCACTAGGAGGCCTGAGTCATTCAGATGTGGGCTTGGGCCGGGAAAAGGATTCAAATTACGAACGCCGCTGTGCAGGACCCGGGACCCGGACAACTTCCCGGGCTCGCACTTCGTTGGGCGCAGGCTCGGCCTTTGTCGAAGTTAACGGATCAGGAGACTCATAGTAAGTAGTAACTAGTTACGTTATAAATCAAAAATGTACTGTATGTATTTTTGCTTTGTATCTTCAATTAAAAAGGGACATGTGAGATACACCCAGTTACTGTGACTACGGAACATATAGTAAGGATCGACCACCTTAATGCTTAGGTCTTGCAAGTTCTCCATGTAGAGCTGCAAAGGTCGTTCTCTTTGCTGGCTCTTGCGTGCTGGTGCATGTATGTCTGAGTCTGCGTGTGTGTGTGTGTGTTCTCTGTGTGTGTGCGCGCTTCATGTTACAATTATGTGTCCGTCTGTCCATCAGTCTGTCAGGTCTGTCTGTGTGCGCGGATGCGCATGTGCATGTGGCATTGCTGTTCAATTTCAAGCGCTTTAAATACAAGGATCCGGAGCTTGCAGGTTGTGCTTGAAGGGTTTATGTTGTCGTCATTTGAGCAATCGGCTGACTGGGCTTGCAAAGCGGCCCACCACCAACATTGACGTAATGCCAAAATTGAACATCAACAATATACTTGAACCGGAGATCCGCTTCTGAAGCTGCTCCGGGTAAGCTCCAGTTCGGGCTGTGCTCCCTCCTTTCTTCAGATACCAAGAGGCCCCAAAGTAGTTCCTTTTTGGATTTTTTGGGGTTCATAAAAGGTAATCCCCAAAATGAACTACTATGGGGCCTCTGGGTAGAAACACTTTTGTCGACGACTCTGCCTCGCCACTGCGTGACCCAATTACAAACCAACAAATCCAAAGCCCCACCGAGCCGTACGGCCTGAAAGTCCTAAAGCCTGTACGCCCTCCGCTGAGCCTCAAGATCTGTAGAGACAGTGAAACCCTCCAGCCTGAAGTGGGTCAGGCGCATGAAACGAGCTCTCATGTAGTTAACGCAGGCAAGCCCCGGGCGCTCTACTGTAAGCCTCAACAGATATTTTGGCATCCAGCAACCTGAAGCCAGGACTTCCAACCCTTGTATAAATCCTGAAAGCCCTGAAGCCCAAACCCAATGGCCGAGCTATCTACAACCCTACCCAAACCCGTGAAGCCACAACTCCCTTGGCGCTCTGCGGCTGGCAGCAAAAGCTGCCGCTTCTCCTCTGCCGTCGTTTCGACGCACGGTCTGCAGCTGCGATTGGAGGGGACTTAGCAATGACAAGCAAGGCCAGTAATTCGAGCAGCTACACCCACACAAAAACACAGCCCTAGTTGCGGTGCACGGAACTACTCATGAACACTGAGGATGAGTCCTGGGTCCAGGAGTCACCAAACTCCAATCAGGCTTTATCGTCGGTATGTCGTTCTCAAGTGTCTTTCTGCTGAAAACTAAAGCTTGAACACCAGAAACTTGCAGCAAAACATGTTTGTCATTTATGAACACAGAACTTGAGTTCAACGTCTGCGCGCCTGAAACCTATGACTAACAATGACGGCCCCATGTTCATTTTGGCGTCCCGACTTGAAGTCCCTACGGAACAGAACAGTTCGTCCGTAATTATGCAAGGCCTCTTCTCACTGTTTGTGTCTACGTCGTCACGCCAGATTTTCTAACAGCCCAGCCTCAGCCCCACACCCTGCACCCCTAAACCCTTACTGTCCTCTTACTCGGCATGTCACTTGACAGCCCTCGGCAGCCTGACGGTATCGTCCAGCACAGCACGTTCGGGACATGGAACCTGCTAGAAGGCTTCGGGGGCTCAGAGCTTCAGGTTTGGGGTAAGGAGCTTGAGGCTGCGGGCTTGGCGAATGGGGTTGGGGGAGCTTGACGAGTATTCGGGGTGCCGTGTTGCGGGGGAGGAACCGCGGGAGGTTCCGACTTTCTTATTTGGGCAAGTTCCCAGCTTTTTCTGCGGTTGGGGCGCGGAGCATCCTCTTGACGAAACTGGATAGAAGTTCCCTTTTCGCGAAGTTGCCTGGCTCTATACGAACTACACAATCATGGCTTGAGGTTCAGGTGTTCTGTTTTGCGGAAGTCGCCTACCAGCCCTGCTCTATAAACTCCTTGCACACCTTAACTCCATAGAATGCTAAAGCTGCAAGCCGTGATTCAAGCTTTTGTATAGCTCCGAGTTCGTTTCCAAAACCTTCCCACCTTGAGCCCACAATCCACCCGCAAGTGCGGCAAACCGAATGATCTGACCCTCGAGCCTGAGGGACACTGATAGTCAAGTTGAGCAGCAGGGTTTAGGGTGTTTGGGGTTTGTGGCAGTGGTGGAGTCAACCAAACGAGCTGCGAGTCGGTTAGAGAGTCGCCCACAATCGCTCCGACAGCTTCGGTTGAATCTGCAATAATGGTTTACGGCTTCGTGATAAGCATAAGCACAAACGTGCCCTACACCCGAATCCCTTCTGCGACTTTCTGAGCCGCTCCCTTCAAAAACCTAACCCCCACGACCCAAACCCCCAAGACCCGAAATCCCACCTACCCCCTCCCGACCCCATACTAAACCCTCATCCCCCCTCCTCCTCCCGAAACTCGGGACCTGGGTCGAAGAGGAGGAGGGCGCCGACGAGGAGGCCGACGCCTTCAAAGACACTCGGAAAGGAAAGAAGACCCTGAATTCAGTCTGAGCAAGACAATCGGGCCTTTCAGGAGTTTGGGGACTTTTGTTTCAGGCTTGTGCCATTCAGTGGTCTTGGGGTTTAGGGCTCTACGGCTGAGGTTTAGGGGCTGCGTGACGGGTTTATCGCGCTTTCGGCTCAAGCTTTGTGGTTGGGACAGGCTTTTTATGGGGTAGGGAAGGTAACCCCTAGTTTCCGAGACTTGCTCTGGGTCGAGCTCTTGGTGTATTAGTTTCGAACAAATTCCGGGTTCAGTATACGGGATTTTGGTGTGGTTTGCAGCCAGTCTTGCAGCAAGACGACCCCTCAGGGGTTCCGGGGTCTTCGGCTTCTTGTTGCGAGTTTACTTGCTTGAACCAAGGGTTTTGTTTCAATGTTGTTGTCCATATATAGGTCTAGTGAGGGGCGGTTGGGTCTTTATGCGGCTTTGCAAACTTCGATTTTCCAATCTCTAGAGGAAGACCGGTATGGCGAGTTCTCTCAAGCAGGATACCCGTGAGGATCTGCAAGAAAAGGACACTCCTCGAATTAGAACCTCGCGTGACCGCAGATGCAAACAAACGACAAACCACAAATCGGGAAAGCTTATCAGCCCGGAGGATGGCTTGAGGGCATCCTTGCCTAGTCGCCTACTTACGCTTAATTTCACCCTGGTTCGCCGAGGGAACCCTCAACTCCCCTTAAGAACCTTAAAACCCAAATCCTGAACCCTGAACCCTTAAAGCGCTCGAGTCTTAGAGGGCCACCTCTGGCGGCTTCTCCGCGAGGCCACGCTGTTTGGCCTTTGAAGACTGCTGCTCCGATGCTTTCACTATCAACCGTAAATTCCGAAAACAAGCGTTAACACGGAATCCTGAAGGATTACGAATACTGAGGGATCCATATGGTGAGCAGACGAACGTCTACCCCAAAACCTCAATCTAATCACTCAGGCCCATAGGGCTTCTGGATTTGGCTTCTGGGACCGGGCAATCAGGACGGCCCAACATTCGACCATCTGGTAGAGCTTAGGGCTTAGTAAGGCGCCTTGAGACTTTGATCTAAGGTTGGCAGAGGAGACAAGAAACTCCCAAATCAGCAGGTGCCGAAGGTCTTATCTCTACATGGGGTGGCTTTCAACAGGTTCTGCTCGTCTCGAACAAGCCCTAAAATCAAGGAGACCCCAATCTCTTCAATGGCCTTGCCGGAGTTCAGAAAGCCCGTCTTCATGCCGCGGAAAGCGCTTCCCGCAGGTGGCGCGGACTGTTCAGGGCACGGTGTCTGGGGTTTCAAGTTTAGAGGTGTAGGGAGTTCGGAGTTGCAGATTTAGACGTTTAGGGCGTTTAAGGCTTCATTGTAGGTTTGCTGTTTAGGGCAAAGTTTCGGGGCTTAGGGTAGGGTGCAGGCCTTCGTGTTGGTTCAAGGTTGACCACGCCCAAAGGGTTCCGTGCTCTTAGGAAACCCGATGAATCCTCAGAACCCCTAAACCCCATGCAAGGTGGACTCCTAAACCCCTAAACCCTGCCCTGAGGAAACCTCAGAAACCCCCAAACCTATAGATCCCATCAACCCCTAAACTCCTAAACCCCAAGCCCACAGCGGCCTTGACCTGCTCTTTGGCAGGTGCCACTTTCAAGACATCCTCGTCCAGGGCCAAGAAGCTCTTGGCCTGCTGACGATGCTTCTGCTGGTGCCAAGAAATCCGAAGGGTTCACGGGGGGGTAGGGGTCGTCATGGTTTTGGGGGGTTTCAGCTTGAGGGTTTAGGGTTCAGGGTTCAGGGTTTCTAGGGGTTAGTGATTAGGGGTTTGGGGTTTAGGGTTTGGGGATGTCCCAACATTAGGTTTAGGGATCCGGTTCGTGGTTTAGGGTGCAGGGTTCTGGGTTTTGGACTTAGGCATAGGTCCTTGGGAATGGAGGCTTTAGGCCCGCACTTGAGCACTCAAAGGCGCTACGGACAACGCCTTGAAAAGCCTCTAATAATACTTCTTGGGCTGCTGGAGCTGGAACTTGGGGACTCTAAATCTTATTCTTGAACTCTTGAACGCAAGCCCTTGAAGCCTCAAACCCTGAGCCCTCAACCGTAACACCAGAAGTCCCGGACCCAAGCTCTGAGCAGTTACACCTCGAAGCCTACTTTGGGTGTTTGGTGTGGGGACTTCAGAGGTTCTAAAGTTCATATAAGGTTGCATGGTCGTGGGTTGAGGAGGTAGTGAAAGCCGGGGCATTGGATGCACTTGGATTCCGCAAGCCGCAAGGGCAGGGCCTTCCTGGCAGCATTTGCAGGCGGACGTGGGCCGCCCATCCTTCGTCGTCTTAACTTTAATTTAAAACCCTACTGTTTCCAGCACAAAGCCAAAGCCTTAGACCCTAGAATGCCAGTTACAGAAACCCGGCGCTGAATATGACTGAATCATTCATGCACGGCTGCAGAACGCGACACACGAAAACTGATGTAGGTGCCTAGGCCTAGATAATTAGATACACTGACACTTTTCTGGGATTCCTTACTATGAGTATTTCACAATAAACCGCAAAACCCTGTTCAAATTTAAGGCGCATATATACTAGGTCCTGGGGACCTTTCGGGTTTCCGGGAATAGTGCTTGCAGTGCCCTGAACGCTTCAGGCTCTAGGCAAGAGAACCGCTGACAACAAGACTCAAAATCCTTGGTGTTCAGATTATGAGGTTTTGGGGATTTAAGAGGGGTTTAGGGTTTTGGCTGTTCGGGGTATTGATTTAGGATTTCTACACGGTCGCGCAATGCCAGAGAAATAATTGCATCAGCAAACTGCAAGGCTAAAACTAAAGCACTGAATAATACCCGTTCTCCTACCAAAATGCAAAACCAACCTTGTAGAATGGATGATCATTTGCTGAGGCCCGCTCTCCAAATCGACATCCTTGATCTTGTCGTTGCACTTCCGGATACCGTCCACCATCCTGCAACACGTGCGCCTCACTAATTAATTAGAGTAGGGCTTTATATGATAGTGTACTCATGATGGGGAGCCCTCTTACCACAAACCCCTTAACCCTAAACCCTAAGCCCTGAACCAGCAGGGAAGCTTCCACGTTAGACATGGCGGTTCTGCGGCCTCGTGCGGATTCCCTCCAAGGAACCTGCGATCCCTTGCGAAGCAGGCCTTAAGGAACCCCTTAACGGATTCCTAGAGATTCCCAAAAAGGGTCCCTAAGGGATTCCTACACTACAGAGATCCCTTCAAAGAACCCTTTTCAAAAAGGGCCTGGGAAGCAGCTCTTCTCGGCTGTGCAGCGCCTCTTTGTCAAGGCTACACCTGAGTGGAGCGCATGCTTCTCTGCTTGAGATTTTTGGGCTTGTAGGGTTTAGGGCTTCGGGTTTAGGGGTTTAGGCTCTTGGGGTTGAGGGCTAAGGGTTTAGGGTGTTGGCTGTTCTTGTCAGGGATTGAGGCCTGTCTGGGCTTTTGCAAATGGCTTCGGCGTCGGGCTTTATGGCTTTATATGGACACCTACTTGTCGGGCATCATGGGGAATAAAGATTAACCTTTTTGGCAATATTGTAGGGAGTAGGGATTATATAGGGACTACACTATCCCAAAAAGGTTAGCGGGTACCTACGCTGCTAATAGGACCAACAAGGGGGTCTAAGGTTTTAGGCAGACGGCTCTAGCAAGTGTTAACACTGGCTTGTTTCGGTTTTAGATAGACTGATGCAAGAGGGCAATGCAAGAGGGAAGATCAAGGTCGCGTGAGTCTCGTGCTTCGGGGTTTCGGCTACGGATGAAAGCCTGGTGTTTGGGGATTGTAGGGTTTTACAGGAGGGATGCGGAGTCCAAGGCTGAAATTGGGATGATTGAATATCTAGCTCTGAAAACGTGTTCCACTAGAAACATCTCGAGGTCCTAACTTTGTCATAGTTGGAGCGTTTATGATGTATATCCAAACCCTGTAATCGGAAATGTGGCGTACCTTCTGGGAGATCCTGTGAATCAGGATCCTACTATTATTTCTCTCGGCTTGGGGTCTGTTCCGAAGGGAGTTTGCAACGGTTCTTGTAGGCTCGGGTGTAGAGGCGGCGTGTTCTCGGGAAGGCGCGATTTGGGTTTAATTAAGACCCCTCGTAGGGCTTGGGATATTCAGGGTTTGGCACGGGGTTTATGGATATGCTAAGCTTCTATCTCACCCTATCTCCTGCCGTCTTTTCATGGGAGCGTTTCAGCTTCAAGGCCTCGAAGTCGGAAGCAATCATCAATTAAGTAACTAGCCGGATCCATGTTCTAAGATTCTAAGGACCCACCCCATTCACCAAAACCCCTTAACCCTAAAACCCTAAACCCTAGAAACCATCCATGTGGAGGCCTTAGATCTTGGGGCATGGGCTCGCGCAGCACCACTCGCTCTTTGGCGAAGCGGCTCCGCGAAGGGTGGAAGATATACCTCGAGACTCCGGCTATGGCTTCAGGAGTCATTAGGGTTCAGGGGCTTAGGGCATAATTATTGGGCTTATGGTTAGGGTCTTCTTGGGTTTAGGGCTTTGGGTTTTGGCTTTAGGAGGCGTTGGGTTTCACAATGAACCTGGTTTCGAACCTCTTTTGTGGTCAGCCTGGAGCATTGACGTTCCTTCCAGCCCCAAATTCCCATCTGCCGCAATCCTCCAGTTCAGGGCGTTTTGGAATCGGTGATACGCACTGTGAGGCTGAATACAGCCTTCATGCCACATTGCCTTTAATGATAGTTGCTTTTCGAAGTAAGATTAGGAGCGGTTTAGAGTTTCATGTTCCGAGCTTAGGATCCTCTTTTCGGCTTGGCCTTGCCGTTACAAAATAAAGATGCCTTCTAGATTGTGGCTTGGAAACAACACGCCATTCCGAAATCCATTTTCTCAAAATCCTAGCACCCAAGGAGAAGCAAACACTTCGGGGGGAAGAGGGCGGGGCTTCGAAATTCGGGATGCGTCTCTACATGCAGTGAAAGTACGAAGGCCCGAAACCCTACCACACCAGGGCCTCAAAATTCCTAAAAGAATGAGAGCCCGAACAACACCGAAAAACCATCAAATAAGCCGATCATCCAGAAAAAGCCCGGTAGGTAATCCGTGAAAGCAGAGAAGGCGATTTCGATGCCAGGTGACTCCAAGGCAACGCGGAGTAAGCTCTCCGTCTGCGGGGTTAAGGCTTTCGGGCTTTCTGGGTTTAGGGTGTTAGGGGCCTCATGGTTTTGATGGGCATAAAGTGTTTTGGAGAATTTCAAGGTTTACGATTTGGGGTGGGGAGTTGTGATGTCTTGGCTCTAACGACAACTTGTGCACGCAACGTTCAGGGTTCGGCGTTGAAGGGTTGACTTGGGTCTATAGGGGTGAGCTACCATAATTGGGATATATGGTAAATGATGTGGTTTCCGGATGTATATGGTATAGCAAACCACAATCCTCCTCAAATCTCAAGCCGAAACCCTGAGTTTGACCCTTACCTGAAGATACTTGAGCCTGACGCCTCTGCTTTTCTGGGTTTCCGATAGTTACTAGGCTTCATACACCCCCCCCCTCCAACAAAAACAACAAAGCATCCTCCAGACGTGAATCACGAGAACAACCCTCCTACGAGAACAACCCTCCCGTAAGGAGATCCGGGCGGTCCGATAAGGGCTCGTGGCAACGCGTCAACCCTGAGGCACGATCTGTGCAACGGCATTATCATCAACTAGTATCCCCAAGAGACCAATCTCGACGCACACCCACCCGAGTACCCACACCTACCTCGCACGACTTTGAAACATGAACATGTTTGCCTTCTACAGCCTCCCAGAGTGTTGTGAGTAGCCATTACTCCCTTTGGATGCTTTCTGGCAGTCTGTGTTCATAATGGCTGTGATTCTAGTGGCCCCCACAATGAAACCAAGTGCACAATCATGGGTTTGGATGAACCGCTAGTCTTCGCAGCTCAGCTCGTGCGCAAGCTATTAGAAGTACAGCAAGGGCCCTCCAACTCCCGTGGGCACCAGATGTTGTGCCAGCGCATCCGATGCGGGATCCTCGACATAGTACCGCCTCCGATGCGGGATTCAGGGCCGTCTAGAAAAGTCTCGGCGCAGGGCCATCCTGAAACTTGCAGAACCCTCATCAGCAGGCAAAGGGCTTACAGTGTGAGAAATATGTTATATGTTCTACCCTTATCATACGAGTACCAGCCCAGCCACGAGCCTCCTAACCCTAAACCCCAAACTTCCGAAGGAGTGAACCTGGCCAGAACCGTGTCGAAGCTAATCCGCTGAAGCCCCGCCGGATCCCAGCATCTTTGGTTCAGGAAATATAGGGTCCTGCAGTGTTTTAGGATTTAGGCCCAGTTCCTCCAAGGCAGAATGAGACGAATCTGCACCGGAAAGCTAAGTTAGATCTACCAGATGGGCCTCTGGTGGATGCCGATGAATTCCATGGCCTCGCAGCTCGTTCACAGGTGGCAACACTACAGGCCCCGCAAAGGCCATCACTCATACCGGTACCCCGTTCTGGTGCCTTAAACCCCAAACCACAATGACCCTAAACCCCAAACCACGATGATATACACCAGCCAAATGCCACATAGCGCTTCAGGGGCGTCGAAGCTTCCAGGTGCTAGCTACAGTTACGAATCGCCTCCAGGGGACGTTTAGGGTTTAGGGTTCGGAGTTTAGGGTTCAGGGCTTACAAGATTTCGGGGATTGTGGGCTTTGAGGTTCTTTTCAAACTTGGGGTGTCGGGTTCGAGGCAAACTCGCTTCCTGAAGGTGTGCTCCTAGTGGAGAGGTTCACGTCTTCGAGGATTTGGCCAAACTCCAGAATCACAACTTTCAAGCATGTGCCAGTGTTTTTCTTATGGAACCACAGTTCACAAAGCAATACCCATACAGTGCCGACAATGGCCAGCATCTTGATATGCCCTCGTCCCGACAATCTGAAGCCCTGAACCATAGCGAGAGTTCCCTACACCTTGATCATCTAATCCGTCATGCCGCCATGCCCGGAGTTGAATCTCCTCCAGTAGGGACCCTATAGTACCTGACATCCTCAGCTCTGCCAGGACTTGCGGCCATCTCGTTCAGCATGCAGCGCTCAGGAGCTTCAAGCTTCCAAGCCCCAAAGCTGAACTGAGCCAAAAAAATGCGACTGGGGTGACAATAATAACATAAAATGTGAATACAACTAACTTATAACAACAGTAACACAAATATTGATACAAATCATCATAATTCTAATAATAAGAACAAACATGTAATCATGACCCTCCAAAGCGAACTTCACACCCTTGCAAGGACTGGCAAGCAGCAATGGCCTGCTCCGTGCCATCATCGAACGCCACAGTGACCTGAGTGCAAGGTTTCGTTTTCATAACATCGGCTTCAGGCTGTTGGTGTTTTTTGGTTTAGGGCTTAGGGCTTTTGGGTTTTAAGCGTTTCGGGGTCTTAAACTTACCCAACCGCTTAGGGTTTGTGGGCTCCAAGCGCCATGTCGTTGACATTTCACTGGGTGATTTCTCTGCCCCTCGGATGTCCTTATCCTCTACGTACCCAGCACCCCCCACCAAAAAGAAAACAAACAAAATCCTGAAACCTGAAGAAGCCCTTGAAGGAACGCCCGGCCCGACTTCCAAGACGTCCCAGCCCGCAGCCCATGTACAACACGCTGCAGAGCCCCGGGCGTGAAGGGCTGGGACTCGGCCGACTTTCGAGGAAAGGGGACTGCCTTGGCAGCTTCTGGTTCTGGTGCGTGTGGATATAAATATATATATATATATATATAGATAGATAGATAGATATCTACTCTCGTATTTTTCTGTTTGTATTACGTGCTTATACTAACACTCGGACATGCTTCAAGCCCTTGGTGTATGGAGATCGAATTTCAGAATCCGTCCGATGGCATGAAGATGAAACGGGAGTGACCCGACATGCTCTGACTAGACCCTCGTTGTTACGGGCTTAGGGTGTCTAGGATCTAGGAAATACTCAGATACGAAGAACCTTGAGCTCTCCTGACCAGAATCGAGTCCAGTTGCAGTTGGTGAAACCGCTCCATAACCCTAAAACCTAAAACCTTAAATCCTAAAACTCTAAACCCTAAACCTTTTCACCATCAGTGAAGGTCTAAGGTTCGGAGCATCAGAGCCCTAAAGCTCTTGCGAGCCTCAGGGGATGCTCGGAGGCTGTTGTTGGTAGTCATTTTTCGGGTCCTTCTCCCGCCAAATACGAGCGGCATGGCGTTTCAGTTCCTAAACATCAGGACATACAAGCCTTCAGCCTTCAGCCCGACAATCACACTCCCACACTCAATGCCCAAAACCCTGAAGTGCAACTCCTCAAACAAATATAGAACCCTGAACTGAACGGAAACTCTATAAACGCCCGAAGGAAACCGATTCGCCGAACCGGGACCCAGGACGCTTTGGCACCGCCCGGAAGTAGTTGAGTGTCACGGCCAGCCAGCCTCTGGCACAGCACATGATAACGGGACATATAGCACAACAAGACGCAACTACATAACATGACGTAACGTGGTGCAACTTGTAGTGTTTATGTAGATATACACACCTGTGTATACACACATGTATATATATATATATATATATATACATACATACATACATAGCGTGTGTATGATATATATATATATATATATATATATATATATATATATACACATATTCATGTATGTATATATATATATATATATATATATATACATATATATATATATATACATACACAGAGAGATTTTTGCATACGTGTATATATATATATATATATACACACATGCACGCATGTAGACATATGCACATGCAGTTACACGCACACATGCACAGACATTTGTACATCACATGTATATCACATGGAGACAGTATGTCACACATATATCACATTGAGACAAGGGTATACATACATACACATACAAAGACGTACCACTACCAAATGCGCAAATGCATGTTGCAACAGATGCATCTGCGCACAAAGCTCGAAGACAGAGTATATTCAGATGCAACTACCTGAAAATCATGAACATACGGACACAAGGTTACGGTATGGTTGAGTGCATGCTTCGGTGGCCAAATCATGTCTCTATCTGTCGCTATAGAGGGAGTGCGAGGGAGAGGGAGGGAGAGTGAGTGACTGAGCAAGGATGAGTGTGGGAGGAAGAGGAGGGAGGGAGGGGGAACCCGTAAACCCCCAGACCCGTACACTCTAGCGTCAGAGCCCCAAGCTGAGCCGGCAACTCGGCCCCGGCACTTCTTTCGCCTCCGGGGTGCAGGCGATCGAAAATCCATGAACTTGTAAAGTAGTGCTGAACCAACAAGGTAGGGTTTGAGGTTCTGGGTTTAGAGGATTCAAGAAGTAAAGATAAACCAAATGGACAAGACGGCACTCATGGTCCTGCTTGAAGCCTGTTAAGGTTTGCAATATAGCTGCCATAGGTGATGCATGCGCGAGCTGCATGGTTCTTTCTCGGATGCCAGCTCTGACAACTCCAACCCTGGATAAAGCAATAAACCCGAAGACCCTAAATCAAACGGTCCCAACTTCAGAGACTTTGGGTTCAAGGCCTTGGGCTTTGAAGGTGAATGGCTTAGGCCTCTGAGGGTGTAGGCTTAGGAGGTTATTTGTCGAGATCCCGGTCATAAGCCTTAAAGCCCAAACTTAAACACGACACTAAACCCGAAACTAGCCTCACACCCTAAACAGCCCTGGACGGGAAGCCCGGAATTCGTAGACTTGAAGTACCCTAAACCCTAAACCCTGAGCCGCAAGGGCCTCGGCCACGTAGGCCCCAGGCGCAACCGGCCTTGCGATTCTTGGCTTTTGGGGGTTTGAGGGGTCCGGATTTCAGGCTTTAGGGTGTAGAAGCTCAGAGTTCAGGGTTTAGGGGTTTGAGTATCAGAGCTAAGCAACTCGCGATCCGAATCGTTACTCCAAGGTCACTCGCTCAGAGAAGCCCCCTTAAAGAGCCCTTGCACTACTGTGCAGCCATCTACGAACTTCACCCTGCATCCCGAAGCCTAAGCCTTGGACCTTGAAGTGCTCTGAATAGCCACGAACAGTATGGCATAAACTGCCCCCAAGCCCGAGTAAGGCTCCTAAAGGATGCCATTTTCCTAGCGCCTCCAGGACGTTTGTACATCTCAAGTCTGTAGAAATGGGATGTATCAGGCTTGCTTTACAGTGCACGTTACTCTGAGGCGCTTGAAATGAAGATGGTGTGGTGGTATATTTGTATCGTAATTCAGTTCTGACAGAGACTATCACGAGCATTGCTTACTGATTCTTAGCCTCTTGTACTAGACCTAAGAGTGACCTAGGAATACAAAGGGGGCCCTTTTCGATTTAAAGGTAGCTCTAAGGGAACCTAAAGCTCAAAAAGGGAATAAGGGCCTACTCTGGGTCCTAGGGCCTAGTGTATCACAACGAAGCCACCAGGGGAGCTGCTCTGCAGCATCTTCCGAGATGGGCTCCTCGCACAGGAAGGCCTCTCGAAGCAGAAAGTATTCCTTCTACGAGCCATGATTCATGTATCCCCGCCTCCCCCGCTCAAACAAAAATACATAAAGCATCTTCTTACTTAAAACACCCCCAAACCCGATTACAGTTTTTGAGGGGCCGTTGCGATGTCTTGCTCTTTAGTATAAGTCGGCTGACTTGCCCCGAGTCGCCTGCCTGCAGAGCCTCCAGTGCTACTGCGGATGAGTTTACACACACACACACACACACACACACCCGAACCCCTCCTTGTCGTCGTCAGGTTTCGCCACGGGGCTTCGGAGCTCTAGCTCCCGGGTTGCGCTTGGGGTTCGGGTTTGGAGGTCTACTAGAGGGGGCCTTAAGAATTAGGAGAGGGTTTTGGGGACAATTATATAATATATACATATATATATATATGTAAAAATATAGTAAGGAGCCCCCAAAATAATGTAGGTAATGATCAAGGCCCCTATATTAAGGACTTACGATCTCGACTTCGACGATTCAGGGTTTATGCTTATAGGGTTTAGGGTTTAGGGTTTGTCGGTTCCGGGTCTTATGCTTGAAGAGTCGTGGCGCACGTGGTACGCAGGGAAATCAGTAGGATTACAGCTGTTGCAGCTATTTAGCCCAAACACTCCTAGACAGTCCTTATATACGACTATTATGGAAGTGGGCGCCCAAAACTATAAAGAATGGTCTTGTAGGCCGGGCCTGGATAAAATAATGCATGCTGGAATCCCTCAAAGCGAGTGGCCAAGAAGCATCGGGCGACATTGACTTGCAATTTTCGCTTCACTTCTTTGCCTAGGAGTGAAGGTCTGGGCATTCAGCAATCGGCTCTTCGCGCCCTCGATCCGATGAGATTCTCTGAAGTCTGGGGCATGCCAAGAAGACCATAGAACACCATATTATGAACATACCTAAATCAATCCTAAACTTGGGAAGGCCCTCATCCGCCCCATATAGACACGCCTTGAACTCCTAGCATCGAAGCCGCACCGTCACTCAAAAATAGCTTCGCCAATAATTCTAAAAGGGTTTGAGGGCCTTTAGGGTATATCGGTATATCGTACACTTATACGAAACAACCCTACGGAACAACATGGGCACCTTCCGCGGTTAGTTCAGTTTCGCAAGTTACGAAAAGCCGAGCGCTCGACTCTAAGCCCCGAGCACGCTAAACCCTAACAGAACAACCTAAAGCTTGTAGGGAACTGAGACCCCTTGCAAAGCAAAGGCCTCGCCGGTCTGGACGAGGAGCACCCTCGTCGTTGTTCGTATGCTGCTCTGCCTCGGCTTCTACTGCGAAACGTAGTGGGGTGCACTTCGGCGTCGGCTTGCAGCGATCGAGGTGCAACGTTTTGGGCTTGTGGGCGGAAAGGGGAGGGTCGTGGAGAGCTTTGGGCGTCAAAGGTACAGGGATTCAAGCGTAATCTATCTTCGTGTTTAGGGTCCAGCACATCGGAATGACAGGGTCATTCAGGGCATTGTGGTTTTGCCCTCGGTCTGGAGTCCCGGGATTGAGGGCCCAAGGTATAGGTATAGTGGGGGTTCCGGGTTTCGGCCCGTTCTCACAACGTTTTGGGGGCATAAACTGCACACTCCTCCGTCCTAGGCCCTGAACCCATGCTACGGTAGTCAATAATCAAATCCGGTTGCAAGCCAGTGGCGCGTTTGGCAGAACCAAGCGGAACACATCCACACCTGAGCAGCCGGGGTTGGGGAATACTTTATAATTATTAAGTGATTAGAACAGGGTCTTCGGGTATCATTTAAGTCTAAGTTGTATGTATTGGGACTATAAGGGAATACTCGAATAACTATTTCGACACCTGCTGCATTTTATTCATAGCTGTCGGGCCAAGGACGTGCTGACGCCGACAGCAGCAGCTGTTGAGCCGGATACGACCGTCACGAGTGACTATAGTAACCCTTATCCTCCTCATGGTAGCCGCCTTGCAGAACCGTGAGAGTATCAGTAGCTGGTTAGTCATTCTTCACGATAGACTTCTTCCGACTGGTGGTACCGACAATAACCGTGATGAAATGCATCAGCAAGCGTTATTAATCGCCCTGCAGTCCAACCTCTGTTCGTGTGAGTGTGACAAACACGAGCATGCAGGACGGCAACAACTCCGGCTGATTTAGGGATTGAGCGGTTTACCCGGATTGCCGGTGCTTCTGTTCTGGGTCTGCGGTGTAGGAAACTAACGCGATCCATGCAGCAAAAACTAAGTAGCTACTAAATATAAAAAAGTTACAGCGACCGTCTAAGTCTACATCAATCAGGCCTACAAAGGTCGGCGGAAGAGGATGGACCCCGAAGTGCTGCCCTGAACCGCAGAAACTGACGAAGGTTCCAATCACACTGAGTTCCTCTGCCCTGAGATATGTCGAGGCCACATTCCTGGCAAAGAAGCATTTGCGCTGCTTAGTTCTGCTTCAGAGTTTCAGGCCTCACGGCGATTAGAGGGTTTGGGAGTTGACAAGGCACTTGAAAAGGCTAGGATTGAAAGGGGCGCGTAGAGGATTGAGACTCTGGGATTCTAGGGCCCAGGGGTTGAACATGTTAATTTTGGCTTTAGGGTTCCGGAGCGTGAGATTAAGGGCTTGAGTTTTAGGATAGTTTTAGGGGTCTCGAGTTTCTGGCCAAAAGTCTTCAAACTTTTTGATTATGAGGTGCGGGTTGAAGTTTAGAGGTTTGCTTATCTGGGACCAGGATTGACCATACTAACTAGCAGCCAACAGGACATGGATACGTGGGGTTCCTCCCGGCAGGCTCAGTACCATCCAGAACCATGAAGACCCCTCAAGGCCGAAGCCTGAACAACCCTCAACCCTGAACCTTAAACCCCTAAAGCCTCCCCCTCATACCCGAAGCTCTGATTTTTGAAGCCTCAGGGCTTCAGTTTAAGGCTTGGAGACCCCCCATGTCTCAGCGCACCCTCTCGATGCCGCAGGCCACGTCCGCCTCGACGTGCTTGAGACCTCAAGGGCTTTGGGTGTCCCAAGAAGTCCAAGTAACGGTATAGTTTCTACGGAAGGTGCCCAAATATCTACCAAGAGCTAAGTATGATGTTACTTGGACATTTTTGGTGTAGGATAACCACAAGCGGTTCGGATCAAGTGGCTCAGGGTTGCTGGTAACAAGGCGGATTGATTGTAGAGGCCAGCTAGGCGTTTACGATTTCCCCTTCAACTACTCCTGACCTATACTATATGGATAGGATCGCACTCAGATTGGCGGCCATTTGTTCGCAGTGATTAATGAAACCCCAAATGCCCCGAATGTTGACTCTCTATGACCGGGCCCACAAAAGAGTACGTAGGCTATGATACTCAAACAGAGTTGAACAGTTGAACACGCTGCAGCCAGCATACGTCGCAGGCTGGAGGGCAGCAGCTGCGCCGCACGGCCATCAGACCTCGTATGGGCTCAGACTTTCTCACGCCGCCGTGCCAGGAGTGTAGTGACTGCAATATAAGGGTGACATAAAGACCGAAACAATGGGATCCCCTCTACCCAGGACCCCTGAGTAAGGTACCCCTGTTTTCTCAGACAACCCCCCCCCCCCCCCCCAATTTTTGCACGTGAAAACCGCATCGGGTGCTGCGAAGGGATTGCGCAGGAATGATCACACCTTGCACTATTCATGTAAGTCTGAAGTGTCCCTAACGTCCATGTACTCCCAATTAGAAGACTTTGGGGTCCATTTTGGGTACGAAGAGCCATAAACAAGGACTGCTTGGATCCCCGGCGGCCCTGAACCCTATACTTAAAATCCGAAACCCTGAACGCTAAACCCCAAACCCCGTGTCACGAAGTGAAGGGATTTAGGGCCCGAGTCTCTGGCACCCCGGGGGTTGGCAAAGGCGGGCCCGGCAGCTCGCCAAGCTGGCGTCGAGGTTTAAAGGGTCTTTTAGGGTTTGGGGGCGTTTAGGGAGTTTGGGGGCTTCTAGGGTTTAGGGTTTTTGCGGGCTTTGTCTTGTTTTCTGGTTGAGGGTTCAGGGTTTGGGGTTCGGGGCTTGGCGTTTAGTGTTGAGGGTTTGGGGATGTGGCTTTTAAGGTTTAGGGCACGAGTACTGAAAGATTTGGGTTCTGGTTGTATAACGGTCCTGAAAGGAATTTACGTGGGTTCTACAAACCAGCGGGCTTCGGGTTCATGGGTTGAGTGCTTCGGGTTCATGGGTTGAGTGTTGCTGCTTGGCGTTAAGGGCCCAGGATTTAGCAAAAGTGAGTTTAGCAGTCAGGGCTAAAGGCCTGCGGTGTTGTTCATTTCGTGTTGCGCGCTACTGGGCTTCTTTGGGCGTTTGGGGTTTAGGGTTGTATTTGCAGGTGTGGGACGTTTCAGGCTGCAGGCTTTTGGGGCTTCGATTGGATTAGGAATACGCACGGCCTGGGGTCCCGTGATGTAGGGCTGTAGTGCTTGAGAACTTTATGTAGTAGAACTTTAGGGTCGATGCGAGATCGGGGGTCTTTTGTGTTTCATTTAGTGGGCTTGAGTGCTGAGAGCACATGGATTCATAGGGTAGGGCTGAGGTTTGGGATGTCGGGCTCCGGTAGTATCGGGGTGTAGAAGTTAATCCGCCGGACCCTATAGACACAAGAGTAAAATCCATGTATGTATGTGTCTACCTATGTATGCATGTATGTATGCATGTATGCAAGCATGCATGCATGGATGGATGATGGGCGTAATGTGTTTATGTATAACTACATACACTCTCTGCAAACTGCCCGAGCCTGGGCATAGCTCCGCAGCTCTGCCGCAACCGCCTCCACGACGCACACACACTTAGGGCGGGTCTGCTGCTGCTTATACCGGTTTAGGGGCACACTGTTCTGATAAGGCACTGAAGGATACAGGGTCGACAAGCCTTTGGAGCTTATGGTAGCGTTTAGGGCCGGCTCGAAACATACGATTGAGAGTTTCGGGCGCTTGGGCACGGACTTAGAATAACGCTTTCGTCGCTATCACCATGACTATCGCATTTTTCATAAGTTTCACCACCATCACCGTAGCAGCAACAGTTATGCGACTCGGGTAATGATAACTGCCTCATAAAACAACACACGAACCTGACCACCTTAAGACGCAGAACACTAAGAGCCCGAAATCCCAAAACCCACACCCCGAAGCCCAAGATCATAGAAATCAAAGATCCCCTTGAACCCTTCCAGACTCTTTCTGCGCTTACGTTGCCACCATCTTCGAGGGTTCGGACAAGCATTCAAGAACCCCCAAAGGCACCCATTATGCAACAACCTGAGGATTTAGGGTTCTGTTTACCTGAAAGACGCAACAGCTCTAGAAGGCCCAAAACCCCTAAACCCCAAGCCCTCGAAAACCCGCCTCGCCGCGGCTGTCAGGGGCGACACGGCGCTCGAAGTCCAACTCGCGCTCGTCCTCTTCAGCTCCACTGGTTTATTCGGGGACCATAGAGCTTAGAATGGGAACGAGGGATTATATCAGGGGTTGTCGGGCTTATATAGGGTCTATAGCAAGTTTCAGGATTTGCAGGGCCTCTTATCGGGCTTTCATCTTTTATATAAGGTGTACTGATCTGATCTGATTGGAATTTCCGAAAATAGGGACCCCACTATAGTACCCTAAATAGTAGGATCCTTATTATAAGGATCCCCCAACTGTCGGAAACTCCCATATGGGGCTTCGGGCTTTCGGAGGCCTGTACCCTCAACGAGGCTTTCAGGATGTGATTGTTATGGACAGATTTGTAGTGGTCCTGTAGGCTCTAGCACTCTAGGGTGCTCAAGAAGGCTTCGTGAGGTTCGGAAACATGGGGTTCCTTCTTGCAGCAGGATCCGAAGTCTGCTTTGGATTTACATTGCGGGTTTTAGACTGGGGGTGTTAGGACCTTGCTGTTGAGGAGTTCTTGGAGTAGGACTTGAGTGCAAGAACCAGCAAGGGATCAGGAAGCCGAGCTCTAAGTAGACCCTGGACACAGTTGCCTCAGATGAGTAGTAGTGATCCAAAACTCTCAACGGCCCTGCAAGTAACAGCCCTGCAGCCCCTCCGAGCTGCAAAGCTCCACTTACCATACTGACTCTTGTGTTTTATACGTCCCTCGGATCTTCCCTAAGGCTCCATAGTAGTTCCTTTTTGGGATTACCTTATAGGTTTCTGAATATGAACCCCAAAAAGGAACTACCATGGAGCCTTAGGGTTGCCAGTAGCGTTCACGAGTTCGAAAACATGAGGGCCAGGGGTGCTGCCGGGCTTAGAGTAGTGAGGAGGCAGTCGAATTTGGGGTTTAAGGCTTGGTGGCTGAGGGGGTTAATTACGGTCGGTTATGCCGTGTGCTTCATGTAGGTATGATGTAAAGAGAAACAGAGTTGACGACCAAGCTGGACAGGAGTTGCCTGACCATCCTGCCACGTTAATGCTTCACTTCGGGGAGGCGTGTGGTTCGCAAATGCTTGCGTACGATCGATCGCAGGTTTCAGGGTATCAGCATACCGGGATCCTGATTGTAAGCATTAAATTACATACAACACAGGAGCCTTCATCAGGTATTATGACATATTTTTATATACTGAAAGTGGGGCATAGTCTCATATATGGTACTACTTCATGTATAACAGAGTGCGATGTATAATACAGTATAGTTACGATAGCATAGCATAGTTTAGTATTGACTTGTATAGTATCGTAGTGAACGAATGCAGTATTGGTAAAGCATGGCATAGTATGGTGTGTGTATATACATGTACAGATATACTTTGACATATTATCCTATACTGAACTAATTAAGCGTAAGATGAAACAGCATGGTTTTGGTTATGGGCCTAGTTCAAGATTTGTTAAAGGACCGCTTGTCAGGAGGAACCCTCTGAGTCCTGCCAAGTGCGATCCAGACCACGCCTGTTCGACAGTCGGGTCAGACTTTACGGTTTAAGGTTAAGGTTTAGGGCTTTAGTGTTTCATGGTGGTGCTCCAATCAACGTTCCTGACAAGGCAGTGTCAGAGAGAATTGTTGAATGCACGAATCGGTTTGCCGGTGTGCTATTCGAACCTTTTTCCGTAGGGGCTGAAGTCGATTACGCCGCCAAGCCTAAGATGCCAGCCAGGCTGACATCTGGAAATCAAGGGCTGTGAGTGAGGGGGTGAATTCTGTTGGAGTTCGCTGATGTAAGCTCTGGACTCAAAGCCTATCTGGATATCTGCCTTCCAGAATGGTAAAATTATGTGCTCACTATGATCAGCATGAGTTCATTACGCAACTTGTAGTCACCGTTGCTGCAGTTACAGGTCGTGGATGGGTATGTTTTATTTTACGCTTGCATGCTCTCTGACAAACTTACAGACAAACCGATGTTTTCGCAGCACCATGTAAGCCCTATGGCGGTTGAGCTTCCACCTGAAATATGTTGTGGGTTGCAATGTATATGTCTGATGAATAACTCTGTTTCTTAAGGGGCCTTTACTGGCCTCAATATCAGGGTCCCGCTCGCAATCCTTGCTAGTTAAGGAAAGGGTCGATCACTCAAAGATTTGCACTCCCTAGCAAGACATCAGCACCTGCAACCACAACCTTCAACAAGCCCTAAACCCTGAACCCTCAACCCTGAAACCTTAAACCCTGAAGCTCTAACACCCTGAAACCCTAACAAGGGGATGCCTGGCCGGACGTCGGGCGGACGATGCTGCTTCCTGTCAGCTCTCGAAGTGGATGGAAGAAGATTCGCAGAGACCGCAGAACTACGATTCCCTTCGTTGTTAGCCTAAGGGTCCTGTACCCAAACAGTATATACTTTACCCTAAGTACCTATTAAGGCCAATGCATACACGATTTGGGCACAGGGACGCTTAGGGTTAGCAAGCATTTCCACTACCGGGACTTCTTCAATTGACATTCCTTAATCACCAAGTTATCAACATTGGTTCAAGCGGAAATGAAAATAATGCCCGGGAAAAATCCCAAAGCGGACAACTCAGAATACCTCAAACCTTAAGCCCTAAACCCTAAATTCTGCATACCGGAAGCGTGGAACTTCCACTCCGCCAAGTTCGAGCACTTAAATAAAGCACATAACCCCAGAGTCAGGTCGTCGTTTTCTGGCTATGTGAAGCATTGCTAACTCACAAGCGCGCCAAACCTGAAGCCTCCAAGCCTCAATATGCCCCAAGCCCTAAAACCTGACAGCCCGAAAAACCCTAACCCCAACAACTCGAAACTCAACAACCGTAACACTGGAACTCTAAACACAAAACCCAGCAAAAATCTCAACCCAGTGGCTGAAACCCTTAAAGATGCAAAGCCTTAACACCCCAAAGGAGCTGTTTTCTGCGCTGTTCCGCTCTGCCGTCCGCCGCTGAGCTTTGCGCGGCGACGGCCTGTGCTCTCGCTGGGCACCCCAACGAATATGGGGCCTTGATAACTGGCACAGGGCCCTGGAGTATCATGTAGCATGACGATGATATAGTGAGCTCTGTGGAACAGTATCGGCAATTGTTTAGCAGTGTAGCCCGCGGACAGACAGCATCAACGACTAATGAAGACGCCTGACTCTAATGAATTAATCTAGGGGTCCCAACAAACGCACATGGTCTATCTGAAGTATACATCCTTAGTCCCTGAATGCTTTCAACCCCAAGACCCCTCTTCCAAACTTTCAAACCTCGCTATTGGAGCTCAGAGTGCGCGGTTTAGGGTTTGGTGTTTAGGTAGGGTTTAGGGTTTAGGGATTTCTCCCCGAAGTCCACAAGTGCCACACTCTCAAAAGCCCAGAGCCTCGCAATTTCAAGAGACGCGCCGGTAGGTGGCCTTGATCTCGCCGTCCTAGGGGTTTAGGGTTTATTAGGGTTTAGGGTTTAGGGGTTTAGGGTGTAGGGTAGTCCTACTATTGGGGGCTCATGGGTAGTTACAAGTAGGGTTATAAGTACAGGGTAACTATGCTTATAAGCCATAATTGGGGGACTTATAACCCCACTTATAACTACCCATGAACCTCCAAGTAAAAGGGAGAGTAGAGCCCCTTTTGCCCTGAGGGCCTACACTGTGGCCTGATCACTTTGCTGGCAACGTAGAAATACTGTAAAGGCGGATGCTGCGTAAGTAGGATGGTAACTATGTTAGATATGTAGATATAACTATGCTTACCTTGCTGAAAACCCTACGTGCAGCGTCCCCTGAATTTCGGAATAATTAGGTTCCCATGGAAGGGGGGCTACCTTGTAGGGCTTGATTTCAGAGGAGTGTTCGACCCATTGTCAACGGAGTGCTCCACCGCTGTTCCAATAAGGGCTAGGGCAAGGTTCTTTCAGCGTTCTACAACAGCGCACAAGGGTTCCACAGAGGCTTTCTGGATCACGGTGGATGTCAGCAACAACGAACACGGAACAACTCCAGCAGAAAGCTATGAGGTTCGAGTCGCGTCGAGCGGTGATGAACGGATTGGCACAGGCGCACCCCTAAATCCCACAGCTTATACAACGCTGGGGATGCTTCATCCCACATGCTCTGAGAGATCGGACATTGCAACGTCTCCGAACTTCAATGATGAATCACCGTGCTCCAAGGAACGCCGTGGTTGTGTGAAACAAACCTTCGCGAATCCAACCTCTTCGAATGGAGTCATAGAGAATGCCCACTGTGCACTTCACAGAATTCCGAAATGCGATCATCAACCCAACTGTGCCCCCTCTATGCACCCACCATGCTCCCGGGCCTTGTTCGGCCCCTGAACGGACCAGTTCCATTCGAAACTGTCGGCCGAATTCACGCGCAGCTGTCCACCTCGGACCGAAAAAGCTCAAGGTTCATGCCGCGATTGTTACGATGATTGCAACTGAGACTTTTTACCGCAGTGCAGAAACCGTGTCTATCTCATTGAATAATTAATGTGATTCTCTGGCTTATCTGAAGGTTTATATCGTCCACGAGCGAAATGACTCGCCAGTATATGCTTATCCGGCACACGGGGGATTCTGTCAACTACGTGTTTACTAAGAGTGATGTACCTCCTCCCTGAAATCAAGAAAGGAATCCCGAAGTTAGAGAACTGCCCTCACAGGAAGCCTCAATCATTCTCGGGCAGGCCTCTGTAGCCTAGCTGCTTGAGCTCCCATACCCAGCTACACCAATAACTCGAAACGTCATGGATGGGCTTCGGGGTTCAGGGTTTGTGGGTCAAGAGGTGTAGGGTTCATGGCTTCGGCGTTCGAGGGTCAATGGTTTATCAGATTTCGGGGTTTAAGGGATTGGGGCTTGGGGCTTGCGCAGCGGTTCAGGGCTTGGATTAGCAAGAGATCTCTCAACGAACCGCAAAACTAGCTACTGATGACTTTGGAGTTTTCTTAAGGGCACAGTCCCTTCTGTACCTAAACCTTGAACCCTGACTAAACCCTGAATCCGAAACCCGAATCAGACACTTCAATTTCAAGCCCTAATGTTTAACAACCCTAACCCTGAAGACCTACAAGTTCTGCTGAAGCCTTGAGGGAGCCCTTGCCAAAACCACTAAAGGAGTCCAGGTGCTGTAAAGGTCGTCGACACACAGGTGTCGGAACGTTCCCTCGCTTTCCGGCGAGCCTTCCGGCTCGAGTTTCGGGTTTAGGATTTAAGGTTTCGTACTAGGTGTTTGTGAACATCCGTAACAAAGTCGAGTATTATACCGGATGCGCATTGCGTCCCCGTCTCGTTTCGAGCCTTGCAGTGTGCACTAGCTTGTCGTAGTGGATCTAGCCACAGGGGGAAGAAGTCACCGTTCGCAAGAGGCTGCAGGGGCTTGCTGTCCTGGAGCCACTTCCATCTCCATAACTTGCCTTGCATCATATCAAGCCCTGATCTGTAAAGCGCGCTAGATATCATAGGAATACCTGACGCCCAAAGCTCTGCTCTCGACTGAGTCATGCCGACCACTGGGACACGTACCAAACAGATGCAAACAGCGAAACTCTATGACAAGTGTATCCGCGAGGTCCATCAGTCCGCTTTTTTTGGGAGAGGGGATGGAGCACTATAAGGGTCTCACCGGGAAGGTGTTTGCAAGAGTTCGCCAAGAGTTAGGAGTTCGGGTTCCCAGGAGGTTTCATGGCGTTCATCGGAGCCATCAGACCCAAATCCAGCGCGCTCTTAACTTCAATTTCCTGTTAAGCCTTACACTCTATACCCTGAACCCTCAACCCTTTAAACCCTAAGCCTGCCCACCTTGAATCATCAACCCGAAGTTGAGGCAGCAGGTGGACATGCTTCAAGTCATAAGCGATCGCATAGGGCATAAAGTGCAAGAAACCTACCGTTCAAGCCGCTCGGTCCTGCCCCCTCAAAGGCCAGGGGCACGAAGAAGGAGGTGTGAACACTCAGTTCCTTAGACAAAGCGCACCTCTCTACCACATGAGCCACTTGCCGATCGAAAGCGCATACAAGTACCTCATCCCTGCAAGCCCTTCTTGCAACCCCAAACCCGACCAACCAGAACAGGTTGGGATTCCAGCATGTTGTAAGGTCTAAAGCTTGACTGCTATAAGTTCTTACATCCTGAAGTACTTATAGTGAATTATAACCCTGCGTACTAGAGTCCCCTGACCTCTAAGCAGGGAGTTAGGGATATGGGATCTTCCAAGACCCTGTGTCTGCCAGTTATGAAACTACTTAAAACCCTAAACAACCTGGCTAAGCCACCTTCTACATGACCATAAGACCCTTGAACAGTTCCATCGTTTACGTCTTCAAAACCCCTCAGAAACTTAAAAGAATACCGGGCAAATCTTCTCAAAACCGGCCCAAGGTTCCGGAAGCAACGAGGGCAGGTGCTTCTTGGTGGGATCCTCGGTCTGTTTAGTCATTAAGCTTTAAGGAGATTAAAGATGTGTTGCGGAAATGTTACACGATTGCAATCGTTCTACAATAACAGATTTTAGGAGCTATAAGGGTCCAGGAGCACACTTTTAAATGTGCTGCTTAGGAAGCATACGAGTTCATGAAGTGGGTTGAGGAATCATTGGGGTTTCGTGCCTTTTCGTGTGCGGGCTTTGGGCTCATTGAGGGACTGGGGTTGAGGAATCATGTAGGGTTTAGTCTGCAGGGCCGGGCTTTGGACTCAGGTTTGTAGGTCACGGGTGCATGCAACAGAAGGCATCCTCGGCCTGCACCAGGATCATGAAGACACTCATCATCGGGTTAACAGTTGACATTCGACAGGGTAGCAATAGAGAACCTGAAAGCGCTGGTAATACTTTCAGCAGAAACGGTTAACGGCGCAGAAATGATATGTAGGTTAATTAGTGATTTACAAGTTAGGCATCATGCACTGCACACACGCACACGTGTACATGCATGATACATATGTACATACACGCATACATAATATATACATTCATGCAAGCAGGCAGGCATGCATACATAGACTTGGCTTACCGTCTTACCTTGCCTTACGTGACCTAACACAACTTCAGCTTACCTTGAACTAACCTAAGGCAAAACATTACGCTCCCTAAGCCCTAAGCCCTGAACCCGAAAGTCTCAAACCGTCTGGAAGGCCCAGATTGTGGGACTCTGGCATCCACGAAGTAGACCTGGAAGCTCGAAGATGCAGTTTTGGGAGGGTCATGGGCTAGGGTTTAAGGAAGGCTTGATGCGAGCTGACCTGCAAACAGCTCTATACAGGACTATGGCTTTAGGAGGACGAGGGTTGAAGTGCTACAGGATTTGCACAAGCACCATTAAAGGGAATCCTCCGGAGTAGCGATGCTGGTGTAGGGGTATCTCAGTGTAACTAGGGCTTTTGCGGATTGAAAGCCACCCCACTAATTTTCGCGCGAATTTCACCGAAGGCCCGAAACAGACAAATCCCGCACCTCTTGAACCTCAGGCTGATAAAATGAACTGCCAACCCTTGGCGCAAGAAAACGATTGCAGCCCTAAACATCCCCAACGACCTAAAGCCTTTACAGAGCCACTTAGCCATCATCGCACCCCTGAAGCAATCCTGCAAGCCCGCAAATACACCTACAAACTTGCCTAAAGCGCAAACCCTGAGTTCCCTGAAAGCCCCATTTAGGATACTATACTATACCCACCAAAACCCAAAGCCCTAACCCTAAAACCCAAAACCCGTAAACTCCTAACCCCTATACCCCTAAACCCTAGAACCCCTAAACCCTTTCAACCCTAAACCCCAAAACCCTAACAGCCCAAAACCCTACGTAAACCCCAGCTTCCCAGGCCTCGACCGGCCAGCAGCTCGTGTTGAAGCAGTAGAAGCGATACGCCTTGGTTGGGGGTTTGGGGTTTCAGGGAATGTAGGTTCAGGGCTTGGGGTTTAGAGCTTATAGGGTTTGCAGGGTTTGGGGGGCTTTAGGGTTAAGGGCTCAGGCAATGTAGGTGCTTAGGGTTTAGGCCTTATAGGGTTTAGGGCTCTTGGAATGTAGGGCTTGGGGTGTAGGCACTCAACCCCTAACAGCAATGAACCCTAAAGCCGCGAACCGGCCTCGACCAGCCGGGGGAAGCCTTCCAACTGCATGTCCCCGCGCTCCTCGTACATCAAAGCCTTAGCAGAACGGTCTTGTCAGGGGGGGCCTAGGATTTCGGGTAAAGGATGGAGAGGTTAGGGCAAAGGGCATGTGTGTAAGACTTGGGGTGTATAGGAGTTTAGCACTAGGAGGTTACCTGTGGCTACAATAGCTTACTCCAGCATTCAGGGGTAACATCTTTTTTAGTGCGTAAGGTTAGAGGCAAGGGTATGTCAGATTCGCGGGCTGGTCATTGTGATAGGTACTGTCTCAGCGGAGCTCAAACGTTATCAAGGGAGGAGTACATGGTGTAGTGAAGTTTAGGGCATGGGGACTGCGCAGGTGGCGCTAGGCAGGGGCACACTGGTCGTCGTTCATCGCAATTACAAGCATACCCGAAGACACAAAAGTCACGGAAAAGAAATGCACGCATACTGGATCTTTAAGGGGGCCAAGATATATGCTATCCTTGTTTGTTCCTGAGCAATATAATATACGCTAAACCTCAGGAAGAACCGCCTGAAGAGTCCTAAAGCCGAGCCCAAAGCCCAAACACCTATACGCTTAAACAAATCGTTATCGCAAATCATAATACTAGAAATCCAGCTACCTACTACTCCACTACCGGCACAATGGCACAGCAATCTGCCAAACAAGTAACGCGGGCTTCCTAGGAAAGGTAGCGCCCTAAACCTCAAACCGCAACCCCTCTATACCTCAATTAAGCCCTAAACCCAAAACCATGAAAGCCTGACATCAAACTTTCTAGGCTCGCCGCTCCTTTCTTCTCTGGGATATCGGAGAATGTGGCATAGCCCTCGAGGACGCCACGGCTGCCTCGAGCGGGCATTCAGCATGAGGGTTTATAGGGTTTGGGGATTGGGGGTTCGGGGTCCTAGAGGGTGCAATGCTGCTTGTTCGAGCTCCGTGAGGGCTTGAGGGTCAAAGTAGGGATATGATTTGGTACCACACACCAAGCCCCAAACCCTGCCCCTAAACCCTGAACTTTGGAAGGAGAATCAATGCGTTTCAATCTCGCATACTATTCCCCGCCAGACCCCTTCAAGCCCAAAACCCATGCCATATCACGCTACACAAAATACCATTGTATACTATAATGTGCTATGATATACTACTGTATACTATCCTGCACTGCAAGCCTCCCTTCCGATAGTCGAAGGTCTTGGACACGGCCCAGCGGCCAAGCAGAAAACCTTGGAACTGGACGTAAGAGGACTTCATAATTTATACATGGCCTCTCACTTATAATTAGGTGGGGGACTTGAGGCTATGATTCAGGGCTTTAGGCCTTCATTTTTTGGAGTGTGGGTGGGGATGGGCATGAAGTTACGGTTCGAGGTTGCCTTCGGGCGCATGCTTCAAACGTTTGTGGCTGCAGCTCAGCAGAGGCTCTAAGGTTGGGGGTTTGCACTCACTCTCTTTGGCTTCGAGATGGCTCACGCGTGCCACGATGAGTATCTGGAACTTAGATCGTGCTTGTCAGGCAGGCGTTTTCCTCTTCTGGTGGTTCATGTCGAGTACAAGCCGGTGCATGCCCACGAAATGAAACCCTCCGCGTGCCACATGCTTCCCAAACCTAGCTGCAGCTGATGCTCTAAAGAGAATGTGCTGCACAGTTCTATGATCATCAAAAAGCTCTTTTGTGACGGTCCCGTCCGCTTAGGCCTGGCTCATGGTTGCTTCAGCGTTGGAGATAGCCCGATACGCGAGAAACTGCAGAAACCGTTCGCTGGAATCATGACCCCTGCAAGCAAACTCTCAAAAAGAAACCGAACTGCTTTTGTTCATGCCGCCAGCTAGCTGCGCACCGCCTCGCCGTGTACCAGACGTGGGAGCGGCGAAAACACCATGGGCTCAAGATCATTTGGGCATGGGATTAGGGGTGAGATTCGTTGTTTGAGCTCCGGGCTTTGGAGTGCAGCGATATTTTATAATCGAGAACTCGAGGAACAATTTTGGTAGCGGCTGGGTTGTCACGGCTTGGTTGTGTCCGTCGGGCTCGGGGCCATGGCTGCGCTTAAAGAACGGGAAGGTTTCGGGTTTAGGGCTTGGAGTTAGAGTTGCGGGGTTGCTCTGAGTACCTGTGGTGAGTTCTACCATTTGTCTATCTATCTAATTACGTATCTATCTACCTACCTGCCTACCTATTTGTTTATCTACCTATCTGTCCATCTGTCTACGTCACGTCTATGTATCAACCTATCTAGCTACTTACCTAGCTATGCATCTATCTGTCTGCTGGTATATCCAAGTGTGCGAATCTCTTTCTAGACATATATACAAGGCAACTGCAGGCATCCACAGAGCGAGATATCTACATACATGCATACATGTAGTTAGGGGAAGAGAGAGAGAGAGAGAGAGAGAGAGAGAGAGAGAGAGAGAGAGAGAGAGAGAAAGAGAAAGATAAAGAGAAAGAGAAAGAGAAAGAGAAAGAGAAAGAGAAAGAGAGAGGGAAAAAGACACATATAAACAAATGTGTATACCTATATATGTAATGCTATATATATATATATATATATATGAAGGTACACAAAGGTACCTATGATTGCATGCATGCATGTAAGCATTTGTTTCCTCAGAAACATGTATGCAGGCATGTATGAACATGTATGCACGCATGACCATCTTAAAGACATCAGTGACTGCAAAAACCAACTACCATGTCGTACGATATTGACACGCTGTTACGTCTGTCACATGTACCATACACTGTTTAGTCTCCTGGCTCCTTGTTTGTCTTGCAGAATGCTCCCGTCTTCGAATGTGTTGCACCGTATACCCCGTTCATCGCAAGCCATACTCGTGATATGTTCGAAGGATCCTGAATGTGACCGGAAGCTTAGCTTGCATAAAGCTTGAAGCACGCAACCTGGCCCGATTGCGAGTCAAGCTGGCCTCTTGCCCATCACCGTTGGGAAGATCTGCCGCATCTTCCTGGCCAGATGTTTGAAGGCTTTCCACTGAACACGGTTCGACCAACTGCCAAGCGCTCCGGATTCTCTAAACAAAGGAGTTCTTCGTATCAGGTACATGAAGCTTTCGGGTCCCTTTCAGTGATACTTCTAAGTGCTCGAAACCGCGACATCGTGAGGCGCTTTTCGATCATCTGAGCCTCGGATAGGTATACTTCAATGAAATCCTGATATAACACTTGGAGCGTTAGTCGACGAAACGCTCTCTACAACATCCAGGTCCTTTTCTTCGAACAGGGGTGGCGCGTGGTGCTTGCTGGCTCTTGTGCTGAGGATCCTGACCCTTTTCACCCCCAGCAAAGTGGACCCTGGTGCAAAGCACCTCGAAAAGAAGATCAAGCAAAGCTGCAGGTATCAAAGGGAGGTCCGAGGGCGCTGAATGCAACCTGCACCTTAAAAGCGAAAGGACGCGTAAAAGTGCTATATTTCAGTTAGCACAGAAGGACTCATAGTATAATAACGGTACAGGGCCCCTGCATACAAGGATCATGTGGTCCATAATGCAGATGTTGAGCTTCTCAACGCCTAGGCTACACAGGCCGCCGTATATGCAGAGCTGTAAACCAAAGCAGCCTCCAAACACGCATAGCTTACTCAAACTGGAAACCTGACCACTCACCACCGGAGATGAGACAAAGTGGAGCCCATAAAACAGTCGTTTCAACCAAGGCCAAAAGACCTTCTAGAACATTGATCTCTTTATTTGTGGCTATGCTTATTTGATTGTTTCTATAATCATGCTTATGGGTGCTAGCTATACTGTTACTATTGTTGTTCTTTCTAGTACTATATACGACTAAACCTGTTTGTACACATTGATATCAGTAATACCAATAACTGAAGTTATTGTTGTTGTCATGGTCGTGACTGTTGCCATTAGTATAATGCTTATTCTTATGGCTATTCATGTCCTTGTTTTACTTCGTCTTTTCTCATTGTTAAAACCGATGTAGAACAGGACCCAGCCTCCCCCTCCATGACAATCAGGGGTGCAGGCCGCGCAGCAGTTGAAGTGTGAAGTGTGAAGGAAGGTTTCTTGAGGTTTCAGGTGTAAGGTGCAGAGAAGTATGGGCACTAAAGATCAAGCGTTTTAGGAGGGGAGGAGTCTGGGATCGTATGTTCAGGTACAGGGCTGAGGCGGGGCAGGGTTGAGGCTAAGGAGAACGGGTGTTCGGGTTGCATTTGCAACAGCCTTAGAGTTCGAGCCTTCAAGAACTTCACGTGTCTCTTTGCTGGGAGAGGCAGGGTTCATTGCTGCATTGAGAGGCTTGGGTTGTCTAACGTTCACGCAGCATGAGACGAGCCACTGAAGCAAAGCAGGGTCGGTCCTGAACCCAAAATCGTGATACCGCGCTGGAGAAATGTTCAGTTTGTCCTTGCACTGCCGATCTAGCACCAGCTTCTGGCGAAGGCCAGGGACCTAGACACTTTGATTGAAGAATGTCATGCCACGGTGAACACCCTGCAACTGTAGCAGAAAAAGCTGCGCACATTTCCCGGAGGCATCACATCATTGTCTGAAAGATCGCCGTGGCAAACGGCAACCGTTTACCTGCAGCTGCGCGTCTGCACGGGAGGAGGCAGGGCGCTCTGAGGGCGGGTAGTGTTTTGAGCTGCAGCAATGGGAAGCCGAGAGCGGAGGCCTTGGGGACTACGACGGGTCATAGTAGTGGGTATGACATATTTATGTATGTATGTATATACACATAGATATAAATAAAAATGTATATGTATATATACACACACATAACTGAAATTACAATAAGCCCGAATTGCAAATCATATTGGCAGCCATGGTACCTTCCAGCGGAACAGACCGCATTTACAGCTGGTCGAGGCATAGGTCCGTTCGAGGAGATGCAAACAAACCAAAAATGACTGCTGGTTCCGAAAAGACTTTTATAAGGGTACTACCATGGGGGTTTTAGGGTGTTGAGGGTTTGGGGTTCTATCGTCCTGCTTGTTCCTCCCTCAAGGACTGTGATGATACGGTTTAGGGATTATAGGGTTTAGAGGTGTCGGGTGTAGGGTTTATGTTACAGTATATTTCTAGTATGGTCTTGTTCAGCAGCTACACCAATCATTGCCAATCACTGACTACGACGTCTCCGGATCCCAAAATCCTAAACCGGCTGACAATGGGAATACGCCCAATCGCGCGCACTCGCATGCATGGCGCTAGCAAAAAACGGCTGATAACAGGCAAGCAGCCGTCCCCGTCTGCAGAAACGCCCGCCACCGTGACACCAACGGCTCCTGTCATGACGTCTGTCAGCGGAGCATAAGACATGGTTCTGCGAGGTTGTATGCTGAAATGAAAAGAAGGAGCACCATGGAATCGTATCGCTGATCACAAAGGCTTCTACATAAAATCTAAAGGAACTCTATGCCGAAACTGGGATCCCTCGGGCAAGGGGCCGGATGAAGACCTGACTTAGTGGAAAGAACGAGCCGGCTTAGAACAGAGTTCTGTCCCGGGTCTTTTCAACTTCGTATTTGGGCCTTGATATGGAAGGGTTTCTCTTTCAACTATAGCATTTGATGTGGAAGGGCTTTGGGGGTGTATCTCGTGCAAAAACGCATAAGGACCACAAGGACTAAACTACGGGGCCCGAAACCTAAATGCAAAGCCCTCTCAACAAACAGCACCACCATGAAAACCCAAAACAACAAGGCCCTAAGCCCTAAACCCAAGGCAGAATTCCCCCAAAGCTCAAAAAACCTGAATTCGAGCCTTAACACACCCAAGCCTAACACCTCGACCCGTAACGTAATCCCCATCATCCAGCCCCAATACCCGTCATCCTGCGACTCAGTTCCTGCAAGTAGGGTTTCTGCCCGGAAGTATCACTGCAAGTAGGGTTTCATGGTCGAGGGCATGGGAAGATTTAGAAGGATTAGAAGTAGCAGCAGTAGTAGAAAGTAGCAGCATCAATAGCTCCAGCAGTCTGGTGTGGGCTTGTCTTCGGGGGTGGTTCCTCTACCCTAAACCTCAAACCCCGGTCACACCCCAAACACATCAAAGGGCAGCCTTCGCCTACGACCAGCAGCAAGTCTGCTGCAGGCACGAACGCCCACCTGAAGAACTTTGGGTCTCGGGATCCGCTAAGGTTGCCCCATGGGGTTTCTTTCTAGCTTGGGCTTGTGAGACTTTGGTGTCTTTGGGCTTAGGCTGTAGCAAGCTGGGGCTATAGCATAAGGTTTCGAGTTGAGGGTGCAGGGCTCCACGGTTTTCGGATTGAGGGTGTAGACTGACCCGGCAGGGCCTGCGGTTCACTGCACAAGTTTCGGACTTCAGTTTAAGCCTTAGTGGTGGGGAATTAAAGCAAAAGTGCTAAGAACACGTGAAACCCAATAGTAATCCTAGGCCTTACGCCGCCAAAAAGAAGTGTCCCAAGCGCTTGAGCAATGCTTACATTTTACATCCAATCATGCCGCTCTTTGCGTGAATGCCAACTATTCTTCCCAGGCCCATCAGCACATGCTTGAACCCTAGCCGCCTTAGCCAAAACGCAGCACCCAAAACCCTCTGCCCCTGTGAGTCGCAAAGCCAGAATAACTACCCGAATGCTTCCCACATCCACGACCATGAAGCCGAAGCCACCTCATTGACTCTCTGGCTGAGTTCCATAATTAGTCAGAAAAGAAAAGGTTCTGTCTTCATTGCTACACCGCTGTGGCCATAGAAATCCAAAACCACAGAACAACTATGCTTTAACCTCCATACGTCCAAGCTTAACGGCTCAGCTGCTTTGACATCAGCAACAACCCCAAACTCCTCCGAGGCACTCTGCCGGGGCGGCCCCGCGCTGAGCCGCGACCTCAGTTGGTTCAAAATCCCAATATGGCGCTCGGGTGGGCTTCCTTGCCTACTAGACCTGCATGCATGCATATGACTGCATGTATGGTTGTATGTATGTATGTCTGTATGCATGCATGCATGAAAGCATGTACCGATGCGTGTATGTGTGAGATTATGTGAATGTATAAGCATACATTCATACGCATCCATGCATCCATCCATGCGTTCGTCCATCCATTCCTCCCTCCATCTGTCGCCGCACTGGCAGCAGCAATCTGAAAAAGCACCGTCGTTTTTTAAACTGTCTATAGCATGCAAGCGTGCACGAACTAATAAGGGTTGACCGGAGTGTTCACAAGATGTTTCGGCGAAATTGAGGCTTTTCGCTTAATCTTTGAAAACCCTAACCCCTAAATCCCAAACCCTCCCCCCGTAGCGGCCCTATAGATCCCTCAGGGAAACTCAAAGGAACACCCCAAGGCCCCTGGCGTCCGCTGCGCCGCGACTCTCTGTCCGGAACAGGCCGAAGCAACGCCTACTTTCAAAGGAGTCCGCAGGACTGGTTTTCACACGCATACATACATATAGACATATAGACACCTGTGTGTATCTGCACATGTACCTGCAACTGTATACATAATATAAACATGTATACACGTATGCAAACATTTATTTATATATTTATATATATATATATATACTCATGATCTATAAGTGAAAATAAAGCACATATACTTCATATATGCATAAACGAACATGAACCTGTGCATAGTGAACTCGCTGGCGTATTCAAGTATCCGCTTGTCTACGCACCTAGAAGTTTAAAGGATAAGATCAGATCAGACCAGTCCAGATAGAATAAGACCAGATAAGACAAGATAATGTTTGTAAGGTGCACCTCATTGCCGGATCGTGGGATAGTAAGTAGGATCTAGAAAAGAAAGCATCATGAAGAGTTACCAAAATCCCAACCCGAGGCTGGATCCTGAACCTCAACTGAAAGCAAGAACGAGGTCGTCGGTCCTTGCAGTTTCGGCCTCTGCTCCGTCTCCTTTCCTGAGCGCTTGGGAGATTTTTGCACGGCTTGTGTATTCTGGGCTTGGGCGAACCCTGAACCCTGAAACCTTCAACCCCACATCCTGAACCCTTAAACCTCAGAGCCTTTTAAACCTTAATCCTGCCCCCAAACCTAAGAGACCTCTATATTCACGCACGCCTTCCCTTGGCCATTCTCGAAATCAGGTACAGTTCAATTTTAAAGCTAAGACTAGCCCGTAGTTCTGAGACCTTTGTATCAAGGCCCGCTTCCTCAACACCCTGATCGGGTTCCGGGCTAAAGTGTCTGCAGGCAGAGGCAGAATGGGATGACTACCGGACTCTCGTTAATTCCTTACATCGGCAAGGCTCCACCCCTAACTTTCGTAAGTTTAGACTTCCCGAGTTAGATAATAGGGTTGTGCTTTCTGCCCCAACCATGAGCCAAAAACCCCGAACCCAACCGCCCCACGCCCTCAAGGCCTCACACCTGATTCCCAAACCCTCGACCCTTGTGTCAACCCCTCCACAGGAACCCGTGTAGCATCCTGAGATAACCCTTTGAAAGAACCCTAAGCCCTAAACCTTAACCCTAAACCCTTTAAAGGAACCCTAAACCCTAAACCTGAAAAACCCTAAACCCTTTAAAGGAACCCGCGACCCTGAAGCAAATTGCAGCCAGAAGGAGCTCAAGTGGGTCGGCAAAATCGCGCCACAAAGCAGCGCACAGCTTCCTGGGAGCTGCTTGCAGCCTTTAAGGTCTTGGAAATTAGGGCTGAGGGTATGGGGTTTAGAATTTAGGGTTTTAGGGTTTAGGGTCTAGGAGATCAGTGCTGAGGGCTCCGTAGCTTGCTTGGAGATTTGGTGGGGCTCTGGACATTAGGGCATCAGATTTCAAGATATCGTTCAGTATTTAAGCGTAAGATTTATGGATCTCCGAAATCTCCAAAGCTCGCACCAAAGGGCTTATAGGGTTTATATAGGGCATGGGTAAACAGCTTTGGGAGAAAAATCCATGAAGCGACCATGGCCAAACACCGGTGGACCAGCTGAGCATCAAAAGCATGCAAGCAAGAACACACAGAGCACACTGGCAGAGAATCAAAACATGCAAACGATTAGGAAAGACAAGAACACCACAATGGTTGCAGTTAAACAAAGTGAAGAGACCCTAACACTTATCATACCAGCAGAACCACTACAAAATCCTACAGCCCTGAACCCTAAAACTAAACCCTAAACCCCAAACAACAATCTTTTACGGCACCCTAGCGGCCGCAGCTCGGCGTCGGACCAGGGGGCGGCCTGGAAATCTGCAACAAAGGAGGGGACCAACGATGAGAGCTCCAGAGGCTAACATAGGGCCCCCCATTCACAATTAGAATAGGGCTTTTGGGGGGCCCATTCTACTATAATTAGAAGAAGGAACCACCAAAATAGTATAGGTGATTATTGACGCCCCTATATTACGATGGGAGTTCCAGAGGCTAGCTGAGTCTCGCCGGGGGTTTTGGCTCCTTGAAAAAGCAAATTTTAACCCTGATCTGAACATTAAGGCTGTCATGTCAGACAGGGCTGTATACAGCAGGTGCCTTGTGCACAAGAGAGAGAGAGCTGAAGGTTTCAGAGTTTAGATTTTAGAAGCTTGCTATGGGTCTTTACACGAGGTTTCAAGGTTTCTCTGGAGTGTTGCAAAGGTTTTTGAGAAGCTTGTCCGGGCTTTACAATACTTTCTTCAAACGGTTGCCATGCGGTTGCGAACGGCTGCTATCGTGTTCTAAACCACATTACCAGGGTTCTCACTGGGCTTTATGATGGGAGCATGCAACGTTGCGATCGAAGTTTATAAGGTTGTTATAAGGCTTCATGAGGTTGCGACAAGGGTTTCAGGGGCACTAATATCTGGAATACGGTCTCGGTTCTAGTATCACCTGAATTGGGCTGAAAAATACGTAATTTAGTTTCTCGTACCGTACTCATAACCCTACCTGACTTACTAGTAGTATATCAGCAGCAGCAGCAGCAGCAGCAGCAGCAGCAGCAGCAGGGGGAGCACATGATTTTGTAGTCGCCATCGTTGTCACCGTTGTCGTGCTTGTCGTCGGCTTCGGCATCGTCGCCGTCGCAATCATCACGAGCGTCATCTCGACAACCACATGAATGCAAGCAGAAAGGGGAACCGTAGAACTACAAATAACAAAACACAATGCAGATCGCATTGGTGTTGGTGGCAACAATGACCTCCATAGCCCTCACTGCGTGAGACCTCGCCTCTGCATCACCGTTCGGCAGGACAGCGCGGATGATCTTGCGCCAGCCTGCAGTTAGCATGGGTTTTGCTTTAGGCTTTCACGACTTCTGGCTAAGGGGCCAGACTCGGAGAAGACCGGAAATGCGGACCTCCTAGTTGTTTCGGACATGTCTGCAGCTCTCCGAGAGAACCGCTCAGTTATGCCAATGTCGGCGCGAAGGTGCTATCGGCTGTTTGCCACTTCACTGTGAGCCGGTTCATGCCGGGATGTGCACAGACCCATTTTCTTTAATGAATCTGGGTGATGACGGATGTAGGATACTAGGGACATGAGGCAAAATCGCTGAGGGGTTGAGCAGTCACGGTTCACGGTTTGACCCAGAAGTTCCATATCTTGAGCCTTTAGAAGATGGGGATTGCAGAAGCTCTATATACCTTATTGAAACAAACCATGCGCTTTAGCCGAAGATGGAATCGTTGATGTCGATTGGGTTTACGGTTGTAGCGCAGATGTTAAGAAGGACTCTAACTGCTGGCGTCGATGTCGGCGCACAAGACTTGCAACAGTTGCGATTTAGCCGAGACTGTTCTTGCATCGGAAAAACATTTGTTGGACCCTTCTGCCTTTTCGCAGCCTATATACTAACTTCCAAAAGCCCTGGATGGCAACTCTATATCCTAGATCCTGCGAGTCGATTTTGCCCGGCACCCACGTACTGCAGTCAGTAGCGACTTAAACACTCACAAGTATATATGCTTGTGTATATACATATATATATATACATGTATGTAATATGTACTATGTAAGTATAAGCCCGAACTGGTTACGCAAGGGGCAAGTCCCCGAAATGTCTGTGGCAATGAAGCTCTGATGCTGCAGCTGGGTCGATTTTCAAGCAACGGCCGTGGGGATCCTACACCTTTCGTGCCAACATTCTATTTTCATAAGTATGAGTATAGAAACATAGGTATTATTAGTGGCACTAGTATTCGCATTCTTTTTGGTGCTACTGTCACTACTATGCTCGCTGAAACTTTGAACATGTATATGGCCCATATGGCCTAGGACCTGGCAGCTGCCTCAATCGTAAACCCGAGTCGTAAGGCAGCTAAGCCACGCTTGGACCAGGTCGACCAATCCTTCCGAATGCGATTAGGTGTTTGGGCTTTAAACCTTGGGGAACAAACCCCAAAACCCTTAACCCCGAGACCCCCAACCTGCTTTGGGTGGCAAGGCTCCGCAGCCCCGAAGATGGCAAGGGGCAGGGCCCCAAGAAGATTCGCACGCACTGCCGCAACACCCTTAGGGTCTAGCAACTTCACGCCTCCCTTTCATCATAACAAGCCTTGGATTTCAAAAAAATTTTGCGGGTTGTCCCTAGGACATATCTCAGAACTTCATTCCATGATGTACTCTTTTATTAGCGAGTTCGATCAACCTTCAAACACCAATGCTACCCATGCGCCCACCTCCACCTCTACAACTGGCGAACCACCCTTTTTCAGCAGGCATTTCTGCCCGTGAAGGCCGCTCAAAAAATGCGGGAGCTTGGAGGAAGCAAACTCCCTGACAGCTGCATGATGCTGGTTCCTAAACCCCTACGCCGAAAAGAAGCAACCTAAGAACGCACGCACCCCCAAACCCTAAATCCAAAACCACAGAACCATGCCACAGCCATCTCCGTCCTTCTCCTTGATGGCGCCAGAGGCATCGCCTCAAGCTCAGGTCGTTGCCGGCTTCGAGACTGTGGGGTCGGCGCTTTTCAAGACGGTTCAGGCCAACGCTTCAAAGCGCCTCTTGTCCCATCCATGGAGCCTAAGCTTTGGGTTTCATGCTGCAGTAAATGTATAAAGCTTAGTGTCCGAGCGTTTCGGCTTCGGGGATTGGGGATTATATCGGCAACCAACAACCGCTGGCACGACACCATGCACTCAATAGGTGGCATCCGATTCCTGATATATTAAAACCCACTCCGCCAAACTGGGGAAGCAACACCCTCACATCGAAACCCTAAACCCAAAAACCCTGAACCCACGTACGAAAACCGGAATCAACATGGTTTGTGAGGGTCTGGGCTTAACCAGAGCTCAGTTTAGGGTTCAGGGCTGAAGGTTTACTCCCCGGTTTAAGGTCTGGGGTTTCGGGCCCTGCAGCCTCAAACAGCAACTGCTTAAGATGAAGGGTCCAGAACAGCCCAATGCCTTTAAGGTGCTTTGATCAGGTTGCGAGAGGGAGAAATTTCAGCACGGAACATCCTGATCAACACCCAGGTTTAGGGCTCAGGGTTGAGGGATGGCTTGTGCAGGTAAGCGTCGCTTTGGCTGGCGCCCATGTACTTGGCATTTCTTCACGAGCATTTGCCTGCTCGCGCGAAAGCTCTTCTTCATGCCGTAACCCTCGACCTTCAATCCTAAACTCTAATATCCTGCACACTTCATTCCATAGGGGACCTACACACCTAACCTTAAAACCCCGAAGGCTGAAGGATAAACCCTGAAGAATTGGAAAATGGAAAACGGGGTTGCGTTTGTTTTTCCCGCAGAGTGTCCTTGCATGGCATGCACATGACATTGAGTCTCCACATGGCAGCTACTGCTAGAGAAGCAGCTCCTTGCAACTTGAAGGTCTGTAGCCGCAGCGGCATCAGCCATCTCTGGGGGGGGGGGGGGGGGAATTTTGACTATGCACCTCAATCGTCCTCTGCTGCTGCCTGACTGCAAGCACTTGAGGTTTTACTTCTGGGTTAGCCCTCTCTGCCCACTGAGACAAACAGCTAACAGCGTCCTCTTGCCGACTGAACCAGGGAAAGTACCAATATTTCACCCAGATTTAATACCCAGAAAAAGGCTGACCTCAACTGCTGCCATAGCTGGATCTCCGGGAACGACTCCCAAATCTGGCTTGCGGATCAAGGCTTCGGGCTTCTTTTGACAAGGCTTCGCACACACATATGTATAAATGTATATATATATATATATACATACATAATATGTATCCATATATATATATATATATACATATATATATATACACATGTATATATGTACATATACACGGCTTTGTCGGTTTGTGTGGGGCTGTCCAGGGAAAACTCGGGGTTCAGCAACCTAGGGGCCCTGCTTCAAGAATGGTGCTTAGTGGAAACAGCTTAGCCCTCCCCCTGAGGCAGGGAGCATATCATAGGACAACAGACCATCGAAAACGAGGTGACCAAGTTGTATACATACGTACACACATGCATACATGCAATGACATACCTAACACGTACATGCATGACCATGACGGTGATCATTAGTAGCTTGATGGCTGGGTTGAGGTCTGAGATGTGAACCACGCGTGCCTCCAACGCCCTGGTTGAGCAGCATACAATGCAAATCTTTGAGAGGGGATTCTTGCGCCAAGTGATCTGAAACTTGCGCTTCCCCGCCCGCTCTCAATAAGAATCCTAAACAGAAACGGTGAATGTAGACTCCTGATCTATATCCCACTTCGCTTTTTCAACTACATTTTAAAGATGATTGAAAGTAGGAGTCAAGCAGCCAAGTCCGACTCATGTCTCAAGACCATGGCCGACACAGAGTAATCCAAAGCTAAAGCGACACCTCGCGGGGCCCGCTCCTGCTGTGGCTTGGCTGCTAACAGCATGTCAGGCCTGACCAGGCCTGCAAAGCATCTGAAAGCCCTTCAAACCGACCATCCTACCAGGGTTCTGGAACCTCTTTGAAAGAGCCCCTACAGCAACTACAGTCAATACCGAACGTCTCCGAGAGCGTCTATACATCAAGTAATGCAAGAACTACGAGTTGGCAAGAACTCGGCAGCCCATAATTACTCTAGACTCTAGACTGATTTGCTAAATACTAAATACTAGAAACTACATTTCACGAAAGACGATAGAGCTCGCCTTTCCCCAAGCTTGGCGCACGCAGCCACCAGTCTTCTCAGCTTCGAAAAGCCTAGTCGAAGCTCTTTGTTGGCGGCGTGCTTAGAGTCATTGGGTCTATAGGGTTTTAAGGATAAATTAGGGGTTTAGGGGTTAGGGGTTGAGGGATTTAGGGCTTAGCAGGGTGTTTAGGGATCAGTGTGTAGCGGTGTTTAGATTGGTTTTTTTGGATGGCCTCTTTCGTCGCTTGCACTCCGCAGCCCGTGTTGGGCTTTAGGATTTCGGGTATTGGGCTAAGGGTCTTGGATTTTTAAGGCCTTTGGGCTTCGGAAACAGCATCAATGCCGCAAAGCAAAACCCTGATGGCTAAGCCCTCCTGGGATCATAGAAGACCTAGTCGGTGACACCGGCGAAGGCTACGAGCTGACAGTTTCGGCTCCGGCCGTGTCATGAAGTGTTTGTTTTTTTCATGAAGTGTTTTGGTTTCCGAGCTTTTCTCTCAGCCGAGGCGCGCGCACCGGGCGAGGAGCACCAGGAACTGGGCCCGGTACCGCTTGGGGGCGCAGTCGTAGGCGCTGCCTCGGATGATCAGAGGCTATGGCGTTTGTCTATCCGAATCTCCTGCCTGGCTCATGAATTAGGATCTGTCCGAACATGTATCTGTCTATCTGTTACAGATTTGTCCATCTTCGTCTGGAGGTACGTCTTCAACTCTAGGCTATGAATGTCTGGGAGGTGTTGTGGCCGGATTCCACGGCACCTCAAGCACGAGAGCTCGTAGGACAGCCAGCCCTCAAGCCTGAACGCCTACGCCCGAATCCGCTGAGCTCTGGGTTGAAGGGGGCCTGGAATCTGCTCTAAAGCTTCAAACTCAGACTCAAGGTCTGAGATACAGCATGCCAGAAACCTTACACTGACTCCCACATTGTTTGCGCCCACTCCGAGAAGCAACGTGGAAATGATGCCAACTACCCGGGAAACCGTAAATCGTCCTGGTTGCGTATGGACGGCTCGGCCAACATCTGAACAACGGGTGTTGGCTCAGGATTCAAGAGGTGTAAGGTTCGCAGGACTTTGTTAGGGTTCTCGAGGGGCCCACCTAGATGCAGAGTATATACTTAGACTCTAAGTGGGGTGCCTATAACGTAACATGAGGGGTCGCAGTTTATGCTCTACGGGTCAATGTTTACGTGCAGGGGGCGTAAAGGGTTTGCACGTTTTGGTACATATAGGATCTAGGAAATGTTGAGCTTCAATCCTGAATATAGCCCAGTCACACATATAGCGGGTTGCCGGACAATGGCTACGTGACGTATGCAGAATTAGGGGCCAAAGGCAAGAACCTAGCCTGTGTTTCACTGGTCTGCTAGGGATCTGGTTGAAACTCGAGACTATGATGACTGCATTCAATCAGAAGTACCGAGATCTGCTGAAGTTTCTTTAGCATTGAGGGCCGGCTTCGAGTACCAACCCTTTCAACCCGAAGGCCCAAACTCTAGGCCCTGTGATACAAAACTGAAATCTGACAGATCCGAAGATCTGAAACTCTTACCTCAACAGCTGCCAGGCCTCAATTCCAAGCACCGGACTCGCCAGCCAATTCCAACCACAATCGAAATTACAGAATCACACAAGCCGACGGCCCTAAACTCGGCAAGCTGCAAAAGGCACCCCAAATCTAAAACCCTGCGTAAACCCCAAACCCAACCAAAACCCTAAACCCCTAAACCCCAACAAAACCCATTAAGAGGCACCTGAAGCAGGTCGGCGCTGCTGCTGAGCCATGCCTCGAGCAGGGATTTAGGGTTTAGGGGATTGGGGGTTTAGGGTTCGAAGAGGGCTACGGCTTAGCGGCGAAGGGCTTAGGGCATAAGGCCTCAGGGATCAAAACCCCAGCACTACACCCAGAAAATCAATCCCTTCACTGGCAAGGACCAAAATCGGATCTTTGGATGCTGGGCACGGGGCCTTATTTCTGCGAAGGAAGACCGTTGCTAATGATTCAGGTCCCCAGATTCACTAGCACCCAAATCCGAAACCCCAGCGTTAGCGTCGGGTTGAGACTTACGACTTCCCGGTTTGCAGAAATACATGCATGCAAGCATGCCAGCAAACAGAAGCAGTAACACAGAAGCTTGAAAAGAGCGCACACATGTGTTCATGTACATGGTCCCTGGTCCACCATGTACAACCGAAGGAGGGTCCAAATCACATAGCTTGCTTGCGAAGCTCCGAATGCTAGCGGCAGTATTCGTGTGCACTACATACAAAACCCCTGGAAGTGGAGCTTCTGGGTCACGGCATTTTGCCTGAACCCCGATGCTCTCGAGGCCCTTGATTTACATGGGTGCGCAAAGACCCAATGCCTGCAAAACTCGAAAATGAGAAACCAACCTCTATACACATTGTCGGCTCAACAGGTAATGGGTTGCCTTACTACGAAAACGCAAGGGCACTAACACAGGGACAAGTAACGCCCTAAAAACGTAGCTGGATGCACCCTGAGAAGATCCATGTGGGAGTTTCCGAAAATACGGGACCCTCGTATAGTACCCTACATAGCAGGATCCTTACTATAAGGACCCCGGTATCCTGAATTTTCGGAAACTCTCCTGTAAACCCGAAAAGGAAGCGAGCCTCGACAAAGGGCTCGGCCCCTGCAGATGGCAGTGCCCATCCGCCGCCCTCGCCGGGCAGGAGCCCTGGGCCATGGTAAAGGGCTTTATATAGGGGCCTACATAATCACCAATACTACTTGGGTGATTCTGGTTTATACCTTCCGAATACAGTATAAAATACCCCCCCCCCCTCAAAACACAGTTATTCAGGCCGAGGATTAGGGTGTTGCAGAGTTCGGCTCTCTGTGCACTGGGGCTGAATTCCATCAGCCTTTAAGTAGGGATTCAGGCTCAGAACTTTCAGGGCTCCAATCGTTTCCCTGTCAGGCTGCTCAGCTTCGGAGGGGGGGTGCCTTGGTTCGGGTTCCTCGTGCTTTCGGAGACCAAGCCCAAAACACCACTCATCTCAAAACGATTGCCGTGCTGATTGCAGACCGCGGCACTAAGGGATGCCTGCGCGTGTTGTCGCGTTGCTGCAGGTACGACGCCTGCCGCTGGTAATGTGCCACGTTAGGACCCAGCTTTCAGTATTAAAAGCCGAGGTGAGGAGTTTCAAGAACCTGTTGTCTATGAAGCCAACAGAGGTTCAAAACAAAAAATGTGCTCGGGCGTATCTGTTTGGCGCGAAAACCCGTCCAGGCAAGATGAGGCTATAAACACAAAACACACCATCTGAGAAGTGTCCGCAAAATCATACAGCTTCCTTAGACTATGAGACCTCCTTGTAACATCGAGCATCGCGTTGAAGTGACTGACATAGAAAGAGCACTGCAGAAGACTCAACACCGACAGCCTCATAACAGCATGTGTACACGCAGAACTCAGACTGTTAAACAACGGAACACTTGAACATGCCTGAACTCTACCCTACATCCTATAGCTGTAAACTAGGATGCCAAAAACACAATACAGAATTCCTAAAGCCTGGTGTAGCACAGGATATTTATCTTGAGCTCACTGCATGTCTATCAAGTCAACGTCGCCGTCCGACTCTCGTGGCCCCGCTGCTCTCTCAGCGTACCTTCCGTGCTGAGCGCCAGCACGGATGCCACTAAGCGAGTGGCCTCCCATGCAGGGCAAGGAGAGAGGAATAATAAAGCTCTGCGACGAATTGTAGCGCTGCTTGCTTGCGCCACTGACTTGGCCGGATGGAGTTCTGTGGACTCTGACTTACGTAGACAGATGCTTCGACTGCCGCCGGTTCAGCCAGTCTGCTCGGAACTGACTTTAAGTCTTCATAACAGGTAAGAGAGGGGCCTGAATAATTAGAACAGGGTTTTCGGGCCCTTTATACTATACTTCTAATAAGGTACGCTCAAAACAGTATAGGTAATAATCAAGGCCCCTATATTAGAGAGGCGACAGGGAACAACAGGATACTGCACCGTCGTCGGCGTCAGGATCCTGCACACCATCCGACCAGAACTACTGTAGTTTCGTCCTGACTCGCAAGCAAAGCCCGTAAGACAGACCAACAGCCTTCAACCCCGAAGCATCAAATGCCTTACGCCCTTTAAACCTGCAGCCCTGAACCCGGAACCATGGATCTGTTGCCGTCCTCGTTCACGGCCCTACAAACCAGACGAATGCCTGAATCCAAGACCCTCAGCTTGCAAGTCGGATGACAGATGGGTTCACTTAAAACCTACGCTTTAGTTGGGAAGGTTCATGGTTTCGACGTTACTGTAGGGTTTAGGCTCGAGCCTTTTTCGGGCTTCGGGCTTGCATATCTTCAGGCTTGGGGTGCGGGAGGCTAGCCCAATGAAGTTCCAGGTAGTGACGGCCTCAAGTGGAAGTATCGTATTGTAAAGGGAAAAGTCTTTATAGTAGGTGTACTACATTGCGAAAGTTCCTAATCTAGTTCCGAGTATGTGACGGCATCTTCTTCATAAGGATGAGGAATTTTATGGGCCCCGAGTCTTGACAACAAAACCGGCATGCGGTCTGGCCTCTGCGAAGAGCGCCGCCTGAGGGCGGCGCATTTCCTCCTCGCCTTTCACGCTGCTTGGAGCTGGCCCAGAGAGATCCATGCACCCTGTTCGTAGATAGGTATCGGTGTGTAGCAACTGTAGAGTCCAAGTCTACATCACGTTCATACGACCACGCAGCCCTCAATTCAAAAGGCTCCTACCCAGGTGCCCAACTCTACAACTGCAACACCATAACGGAATCCGGAGTGCAGCTAGACCGTCGAACTCAATAAATTCGAAACCCTCAAGCAATCGCCCAGCCCCGACATTGAGCCCGAATCCCTCCAACTCCATCCTAACACTGCAGGGGTCCAGAGTCCAGATGTGTCGGTCATTGCTAGCCGGCCTAGACTAGTGCCACCTTGCAATCAAAGTCGGCTAGCAGCACTATCTAACGGAAGCACTGCACATGAACGTCAGAAACCGAAGCAACCACTGGAAACCATAATTGGCAAACTATTGCAAGCGACAGAAGACTACGGCATATCACAAGATGCATTTCCTGAGAAAACTAGGAAAACAGAGGCCGGCACCCACGGACGCAAAGCGGAAGGGCGCGGCCAGGCGCCGGATGAGGGCCCGGGCGTCCTCCAGGCCTCGTGGCGGCGTTTAGGGATGACAAGTGGCGGGGTGATTGAAGAAGTTTGAAAGAGCCTCAACAAAAAAAACGATGTATAATTAGACGTATTCAAACCCCACAAGACAAGTTGGATGCTTTGCAATTAAACATCACCATGTTCTGTCAAGTTGGGGTTCTCTCAGGTCCCAGGTCCAAGGTAGACCAGTGCAAGGTAGACCGGGATTCTCTCGAGGGCTTAGTGCTAGGAGTTTAAGGCTTCCAGGGTTTAGGATTCAAGTTGGATCTTCAGTGTTGTGTGGATTGAAGTTCGGAGTCTGCTTAACTTTGGAGCACTGCTTGACTGTAGGAGGTTTCTAGATGTTTATATATATATATATATATATATATATATAGGATGTTAGGGCTTAAGCTGGGGCGGTCGTTGGACGCTAGGGGTTGGTATTGCGTGGGTACAGTTGTGGGTTGAGATTCTTAAGCTTTAGTGCGAAGTGGTCAGGGGTTACGTGCAGAAAGGCTTGGGGTCTTGAGGCCCAGGAATCCAATGCCCAAGGAACCCAAAGCTCGCAAGTGACCGATGGATCTTCCACAGTTGGAGCTACCCGTGCTAAGAGACAGTTCTCAGTTACGGGTTAAGGATTTGGGACTGTTTCAAGTTATGTCAACAGCCATGCAGCCTGCACTCCCTGCTGAGAGAAACCAGTCAGCAACACCATGCATCCTTGCAGCACAGCACCAGCCCTGCTAGCACAAGCTCAAGAAGCCCGATTCATGTATAAACTCAAGATTATCGACTCCTTACAAAACCCATGGTAACACTCCGTTTAAACCTTAAAGCCAACCTGCAAGTAAATGAACCCAGCCCGCGACCCCCTATGTTTCGGGTTCCGAGGCACCCAGCCTCGGATCCCAAGCAACCTAGGAACAAAAGGGTCTCCTTTTTTGGCCCTGTATATAGATTTATAAGCAACCTAAGAACTGAGACTAACAGATGCAACAAAAATAAAGGGCCGCAAGAAAAAACCGAGACCAGGTCAACACCAAAAGCCGGACCGAGGCAGGGTCTGATTTTCAGCTCCTCCTGTGCCTCTTTCAGCCGCTTGAAGGCATCGCCTGCACGGGAATTCCCAAAATTTGCGCCTGGTAGGTTACCAATAGGCCCCATAGTAGTTCCTTTTTGGGGGTTCCTATATTTAGAATTCTATAAGGTAATCCCCAAAAGGAACTACTATGGGGCCTATGGGTAACCTACCAAACCCTACTTTTTGCGGGTTCATACTATGTCAAGGTAGACTTTCCTAAGCCCGATAAGCCTTTATTAGACCGCCAAAGAATGAAGGAAGAGCGTGAAGTTAGGAATATAGATCTTCGGCTTTCTTTGATCTGATTGAAGCCGAAGTGCAGCGTTGGGCTGGCCACGAAATTCCATCTGATAAAGTTTAATTGATGCCCTCAGCTCACTATGAAGGAAATAGGTCACCACTGCATGACTGTAAGAGGACTTATAACTGCGACCGACGAGAACAAGGAGTGGGGCAGCAAGCATGTAGGGCAACTGGATACTAAGTAGGGCGGGGTCCTGAACAAGGTCTCTACACGAGATTGTGGCCCACGAGAAGGTCTCGAACGTCTTCCGCAAGGCGGGCCTCATCATTCTTCAAAAAATTGAACCACTGTCATCGTTGTTCATATGGTTCGTTCGGGTTGCAATATACACTTGCAGGAGCTGGCGCATCAAGAGTTGCTCAAAACCCTACTCAAAAAACGGCGCAGAGCCCCTGAAACAAACCAGCTTGTCTAAGGACTGCTGAATTCTAGGCCGGCGTTGAGTCACGCAACCCTCTTCCAGTTGGTACGACAACAGCAAAGAGGACGACTGTGTGTCTGGAGTTCCCATCTTCCTCTTACCGTTGGGGCAGTCAACTGTTCGTGCCCCAGCAGATACGCAGCCTGCATCGGCATTGTCTGGATTCTTGTCTGGGTGAAGTGCGCGAGATAGCTGACCTCGGCAAAATCCCATGTCGCAGTCGGTAGCTTCTTTGGGGCTTCGTTGCGTTACTTGAAAAGACTTGCCTAGACCCCTTCCGTTAAAGTGCTGAGAAGTCATCAGCCAGGAAGCGAAAGGCATAGGCAACGTCAGCATCGCCATAGCCACCGAGATGGCTACCTGTGGATTCTGCTCAAAGGGTTCCATAATTAGGGATGGATCCTTAGGATTGGAGCTGAAGGTTGGCGCTTAGCTTCTATTCGGCTCCTCACGACAAGGACTCTTCCACCTCAGCCAAGCCCTCGGAGTCCTCCGAGTCAAACCTTCCACCGAACCCTGATCCGTGCTCGACCGCAGCTTCTCTTCTCCCCAACCTTCCCGACGGACGCAAGCCAAGCCTCTCTGCTCCTACAGCAATTTAAGGCTTTAGGGTTTAGGGTCCCTTTAAAGGGATCAAAAAGGGCTCCTATAAGGTATGCCTAAAAAGGGGGATCCGTCAACTTCTCTGGAGCCCTTGGATCCGAAACCATGCTGAGAAACCCAAACTCCACACAAAACAAAGAGCAAAAGCTCGAGATAACATAAGCATTAAAATGACTTTGTCTGGCCCTTTCGCCTCAAGGCAAAGGTTTACATTGCAAGCGAGGGTGGTACTCACCCCTACTGTCAAACCCTAAACAAACCCTTCACCTCTCCAAACCCTCAACTCCATATACACCCTAAACCCTACACCTTAAGCTCCATGAATCCAAGTAGCCACCCAGCCGAAGTACAGCCCCGGCGCGGAGGCTTCGGCCGTCTCGGGGGCAGATCCTGTCGGGGGAGTTCGGCTTGTTGGGTCTTTTCTGCGGTTGTTCTTTTTTTGGCTTAAGGCTTCGGGTTCAGGGCTTCGGGTTTACTGCTTGGGAATTGGCTTTTTGGGTTGTAGAGAATTTCTAGTGGCAAGCCTGTAGAATCGACCCCTGATGCTTCAAGCTCTTCATTGCCACCTTGAAATGATATCTGTGATGATGATGTTGGCGGTGATGATGACGGTGATTGTGTCTACTATGCATCTACGACTACATAGTGCCATTATCGTGACTGGCACACTTCTTCGAACCCCAGATGCACTGGCACTTCTGAACCCCAGCGCCCTCTTGAACCGAACCCAAAACCCTAATCCCCCAAATCTCACGAACAATTTCCCTTAACCAAGACGTGCATAAACCGCCCAAAAGGCAGATTCCAAGTCCCTCGCCTCAAACCTGAAACCTCAAATCTCTAAATCCACAAGACGTAAGCCGAAACGCCTCAACAGTCCGATGCCTAAGTGTCCAAGTGTCAAAGTAATTAGTAGTGTAAGGCTTAAGGAACCCGTAACCTAGGCCTAAGAATTCTACTCTTGGGTAAATGGACCTCCCAAGTAAAACCCCAAAATCAGCAGTCCTGGCGATCTCCTCTGCGGGATCGCCAACCTCAAGAACAGTGCTGGGGGCTTAAAGGCCTGGGGTTTGAGGCTTGGGGGTTGTTGAAGCATTAGGAGTTTGAGGCTGAAGGATTCTGACACTTCACGGTTGTGGGGATTCTCACCTTCGTGCTTGAGGTGACGGGAAGTCTAGGTGCTTATCTTGAGACTGGTGGGTTGTAGTCGTAGGGCTGTTTTGTACTTTAGGGTTTCGGACTATAGGAGTTTAGGACACAAGTATAGATATCGACCATCCCAGCACTCAGCTTCCAAAGTTTAAGTTTAAGGTCCTCAGTAGGGAATGGGGGAATGGATTATGGAGACTGTTTTTGGGGATTGTGTAGGGGCTAGTATACGCATCGATTCCCCAATTCCCTACTAAGAACCAGACAGGATCTTCCGGGGCCAGGGACCACCACCTACTACTTTGCAGGAGACTGCCCTTCGGGTGTAGGCTTACGGGGTTGGGTTCAAGGCTGAGCCTTTCCAGGGATTTGGGGGTTTGGGGCGTTGGGTTTAAGGGCTTTAGGGGTCGAGCAGCTTAGGGTATAGAATCCATGGATATCTAAGAGCACCCAAACATTTTTTGACTGCGTCAAGAACGTGTGAGTCATGCCAGGGCTCTTCTTTCAAGGGTACTATGAGGAATCCGTTCTAGAAGGGCACTACACCATGCGAGCACGTACCCTAAACCCCTAAACCCACTGAGGCGTAAGTGTAAACTGCTTCATCGCCCTCAATCACGCTCTGAAGCAGAAGACACCCAAACGCTTTACCGAATCTATCCTTGTCCAAAACGTCTCGAGTACCTACGCAATACCAGGTGTATGAAGCAGGTTCCATATCAAGAGCTATGACTACGAAGGTATACCCCGCATAGGTACTGAAGACCAAGCCCCAGGCCCTGACCTAAGCCTTAATGACCTGCCACAGATCATGAGGCCGGTAGAAACCCGAAACTCCGAAACAGTCTGAGCGGCACCTACCCTGAACCGTAGACTTGAAAAACCGGTACTCGGGAGATGCAGAAATCGGTGCGAGGCCCCTGCGAGGATCTTGAACTCTGCATGTGCCACCTTTTATGCAGCTGAAGGTTGAGGACTGCGATTTTCACGGGGGTTGACAAGGGGCCTCGTAGGGTCGTAAAGGCGCTTTAGGTTGAGGTGGGCTGTATGATATGAAATGTTCTGTGGACTGCAGGGTTAGGGGTTAAGGCCTCACGGGCCCAGAGCCTAAGACCTGAACCCTGCATGCTGAAACCACAGGAACGTTGATCTCAACCAGGTGCCCACTGCAGGAGCCCAGATAATCGGAACTGGGCTTGATATAGGGAATATGATGCTACGAGTACGGCACTTCTAGGTTGCAGCCTTCTATCCTTAACCCTGAAAGCCCTAAACAATACCAGACGGGTTGTGGCAGCTGACTGAGGCCTTCGTGGTCTTGAAGCCTGGGGCTTAGGGTTTCGGGGGTGGTCTGGATTAGTGCGGCGATGGCCTATAGGGCTGAGGCCCCTCGTCCTTCAAGTTCGGTTTGGACTTTGGGCGGAAGCAACTTTGGGTTCCTCAATGATAGGCCAGGGCTGATAAGCGTCTTTGGATTGGGCGCGAAGTGTGGGATGCTGGGATTGCGTGCTGCGGATAGTGCCAACTGAAAAGGATGGTCAGAATAAACGTTCCAGTCGCTTAAAATGCACGTCTTGCGATGCGTGGCTCCCTAGCCAGTACGCTGCGGCACGTCGTTCCGTGTGTCGATCAGTGCTTAAGAGGCTTTGCTCGGAGTTGCTTGAGTGCTGCGACTTTGATCCTGCTGAAATGAACACACTTTGTTCGAGTCTCGGGTCGTGGTTGTTTGCCGTTCGAATCCCCAACCAAAGCAGCGAGGGTTGGGACAAGTGTGGGGAACTCCGAAGCTTTCACCTCCGTCGACACTAAGAGCACGATGTCCGAAGTCAAGATTTCTGCAGAAGCCCCCAAGCCCTTTAAACTCTGAAGTCCCGAGGCCGTCACACCCTAAGCCCTAAAACCTGAAACCTTACCTTACAGACCCTGCTATGCCCCAAACTCATTGCAGCAAGGCCGCGTCCACGGCATCGCGGAGGGCTAAGCGCACGGTGGGGTCTGCGAACCAGGGCTCATCCCCTCGGCAGCTTAGAACTCCAACCCTTTTGGAGCCTGTAGGAGTTGAGAGTTGAGAAGTTCAGTGGCTTCAGTTTGAGGGTCTTTCGGATAAATAGAACTGTTAGATAAGCTGACCAAGATTGGGGTCGGTGGCTGTTCTCTTTGTTCTTGACGGTGCATCGAGACCTGAGTAGGCCTGACAAGACGAGCTTCCATGTGTCCGCCAATCCGACTTCACGGTTGATCTATCCGGGTGGTGTAAGTGGGGCTTCAGGGTTCAATTCTGAATCCCTGTTTCCTCGAAGTGTCCTTTTCTTAATGTGGGCTAGAATGTATTTCTTCGCCCTTGCGGCCCCTCAGGGGTCTGAAACCCGAACCTGAACCATAGCCATAAGCAGATATTGAAATTAAGTTTACTTCCCTAGCAAGCAAACAGGGACGCATACTTTCTTGGAGATCCCTCGCAAACAAACCATAACCCAAACCAGCCCAGCTTTACAGTATCCAAGGGTCGTACAGCAGAATAGCGAGGGATGCTGTGCAATGGTCGCGGGGCTCGAAAGGTAAAGAGCCTTACAGACCCTGGCCTGTATATGCTATATGTACCCCAACCCTGCGCGCCTAGAGTCTCCACACCATCTTGGGGCGGAGGCAGCTCCTCGTGGCAGCCAGAGCGAGTACATGCGTTATGTAACGTTATGTAGCCGATACTCTACTTGTACCTGCCAGAGCCGTGTATCTGCACCTCTCTTTCACCCTCTTGCTCTCTGTCGTACGTCTCCCTCTTTGTCTCTTGGTTTCAAACTGCTGGCTTCTTTTTCCGTCTCGCTCTCGTCTCGCTCTCAGAATCAGCGGCAGTAGCAGCAGCAAGAGCAGCAGCAGTTGCATCATGTGCGTCAGCATCCGCAGCAGCATCCACAACAGTATTGAGCTGACGCCGACAACGACGAAACGGTGCCCAGTCACGCCTGCCTGCCCAACATTTATAAGCCCTGCTGTACTCTGCGGCCTTATACCGAACATCTGATCTGCGAGACTCTTCGGACAACTAGCCTCACAGACGGAGGCAGCTCCAAAGGACGATGAACAGAAAAATGTGCACTCGATCCCCTGAAACCCGTAGCAATGCAAATTCCCTAACTTGTAGCCCTCTATACACCCAACGGAACCCCTCAAACTCCTAAGCTCACAGTCTAATCGAACGAGAAACTGTTGGAGGGCGGCGCAGGCCACAGCGGAGCTTCTGCCTTTGCAGCGCGTGGGAAGAAGCCGAGATCTTTCAATATGCAGAAATTACGGTACTGTATATACTCAAGAAGTTTGGGAGTCTGACATGGTTTGATAGGTAGATATTATGTGTTCTTTAGTTGCGGAATATTGGCAGATCTGGGGAATCTGGGGGCTTGGGCTTGGGGGTCATTTCACAACATGGCTCAAACTAAAGTGATTCGTACAAGCGCTAATACAGTAAAAGGGGACCCTGCAAACGAAAGCAGGCCTTGGTTGTTCAAGGTACATACTCCGTGGGGTCCGGCTCTCTCACACGCACATTGCGACAGGTGGATGAGTGGCAAATGCCTGCGATATGCGTGTTTGATACAAGTAGAACAGCAAATGCCGACTGCGAGGAGGTGCCAGCAGGTAAGCATTGACAGGTGTTTAGGGCATGTCGGATCTCTTAAAAGGCACTATGTCAATGGGTTTGTGGCATGGGCCTACTGGCGTTCCTATAGGGCAACTTCAAGGCCCAGACTGGCGTAGAGAAGCGCATGGATCCTTACTGAACCTTGCACTGGAGATATGGCATTTTGGTAGTGAAGTTCCCCTTCAAGGCATTATTATACCTTCAATGGAACCCTAACAGGGTTGCATGGTCTCTTAACGTTCATGTCCAAGAAAGTCAAGCCGCAGCTCTTCGTCTCCTGTCACATTTGAGGGCGCAGGGTTCCAGATTTTTCCCTTTGGGGCGGTAAGGAAGTCTAGGGTTGGCGGATCTTGGGTTCGAGTCGGAATTGAAGACTAAGCCTGGGCTTTCGGACAAGGTTTGGGCGCTTCCAGACTTGGAGGCTTGTGATCTTTCCAGCCATTCCAAAATTAAAGCCAAAAGCCCAACTCCGAAAGCCGGATGAAACTGTTCAGAACTTCACCATGATCACTTTGAGGCTGAAGCTCAAGAGCTCATGGAATTTCGCAAGCCTGACTGCGCAACCTGAGAGTCAACGTCGAACACACACCAAACAAGCACCCATTCGATGCGTGGATCGCATGGAGTGGAGTCCTGGGTTTAGGCCTTGTTGATTTGGGCTTAAGGCGTAGAGCTAAACTCACCTCCTAGAAGCGCTCTCCTATAAGCGCTCCCATGGCCGAAACTTGACGATTCTCATGTGCGTGTTGAGGCATACCTACGACTGTGAAACTCGGCACCGACAGATCTCAATCTGATCACGCCAAATATTCCAACTTTGCACCGTTCAAACCCCGAAGCACCGCAAAACTTGAAGCCCTCCACATCCTCAACCCTTAAAGTGCTAACAGTGACGACCTAAAACTCGAAAATCTCAGCCCTAAGCTGCAGAACCTTGAGACCCCAAATCTTCAATGCTGTAAGGCTTTCAGCAGTCTATACCCAGAAAACTTGCAACCTTTGGGCATCCCCACCGAAGGCATCGAGGTCGGGAGGCATCGAGGTCGGAGGCATCGGTGGCGGAGTGTGGACCTCTGAAAAAGAACACATGCAGAGCCAGCGGCATGTGGGGAATGCATGTGCCAAGAGAGCGAGAATGATCTGCATGTGTGCTGTGTAGGTATGCTGCAGGTGTGCACACAAATGTGCAACGCATCCGTGTTGTGTGAGCGCTTCCAGCATATACATACATACATGCATACATGCAAACTGCTAAACCCTACAAATCGCAACCCCTCTGAAACCGTGCCTGCTGAACCTCCACAGGCTTCGGCAGGTCCTTCTGTGCTTGGCTCAACAGCCTCGTGAGCAGAGCCCTCGCCCCTACCGGGCCGGGTTTAGTTTTTTGGATTGCACGACTGTGATCTATTCTACGACACGCAACACCTAAGCGTGAAACCTGCTTGAGGGCACCATGGCGTCCTAAAATGAATCGTAGATGCGTCTAGACAATGCCCAAACAACGAACACAGGATAAACAAGCCCCAGAACCCTAGCTGCAAAGGGACAGAGACAGATTGATGGAGAGAGAAAAGGAGAAAGATAAGGATGAACCGAGAAAGCGAGCTCTTTGCCAACAGTACAAGATACAGACTTTTGTCGGTGGGGTTAGCGGTTAGCGGGATGAGAAGCGGCAACAGTACATAACGTTACATGGGGTTGAAACTGTACATCACCTCGGCAATACCGCGACGAAGCGCCGGTGGCACGAGCGAAGAAAGATTGCATGGCGCTTCCTAGATCAGACTCGCCACCCGACTAGGGCTGTGGTCGTCATACAGATTATATGAATGAAACAAGTATCAATCGCGGAGCTCCCTGATCCAAGTCCGGGGTTCGGGGTGTAAGTTGCTCGCAGTGAAAGTCCGGCAGAAGCACTGTGCTATTAATGCAACATCCAAATTAGTCTTCACCCTCGGTCAGAAACATCGGACTGTTCAGGCACCAACCTGCAAACAAAAAGCATGCAAAGAACCCACAGCACTCTCCGCCTCATGCTCGAAAGTAAGCCCAAGCCCCCAAATCCGTAGACTCCCCCAACGAGCTGCCTTTTCAGAATGCCAGCTTTGACGGCCGGCAGCTTCGTGCCCCTGGTCGCCTCGACAGCAATGATGCCCAAATGTTCTTCGAAAGTTCTGCCCCAACACCTCGCGCAGAATACTTATCAGCCACACCCCCGAAGAACAAACCTTTCCCTTAAGACTTCAGAAGGACTGGTGCAAGGCCCTCACAGAAGATGGGCTCGTTTATCAAGGGTCCACACTCTTGGTCGGGGTTCAAGGCATGCCAGCGAGGTGCAGGGTCAAATGGCTTGGGTCCTATGCACTTTCCACTTACTTGGCTGCTTGCTTGCAGAGCTTTAAAGACTTAAAAACTAAGGCACTCCAAACCCTAAACGCTGCGGGGTGCAGGGTTGCCCAACTCAAGGCCAGACCAGCTTCTGTAAACCGCTTAAGGTTGAGCAGGTCACCTCAAAGCTTTGAGTGCATTTTCGAGCCCGCAAGGAGTTTCGCCGAAAATCGTCCTGCGCGGCCTTGATCCGAAAGCCTTCTTCCTATCAAAGAAAATGTCCAAACCTACCGCTTCACCAGCCCAAACTCATCATAACCTGCCGAAACCCTGACCTGTGAACGCAGGACTGCAAGCTCCCACTTAAAGCCGGGGAATCTAAACCAAACGGAAGGTTCCTCGGGAAGTGCCGCCAGTGATTTCAAGGCCATCTCCTGCCGGACACGCTGGGGTATGGGTCTGCGTGTATGGGCTCAGGGTTTCGGGAACAGGGTTTGGCAGTTCAGGGTTGGGCTTCAAGGGTTCAGCGATCTACGGACTTACGCAGGGCCGCAGGGTTCAAGGGTTCAAGTTTAGGATTTCGGCTTTAGTTCAAGATCTCGTTCTGCAGAGCAAAGAACCTATAGCCCGCCCCGGCCGATCTCTTCGCAGGCTGCATGCAAGCTCTCATTTCAATCTCCTCACCAGGAAGGATTTCATGTCGGGTAAGGGTTAGATGCTGCCATCATCAGCACAATCACTATAAAGTAGCAATAGATCCGAAACGGGAACCTGGTGGGAAGACTCAGAAGCCAGAGCCCCGAAAATCTGAACTTCAACCCTTTTACGCCTAAACCCCTAAGGCCCGGAAACCTACTAATTACACTCCTGACAACCCGAAGCCCTTAACCCTTTCAAACCCAACCTCCTTAAGCCCGGGCCGAAAAACCTCTTGAACCACTGAAGAACTCCGGGTGCGGCCTCAGCTCGCTTTTCGAGCTGGGCCCTGGTCAACTTGGGCAATTTTGTCGGAGTAAAACTTGAATTTGGTTTGTTTGGCTTATGGACTCTGCAGACCATAAAGCTCACGGGCTTGGGGTTTGTGGTTTATTTGTATTTTTTTACTGTTCGGCGTTGAGGCGATGGGGGCTTTAAGCTCTGTTCAGATTCCTACGGAGGTACGCCGATTGCCTTCCCGTAAGGTTGACGCTTTCTGGGCGACTATGCTTCCTAAGTTGGGACCCGTGCATCTCCGAACTACCTTCTGCTTACGTGAACCAACACAGTAGAGTGGTAGAAACTGACAGAAATAGAACGTGCGGCCCAATGATCCTCATCTGACATGCAGAACAAAATCCAGCGCTGAAGCAGAAACCGGAGCGTTGTGCCACAAGACCCTGAACTCTAAACCCTAAACTGTGATCCTGGAGCCTGAAATAGCTGAAGAAGCAGACTCAGGCTCGCGGGCTATGGGGGGGGGTTCCTGTAAAGTACCCTTACAGGCCCCAAATTAGGGGATCTACTTTCTAGGTCAGTAGCATTATTACCTCCTGGGGTGCCTAATTAACGCCTAGCCAACCTGAAGACCCTTCACGAGCAAGGCGGCCGCCTGTCTTCATCACTGAGGATCACTTCCACCTTCCCCAGGACTGCACATGGGTGCTGCTTGAAATTGGGCATCCCCATCAAGAGTTGGGGTCTTTACCTAAAGGGTCTTATCGTGGCTGCGCGAAGCGATCGTGCACCTCGTATAAGAGATTATGCCTTGCTTGCCGCAGCCCTTGAAGTCTGCACGGGTGTTGACATTAATCTAGCAGCGTTCTGTTCTAGAGTCAATCGAATAGACAGAATATTCAAGACCTGGCAAGGCTTATACTGCTCCGACCACGTCAGTTGCCCGGGCAGAGCGCGTAGATTTGCTGAGGTTCATGATGAAAGGATTGGAGCATCATCTCCAGGCATGTCGCATCTTCGCACAAACCTCGTGCAAAGCCAAACCGCCTCGGCTGGCGCGTTCTGGAAGATTGAAATGGGCCCTACGGCCAACAAGGATCCGCATTCCGTCCTTCGGGTAAGATATCTGCAAGCATAGACTTATGAGTACACAGCAAGCCCAAAACCCCGAATCGCTATGGCCAAAACCTGGAAGCCTAAGATACACTTGAAACGCTAACTGTAAAACCCCAAAAGAAAGTCCAATAGCCCTAAGCCTACGCACCCTTCATCCTCATCCAAGGCCAAAACAAAAAACTCCCAGAAGGCCAGAAGCCAGAGCCTAGCTGGTTTTGGGGCTTGGGCTTAAGGATTAGGGCATTGTACAAGTCTCTCTCTTCAAAGCGCTCTCGATTCAAGCTCTACATAAGGATTCATTGCGTGGGAAGGGCGCGGGATTTCAGGCGAGCCCAGACTGACCAATTATACCTCGTTGGGTACAAAAGCACTTGCGCCGGTTGACCCCTTGAAACAAGAAGACCCCAGAAGAATACTGCTGAGGGTGGGGCGGTTTGACACAATGCTTGGGGCCGAGAAACCGTTGCAGCCCAATTCTCGTCAGTACAGAAAGGCTCACGCAGCCAAGTTATAGAAATGAATATATCGAATCCGTAATGTACCCACTGCCTGGCAATTGAATCTGAATCAAGGGCGCGCTCTCAAACATCGATGGAAACACCGTTTTGAGTCCCGAACACCACACAAGTACGGTTGTCTTGCCTGGCTCTCCAGCCGCGGCTTTGGCGGCGGTGGCGGAGGCGCCGAAGGGGGCGGCGCCGGTGGCAGCGTCGGCTGCCGCTGCTTCTGGGCGACCTGTACCTGGTCTTCTCTTCTTAGCTTGCTTTGAGTTCGAGAAGCCAAGTTGTTCAAGATTTCTGTCGGAGAGTGCAGAGAATTTGTAAAGATGCAGAATAAGGTCCTTCGGCATGTCCAGACTGTGCAGAAAACGTGGCAATCAGTGCTTCATTTGAAGCATAGTAAGGTACGTAGTTTTCTTGGCGAGAGGAGTCGTCTCAAGCTCCAACTCCTAAGTGCAAAGATGAATCGGGGCCGCTCACAGTAGAGCTCGTCTGAGCATGCTTGCCGTTCACGTTGCAAGGTGTGGCTCGACCAACTAAACCCTAAATCCGGTACTAAACCTTAACCCGTTCGTATGCCTGCCGGTCATTTTCAGTCAGCTTGTTCTCTAGGAAATAGACGTGATGATACCGTATATCTTTGCAGACGTCCTTGCGGATGCGGAAGTAGCCGCTGTCAGCCCACTGGGGGCCCCATGAGTTTTTGAGGAACCAAACGTTCGGCTTCTGCCCGACGATAACCACAGCATGTCCACTGGTAACATGAATATGCTTGCCCTGGGAAGGCAAGTGATCCAGAACCTTCTCTGGGTTCTTCTTGAAAAAATTGGAGAACGACTCCCATCCCACCTCTGTAAGCCAGAATGCGGCCAGAATTGCATGTCCTCGTTGTACCGCTGCTTCGGCCTCACTCTGGCATACGGCATTGTGAGAAAGGCACAGCTTCGGACATTCGTCATTCAACACCTTATTTGGGTCTGCACCGTTCTTGCCATACTTGCCGATTATGCGCTCGACCATGCTGTCGTGATCTTCAGGGCAGCGTCCAATGATGCGGCTTTCTGCGGCCCGAATGACTGTCGCGGAGGCATGAGCATAGCAGGTGCCTCCAGTTTGCTGGCGTGCACAAAAAGACGCATCGACAACTTCCCAGGAGAATGTGGTCTCTGACCGGCACTGTGGAAATGGAGGAGGGGAAGATGGGATATCAGGCTTGGGCAGGCCTTTGAACATCTCGTTGCACTTGTGGAAATAGAAGAAAGCATGCATTCCAGCAAAGCCCAGATCGGTGGGGCCCGAGCCTCCTTGAAGAGTGTGTACCGCTGGGTCCGTGAACAGCCAAGTGCCATCTTTCTGCTGTACACCTTGCAGATCACAAACAAGCTTCTTGCCCTTAGTCTCGGCCCACGTCCAATGCGAAAAAGCTTGGGCTACTTTCGCACGCTTGCTTCCTTTCCAGTGCCCAGAGTTGCTGTTCTTTTTCTTATCTGCCATCGAGATAGGGCTCAACACAAACTATTTCTTGCTCCTGCACTCGTGCTTGTGTCTCATCCATGCTGAAAGCACGTCCCACTAGAGATACTGCTGCCGAGAGCAGGGTACATGGCACCACTGCCTCTGGGAAAGCTGCCGCCAATATGACGCGGGTAGAAAGCCCTGTCAACAAGCCTTTCCCAACGCTTCTTCCGCCGACATGGAAGGTTGCGCCAGGAGCACTCACCTTGAACAGCACAGCCCGTGCAAAACTGATTTTGTGTGCGCTGTCCCTCTGAGAAACGAAAACCTTGTTGAACTTGTCACTCAACTCACGGCTGAGCGTCAAAGCTGACAGGTCTTGATTCCACGTTTGAGCCTGAGTCACGTGCTGCTTTTTGAACATTTTCACCACACAGGGATAGACTTTTTTCTCGTCTACAACAATGGATGTCCAGTCTCCCCCGCCGACAGCAAAAGTCCTGTCGACCTGCACAGATTCCTTCGAGAAGATCTGCCCCCGATATGTCTCACGGCAACTGCCGTGAGCGAAAGGCGTTGGCTCGAACTTGAGGTAGTCAAAATCTGCCGGAGGTTGGAAGTCCGTACTCCCAACACAATGAACGATTGGACAAGCACGTGAGTTCTCGGCTCCCATGGCACCGCGTGCGTTCCTACCAACTTCTTTGCAAGACCATGGTCGCAGACCGGATGCCACCTTCTAGATATCCAATGACATCAAGTAAAGGTGCTTCATATGACACACCGTGTGCAGACTGCTGTGCAGAAGTTGCAGCTGAACAAAGATGAGAACTTCTTGAAATATAGTGTGCTGCAAACGCAGGCTTGGCAATTCGGCAGCTTTGTGCCAGCCTGCATTCACGATACATCCAGCCTCCTGGTACACATCCTGCAGCTAATTATTACAGATGAACCCAGGCAACCTAGCGAGCCCTTGGTAAATTCGGGAACTGACACCGACCTCCATCCCTGGAATCCAAGACCTGAAACCCTCTCTTGGCATGTAAAAATAAATTAGTCGAACTAGAGTTTGGGGTAATCCTCGGGAGCCCACGTGAGACAAGCGGAAATTGCAATCCACAAGAAATTCCCGGCCCAAGCTGAAGTGCAAGAGTAATGCCAGCTAGAGAAAGGCACCGAGATCGACAATCCCAGAATGCGGTGCTGAACGCAACCCTGGAGAGAAACACTGCCGGAGGACTTGATACAACTGCATGGCCATGAAACCAGGAGTCTGTATTGAATCGGTGACAAGCTGCAATACGAGCAACCATAGCGACCGCACTGTAGTGAAATGCGAGTCATTCATCATCAGTAGTGGCTACTGTGACACACGGTACCGTGGCTTCTTATGACGTTCATCCGAGACCTATGCCCTACACCTTTCCAGGACAAGAGGGAGGTTGGTACCGGAATCTCCCAAAACCTAACTAAACTCGAAAGCCGAATAGACACGTAAAATCGTGTTGAGAGTCGGGCGTTTGCGAGGGCGGCCGCAACAGCTTCGGCCATGGCTGTGGTCTCGGACTTGGGGAGTCGAATGTAGGCGCCTTAATAAGTAGAATAAGGACCCCTTTAAAGGGTCTATACAAGGGTTACTATAATGGATCTATAAGGGTATTACATTATAGGGGCCTTAACTTAACAATTAGAATAGGGTTCTGGGGCCCCTCCATACGAAAATAAAAAAGTCCCCGATGATATTGCTTCCTCATTAGACCTCAGGGTTGAAATAGCTTGGGGAGGTAGCATTGAAGAACGAAGCCATGGGACTATGTTTACAGGCAGAACAGCCAGAATGCAGACGCATATTTTCTTGAGCCAATGAATGACGGTAGGTGCAGTTGACTAGCTACATCTTCCACAAAATACACCCCCCGCGCATCTTAGTGCAACGGTTGAGGCGAAGGCGATGGAAGGAAAGACTAGTCACTAGACCGTCGTAAGCATATCACTTTGTGACAGCGAAAACAACTTGCAACAAAAGCAAATTATGCGGCCAATGTTTTGCGCCCTTTGCTGTTCGTACGAGCAGGATAGCTACCAACCCGTTAGGGCGGTGCCGACGCTTAAATCTCACTTCACTACTAACCAGACGGCATCTAAATGTCTCAGAATACCATCCCGTTAGGGAGGTGATCAAGCTCGGCGTAATGGGCCGTCGATCAAATGACCTCAGTAGATGCGGTCACGGCGGTTGGTCCTGTAGTTGTAGACCTCATGGACCCAACCTGACAAGAACCATTGGGCATGAGAGGTGTCCAGAATCGTGAAGCCATGTGGATTACCATGAGTAGGAATGGCATTCACCACTGAAGTAGGCTGGATGTAATCTTCGGTCATCGCAGCGAACACCGCCCATTGGTACATGTCAACGCGGTGCCAGTCCATTCGCCTGGCAAGCGCAGGATCGATGATGTTGCCGGAAAGATCGTTCCCCAACACGAAGTGCGGGTACAACAATCCTGCGACCCTGAGCTGCTCAAAGAAGTTGACAACAGTCTCACGCATCCGGACCTCTCGGTCGGAGACATTTCTCGTCTCGAAGAACACGCCGAAGGTCGGTGGGTCATGGGGTCGCCGGCGATAGGTCTCGGACCATTCGCGCCTTGTGCCGAGATCAACAGCAGAGGACGGTGCCTCGCTCACTGTCCCATCCATAGTGGCATCGGGAGCAACCGTTTCCGGTGCTGGATTGCTGAAGCCTGTACCAGCCCGCATTGCATCCCAATCCGCGTCACTGATGTAGTCGGACGGATCACGTGCCACACGCCTGGGCGGCGGCATCGCAGGCTCCCGAGGGGTGCGATCGGTGGATGAGCCCGCTGCGTCTCCAGGGTTGGTCCGGATATGGACCTCGGTCGGACGATGTCTGGCAATCGGGGACCTTGTTCGATTGCGGTCTGCTGGACCCGATGCACGCTCGTCAGAGCTGCGACCTCGTCGTGCAGGAGATGCCGGAGGCTCAGGTGGGCGACGCTCGGACGCGGGTGCCGAAGTGGTCAACCTCACGTGGCCGCTCTCCCCGATGCGCTTGTCCATATAATATTGCTGGTACCGACGATAGTAAGGGGTATTGGCCAGCAGCTCGTTGAGCTGACGTTTGCCAAGTCCCTGTGCCTCAGCGGGTACCTGCAGATTTCTCTGGGTGCGCAGAGAAGGATTTGTCTTCTCGATCCTTGTCCGGCTCAGTGGCAATTGTGCCTGGAAGAAAGTAGCCAGCTCGGCCATGATCGGCAAGATTTCATTCTGCACGACGATGTATTTCTCCCCATCGTACTGCAGGATGGAAAACTCATGCTGGTTCGATTTCACAGCCTTGATGAGAACTGCAATCTCATTGATGGTGTAAAACCGATCATGAAAACAAATCAGACACTCCGTGAGGAGGTCGATTTCAAGCTGGCCTGTCACCCAGAGGAGGGCAACCTTCCCGGTGGCATCATAGTAGGTGGACGAACCATGCCCTTTTCCCTTGCCCTGAGGATCGGGAAGCCTCACGTTAGCGAAGCGTTGCAGCGCCTCGACAGTGTGAAAGCTGAGACCCATTTTGGCGTAGTTGTGAGCGGTGATTGGGTCCACACTGTATTGCCCCTGCGGAGTGGTATTGTGGAGCTTCTCCGCTCTCTTCTGCTGATTGAGGACCTTCTGGCGGATGCCAGACGCTGTGCTTTGAATGCGTTCCCTTTCTTCTGGCCCTTGAGTCTTCACGCGCTGGCGTGTGAGTCCCGAGGATGGCTGCAAGTCAATGATGTTGACCTGCCTGCCCTCTCGGGCGGCGCTTCGCCGGAGTCTGTCGGGCTCGGCGATAATCGCAATGTCGGTCATCTCGATGAGACGACGTTGGCAGCCTGGACAGGAGATCATTCCGTCGATGTACTTGTGATTGCACGAGCTGCAATGGTACCCGGGGTAGAGGATCAACTCCTGTTTAATCCAGTGCCTTGGTTCGATCCTCTGGCGAAGTCGGATCCGCTTGCCTTCCATGGATGGCCAGACGTGGATACCGATCCCGAGCGAGCCGTCATATGTTTCGATGAGCTGGTCCTCGTTCTTCCTTCGCTCGATGACTTCTTCGCCGACCTCGCTCAAGATGTCCGCCGAAATGCGAAATGGGGTCTTGCAATCGATTGCGACCGGCGCCCACTCAGCGATGGTGAGATTCTCGGCGCTCTCCAGCAAGTCGAGAAAGCAGTTGTGCTGCTCCAAGGCAAATTGATCCGGACCAAAGATGTATTTATGACTTCCATCCTTGTTCCAGCTCGCTAGAGCGGAGTCAATGTTCCGACGGAACGCCTGGTAGGCCGGATTGACCCACACAGGCTCTGCTGTGCCCCGCTGATAAGCGTAAACCAGATATCGATTGCTGATCCAATCTGGTGTCTCCAGTGCCCCGGAGCGAGTCTCGAAGAGCCGGACGCCGTCCAAGACGGCCATTTGGAGATCGATGGCGAACTCGACGTCCGCCGCCTCGCGAAGGCCCGCATTATCATCCCTTTTCCATTCTGGTTGCTTTGACATCATGACAAAAGCTCTGCTACCACTCTCGTGGAGCGCGGCACCACCAGGCAACAATCCGTATCTGATGATATCTGGGAAGTGCCTCATGAAGGTGCCGTGGTAGCCCAGTTTGCAAGGGAAATCGACAAACTCCTGGGAGAACATGTCGAACGGATGAATTTTAGGCCGAGTCGCTAGACTGGCGTCCCATGGCACAAAGGAATGCACCACGGAGTGGATGTCAGCGAGTTCGGTATCGTCACCGAAGAGCCCTGACCAATGCCCATGGATAGCCCGAGCTCGAAGCACGTCAAATTCCTGATTGTTGTGCTTCTGAATGTAAATCTCGTAGCGGGCTTTCCCGTCGACTGGGGTCTTAAAGACTTCGAAGATCTGGGAGACCTTGAGTCCGTTCCAGATCTGGCTAAGGGCATCGATGAACTCTTCCCAGTCCACCGAGAGGTCATTCCGACGAATCGTCACTGTCGGCGTTCTATTGCCGTACTCGGGCTTGTTGGTGAAGCCTCTGAGGATGAATGCACACTTCTTGCCAAGTGCGAAGCGCTTGCCCTCACTGAGGTTGCGATGGTCAGACGCGAAGGGCGGCAGGTCCAGGCCTGACAACCAAAATTGACCATCCCTTCCGGGAGGTGACGCTTCTGCCTTGGCACTGGCAGCGTGCTCCGCTTTCGGCGTAGGTGCCGATTTCACAGCGGTGATAGGCATCTTCTTAGGAGGCGGTGGCTGCAACGGTTCAGTAGGCTTTGCGCCAGACGATGCAGACTTCCCAGGAACTTCCTTGGGCGGGAGTGTGCCAGACGCCGACGATGAGGATGCAGCCTGCGGCACGGCAGGAGGCACAGCATGAGCCTTCGTGGCCAAAAGTAAGATACCAGTTGCCTTAGGCTCCGCGTCAGCGGGCCGCGACTTCGGAGGAACAGGTGGTTTCTTGGCCTCCTCCAACTGCATTTCCCTCATCAAATTCTGAATCCCGACGGATCCCCTCGCGTAGAATCGGGGCCGCTTGCTGAGTTCTTCTTCAGTGAGCTCCTCAAGACCTTTGAAGATTTTGTTAGACTCAGCATCCTCGTTAGAGGTGCGACCAATCTCCAGATCGAGACCGTAGACGCCGAGGGCATTCGCCAAGGCAATCTCTTCATCAGTCGCAGTCTCTTCACCGTGACTGCCGATCTGGAGCTTGGTGATCATCACAGAGGGATCCGAGTTGTCCTCAGTTCTCTGGACAACATTCTCGGCTCCAGGTGTCGTGTCAAAGAGGACGCGATCAGTGTCGGTCAGCTCCTCTGGCTCAGCACACAGAAGATCCTGATGTGCGGCCAACAACGGAGCACTCAACACGATCTGTTCGTCGTCCCCCCGGACGTCTGGCGGTTCCTCGCGCTCAGTATCGGCACAGACGTGCATGTCCTTCAGTGGCGGGACCGTTATTCTGGAATCCGGTTTGGCCAGATGGAAGTGTTCGAAGAAGACCACCTCTCGGCGGTTGGCAACCAACTCTGAGCGCAAGTCCGTCACCGCCCGATCGAAGACCGTAGCGGTGACAAGCGACTTGTACCAGGTGACAACCGCAGCCACATTGTCAGCCGTGAAGTTCGTGTGAAACTTGTCTGGTCTGTCAGTGGCGCCCAACACTGGGTTGGGGTCCACCAGCCTCACACCTGCTTCGGCCAACACTTTCGTGTGGCGAGTCATTTCCTCATCGTACTCTTCCGGCAGGCCGTACATAAAGCCATTCTCAGGGCCTGCGATCATTGTCACAGAATTCACCCCTGGCCGGTCCTTTAGGGCGGCGATCTTGACGACATCTTCCTGAACCTTCTTGAGCTGCTTGATCGGCCATTCGAAGGCTTTGCGAGCCATCTCGGCCGTCTCTTTCACCCACGGCGACTGGTGGTGCCAGGTAAAGGCCTTGTAGCCCCACTTGCCATAGACGTCATTGCCAGTCCACGAAATGAAAATGTCAAACCCTTCCGGGTGACGAGGCTCATGCTTCTTGATGAGAGCAATGATCCGGTCGTGGATGTGACCAAGACCCTGCCCCCACAGCATTGAGACCTCCGAGCCGGAGTTCCTGGGCTCGCTTCGCAGTGCTTGGCGCAGCTCATCATTAAACGTCCTTTTGGTCAGGACTCGGGCTCCTTGGAATTGCACAAAGGCCAAGGAGCTGTCACCAACCACAATGGCGAATGATTTCTCATCCGCCGGCGGTGCGATTCGCTGGAGCGAGGGCGTGAAGAGCCCGCTCAGCAAGCGCACGCTCGCCGGAAAAAGACGATGCTTTCCTAACCCTTCCGTTAGGAGGGTGAAGCGGTGGCAGAGGTCGTACATTCTCGTTGAGTCGAAAGCCGACGACGCCCTCGTGCTCCACCCCAGTGTCGCCATGTCACGCAAAAAGTCGATCAAAAGAGAAAGCCATCCGTCTAGGGAGGCGTCTTGTACCAAGGCTCCTGTTGCCGACACATCGTCGGGCGCCTTGACGCCTCTCTCGGCGTGCCACACTTCGTAAAGCGTGGTCCATCGATCGTGAGGATACTGCTTTCGCAGATCGAGCCACTCGTGAACCGGGATGCACCTCAAGAACAACGACATGTGGTCGTCACTCTCCGTCGGCTCCTTGATGAACTTCGCGATGTCTCGGAAAGCCGCGGGTTTGGTGAGTCCTGCCAACGCGTCAGCGAGGCGATCAGGATCCTGGAGGGCCAGGCGAAACTCTTCCGCCCTCTCCAAGGCATCCGCCTCGTAGATCGTCTCAAGTGAATGAGGGATGCTGGTCATTGCGTAAGCAAGACGGGAGTGAGAAGTCGCTGAAAGCTTGGGTGCTTGAGGTCTGATGGCTACCATAGCAACCGACTTTGCAACTTGCAATTCCATGCAATGCTCTTCATAGGACATGATGATCCTTTCGCTAACCTGCAAGTGGTAAGGACTGTCTGAGCTACGACACTTCTTGTGGTTGTCCCTATCACGACACTGCAGTGAAGCGAATGCACTTCTTATGTGCGTAACATTCGTACTCAATGTGATGGGAACACGAGCCATCAATCCATCAGGACCCATGAAGTTGACCCCACAGGCGTCAAATGACCTGTCGTTGAGCATGTGTTTGGTAAGCCACTTCTGGACTCTTTCACTGGTGAGATAAGGGTTGTCCTTATCCGCCATCAGAACATAATCAGATCTCAACGAGTCTAATCCAGTGGAGACATCAACAAATGAAGCCCATGCTTTGTAGAATGTTTTCTTAGTAATTTCATTGCTGCACATCCCATCCGCTAGGAGGGTGAAGGCTGTCTGACGAGTCTGGGAAGACGATGGAATACGGAGCCAAACCAATACTGACGCTCCAGCCTTATGGAGTCTTTTAGCCTTGTTGAGTAGGTCCTTCCTAGCATGAACTGAATTGATCTCATCCATACCATGGACCGTAACCCAGCTGACCGAAGGATGACTCTGCTGATCTATCGACTTCATAAACGACACACCATCGAACGCAACCTCAATGATCAAAGTCTTGCACTTGGTTTCTGGCCTCTTGAGCACGCCTTCCGGCTGCTGTGGTGCCGCCGTGGCTTTCCTGACTCTAGATTTGTCAGGGCCAATGCGCATAAGCTCAAGGGCTCTAGTCCACTTCTCCATGTTGGTGAAGGGTTTAGTGAGGATGTCGGCAGCTTGCAACAAAGTGCTGATATACGCCATCTTATAATGTTTTCTTCTAAATTGTTCTGCGATCCAACCGAGATTAATCCTTTGTGTTTTGTCGGCATGTCTAAAAGCTGGCGACTTACCGGACTCAAGAATCCGAATGGTGGCCTGGTTATCTTCAAGCACAATGGGTTCGATAGCATGCGGCATGCAGGCTATGAGTCCAATGTCTTTATTGCCAGACGTTGGGGCAAGCTTCTCAATGTCAACGCCCCCCGAAATCCTGATACCGGCAAGTTCCTTGTGCATTTCTGCTTCCGCTTCCGCGAAGCGACGATAGTCCATTGCCGATCTCCGGTAGATGCAGATTAAGGTATCGCATTGCACTGAATAGGAGGAGTTATGAAGCTCTTCCCAGGCGACGGCTTCCTCAATTCTGGTCCATTTCCCCTTACTTTGAATCCATACATCTCTCAATGGATGACTGGTCATCTCAGAGGGTTCGGGTATAGTTGATACACCCGTGTAGACACAAAGGTGCCTGCCGTCAGGCAAACGATGCGATCCTGTTGACTTTATTTTGGACACTTCATTGTCAGGGACCTTAGTAAGATCAATGGTTTTGCCTTTCGTTAGAGAGGCGTGTTGCTGCTTGGTATCTCCCCCCGCGTTCAGGAGTACGCTCCAAAGTGCGGATGAAGGAAGTCCCAATGCACGCAGCGACACGTTTGCACAAACAACCTCAGCTTCAGTACTGCTAAGTGCTGTGCTTGTTTGTTTCTTACTAAAAGCACTAAGCGGAAAGTAAGTGTTGGGGCCGACTAAAGCCAGGAATCCCCCTGATGTACTGCGATTGTCGTGCTCACCTGCATGATCTGAATCAGCGAATAGCCAAAGGTTGCACTTATCAAGACTATCGCCCACAAACCCAGACATTTTATAGTGCAAGGTGGTTTGCACATAACACATAAGACGGTGCAACGCCTTATCGCAATCAGCGGACCACTTGGTAACCCGACTAGCCAGACCCTGAACGGCACGAAGAAGATCGAATCGAGCCATTCTTGCTGCAAATAGCAGTTTCATCAGGACTCTGCTTGCTATCGGAGCAAGTTTGCCCTTGGCCTCTGCCTCAGCTTCCACCGGGCGAGCAATCTTGTCATCGTAGAACGGAGTGCTTGCTTTCTTCAGAGTCTGGAACTCTGGGCCAGCTAGCTCTTTGTAGCGATCAATGGCCTGTTGCAAGAATGAACTCATATCGTAGATGACTTGCTTAGTGGGCGCTTTCATGCATCCTTTGCCCTCGTCAAGCTGATTGACATCATAGAAGGCCTGCTTTCTAGCAGCTTTCTTGGCTTTGGTTTTGTCCCGCACTTTCTTGACAGCAGCAAGTGCAGATGCGCGGGAATGTTGATTAGACAATAGATAAGTGGAACCAACCCAAAGTTCCCCCCGCTTTCTATTTTGACCATGTTCATCCCAAACCTCTTCAAGCGAATTCGTAGAAACCAAGGACTTCACTTCCGTGAGTCGTGTTTTGCCAAGGTTCATCGCCTGAGCTTCCTCTGATCTGAGACTATATAGTGCTTTGCGGGGCTGAAGGTGGTGCCTAACAACCACACCTTCTTCAGGGTAATATTCGGTGTAATCCTCAACGGCAGCAGCCGATGCAGGCTTGGCGGCAGGATCAGGAATGCTCTTGTCGAACACGTGAGCAAAGGGATGGTCAGCTTTTTCAAGCGACGTGGAGGTGGACACATGTTCACAACCGAGATATCTCCCCAGTGGAGCAGGAGTGTCCATGTCGATCTTAGAAGCTATCAACTCCCATCCTTTAGCCATGTTTTGCTTTGGTCCTGCCATCTTGAAATCATCAACATAAACCGCAAGCAACAGCTTGAGATCAGGATGATAAAACACAGAAGGCCAAGCCGCCGGAAATACCAAATGAAACCCAACTTCTTTTAACATCTTTTCACAGTGCTGCTCCCAGAAGCCTCCGCTATCTGGGTGTCCATATAAAGCTAACACAAGCTTAACGACTGGATCACTGAACTTACCATGCCAACCTTTCGGCCAGCGCTCCTTAGGCAACCTTACCCAAGTTTCAATCCCCTTCAGCTTGGTTTGTGTGTAGGCCTGTTTGCCATCGGCCTGTTCACACACGTTCCCAGGCATGTGCCCATAGGCATCCAGGGTTTTGCCAGCTTCCATCGTAGCAGGGCTGGATCCAAGTTCACTGAACAATGCAGCATCATTGCTTTCGTCGCGAACATTATTCCCTTGGAACACTGTGCGCCCTTTGAATTTCCTTAAAGGGTCGCCAGCAGGGAGCTCGCTTCCTTTTTCCACGCAGATTTCAAAAATTTTCCCGACGTGGACCTTTTGCCCGCTCTTCTGAGCCCGATTGGAGACGTCGCTCCATTCCCGAACAGATTCCATGTCCCACGCCTTTTTGGTCATCAGTTTGTTCCATTCAACATCGAGGGAAGCCTGAGCTTTAGGGTTCTGGGAAAGCTCCTTCTTATTCACTGGCCTAGCAACCATAGCCAACTTATCCATGATGTCTTCATGGGAAACAGGCGAGGTGTTAGCCAGCTTTTCCCTGTGCTCGGCTTCATTCCCCTGAGTGACAGGCATAGCTGGGAAGGAACCATCTCCGTTAGGAGTGGGAGTCTTAGCAGGCTTGATCTCAAAAGTGGTTTGACCAACCCACTTGAACCGAAGTTTCTTATTTCTCCGCCTAACGTTACGCCAATCATCTTCATCTTCGATGATGCTGTCTCCTTTGTAAGGGATAATTTTGGTGCAACGGGCATTGGAGATCCTACTGAGATCAATCGGACAATCAGTGAGGTCGGGAGAGAACAACTCATTTCTGGGTCGGAAATGATACCTGATCAAATGATTACCAGTGATGCCCCAAGCATCTTGCATGCGAGACGCCGCGCCAGCGGGCCGATCGGTACTTGAACCTCGGCCGTCATCGCCGTCAATTTCTTTGAGAGCGGCTTTCATGTTCGCTTCATCAATAGCCTTCTTCTTCTGGCTCTTTGACATGTTGACCCATAAATGTGAAGGGATATCGTCAGGTTTGGTGGAACCTCGTGTTCCCCCATATCTCCTACCTAGAGTTCCCCCTGAGTCATAGTAACGACCTCCCTCGGGCAAATCAATAGACTTACCACTCACGGGATCAATGACTTTAGGTCGCTCAACCTTTCGGTCGGCGTCTTCAACATCCATCTTTTGTTCCTCCGACATCTCGGCATCCTGATTTTCAAGAGGAGTGTTGTCTGGACCTTCAAGCGCATCCGAGGCGTGCCCCAAGCGAACCTTTTCGTAACGTTCCTTCATAGGAAACGCGAAGTCTCCTTCGGGAACACTGAATTGGCTAGCAACGATGGGCTTCAAGCACTCGTGGAAATCATTCCTATTCAAATCCTTGATGGGAAGGACAACTATCTCCTTTTTCCATTTCATACCAGGCTGAAAATGATAGCCGAGGAACACGCCGGGTTCGGATGTTGGCTCGAACCTTGGACGATTCTTTCTTTGAGCTTTGGGTCCTACCCAATAATCGACGCGACATCCAAAAGGAAGTGCTTTGCCAGGAAAGGCTGTCCCGAATCTGCGATACCAGGGAGCATACTCAATCCCGTTAGGGTGAGAAATGTTGAATGCAGTGCATGCATGCTCGAGGGCTTGTGGCCAATATACATGTGACAATCCAGCCTGCAACAAATTGCACCTCGTGCCTTCTGTCGTGGAACGGACTGCCCTTTCGGCCATCGAGTTGGATTGGTGGATATACTTCTTGCTCTTTTCATGCCTCCAACCAAGAGACTTGGCACTACGTTCAAGCTCTTTGGCATTGTCGCTGTAGAAGACACCAACCTTATCCTTACTCGAAACGAAATGTTGAAGTGCAGCCTTACACTCCATTTCATCTTTCAGCGCAGAAGGATACGCATACATGAATGTAGTCGCCACATCCTTGATCACGAGAGCTAATCTAGCTTCTTCAATGACCTCATGATTGTCCCTGTAGATCACCACATGATCGGCGGTAATGTGATCACCGAAGCTGGTGGCTTCGACGGAACGAAAGCCGTCGGTCTTGTAACCCGGGGCCTTGTACATCTTAGCCTGATTGCATACCGAACAATAGGGATTCTTAGGGATGTGTGTCATGAGATGATGCAACGAAGTAGCTTCCTTCTTAAGCTTTTCAATTCCCTTGAGAACTTTGGGATCAGAACTGCCCTCCCCATCTGGGACCTTAGACTCTCCGCCAGGAGGTCGTCCAAGATCCGGCTTGGGCGGTTCATCAGTTTCGATGTCCGAGCCGAACTCATCGATCATGCGACTGAGATGCTCTTGCTCACTGAGCTCAGCAGTTTGCTTTGCCCCTGATCTTTCAAGATCTTCAAGGAGCTTGTCGAACTCTTCAGCGGCTTTGCTAGATGCATCTTCGGCAACATCGGACTTAGGAGGTTTCTTTTCTTTCTTTTTCTCCGATTCCCTAATCTTGACCTTAGGTTTGGTCCTAGGCTCGGAAGGCCTTACCGCAGAACCCCGTGTGACAAGGTCCTCAAGCGGCCGTTCGTCCTCAGAATCGGGAGCGAGGGCAGGAATTGCAGTACGCTTAGAGAGATTGAACCCATAACTCCGAAGCTTGGCTATTTCATTGCTCTGAAGCTTGGGAACAGCTCGATTGACGTACGCGGTAATGCTCCATCTATCCCCTTTCCAAGGAAGAACACAGTGAAAACGTTTGGGATCGAACTTCACAAGTTTGTTGCGGGAGACACGTTTCTTGCCATACAAAGTCTTCAACCCTACCTTCTGAATAATGACATTGTGCTCTCCCTTTCGGGCAGCGGGGTCGTGAATCCAAAGTTCACCACCTTCGAAGCTGCCAAGACTGATAGTGAAGTTGGTGGAATCTTTCATGTTGTGAGCATCCTTGTGAACCTTAACAGACGAACCGTGATTGATGCAAACCGATGAGCAATCTCCCGTCATTCCATGATTCTGGAGGAATGCATTGATATATCGGGTAGAATGGGCATACTTCTGCGTACGGTTAGTAATGCCCTGGACGCCACCATGAGCGAAAGCGCCAAGCACAAGATACTCGACGTTTCCGTCGGTGCGACCCTCGTTGTTTGTAATTGACTTACGATTGCTCTTGGAGGGCTTGCAGTTCATAGATTGCAGTAGCTTCAGACAAGACTTACACTGGAAGTCAAGGTTCTCAAGTAACTCTTTTGCAATTCTCTCTGAATCCTCAACACACTTGCCAGGCTTCTCAACCGGCGATGCAGGAAGGCTGGGCTCCGGACGTGGTCGCGCGGGAAGCGCAACGTTTTCCTTCCAAGACTTCAGGTAGGGAACGTTGTCCTTCACATCGAGATAAACCTTGTTCCCGTTGTGATCCCTGAAGTAGGGTCTACAATTAGCTCTCCAGATAAAGTCAAACCCTTCCTCCATGCACTTCTGTCCAACCGAGAGAACGGATGGTGAATCGGGTAGAACATATGGTTCGGCGGTCGTATTGATCGAAGGAATCCTAACCTTGCATTGTTTGTCAGCATAGTTAGGTCCGTTGGCGGTAATCATGTTGATAGGCCGATCCGACAAGAAATCCTTTACATCACCGAGAACGTTTTTCGATATCAAATCCTGGGCACTGCCAGTGTCGGCAATCCATTCCATTTCAATCACAGGATCTGACCTGCTCCCCTTTGCTGGGCATCCGACAGATATGCCGGGCGCAATGCAATGAGCACAACCGAACTCAGTCTTACACATGAACTTACATGCTGGATTCGTACCTTGGTTCATACCTTCAACGGTTGACCTCAGCATCTTAGCTGTCGCCAAAGCACCCCGAACATCCTGCCCATCAGGTTTGGGCTTGTAGTTAACAGGAAATTCTTCACTGAAAACCCTCGGCTCGATTTCAACCTCACGCCACTTGGAAGATTCAGGGGGCGTGGGAATGTAGTGATACTCAGGAGCATTCGAGAATCGCACAGATGCCAGAGCAACGTGAGCGGTGCTTGCACACGAGTCAATGTAGTTCGGCATTTCCTTCCGGAAAGCGTGTGCATCGGCTTGGGATGCCGAACCTGCAACAAGTGCGCCTAAGAGGCAGACGGCGGCAGGAAGCGAAGCCTTAGGTTTCCGCCCCCCCGAGCCCTTGCTGTTCCCAGAGCCTTTGCTCCCCTTGGAGCCTCCACTACCCTTGGAACTTTTAGAGCTGGAACGAGACTTCTTCCTATGCTTCTTTTCTTTCTTCTGTTTCTTACTCTTCTTTTCGCCGCTAGACTCTCTACCGCTACCAGTGGCAGGAGCAGAAGGCTGGCCTTTGTGTATGAAACGGCACTTGTCACCCTTGTTGCATTTGCCGTGCTTGAAGAATTTGCACTCGGCATTAATCTTCCCAGGAGATGGGCTCCCCCTTCCGGAGGGCGACTTGCCTCGGCCTTTACCTTTGCTTGGTGTCCTACCACGTGGCTTCTCGGGTATCTGATGCTTATAGGAACATTTTTCTTTGTTGCACGAACCGTTCCGAACAAAGTCAATGCAGAAGCCTTTGGGCACACGCTTTAGCGGTGCGGGTGCCGATGGCATACCTGCTGCGGCCTGCCTTGCAATCCGTTCCCGGTTGCGCTCAAGCCGTTTGATCTTGATGACCCGGTTAACGGCATTGTACAAATACTCATAGGATTTCTCCTGTGTTCCGTCTACTGCCCTTTCATAGATGGCGATGTCGTGCGCCAAAAGCTTACACTTCTTAACCTGTCTATGAAACAAGGGTTGCAAAACATCGTCAGCAGGTGCTTTCTTCATGCCTGAGAGAACAGTGTCCCAGTTACGCACGAATTGCACGAGGTTTTCGTTAAGCATGACGACATTGAGCAGATCCTCCATATCGTACACAGACCCGTGGAGTGCGTTGGTCGACAAATAAGCATTGAGCTTATGCAGAATTTGACGGCCACGAACTAAGCGCCCTTCGTGCCCTTCCCTCTCTTTAAAAGTGTCAATCTGGCGAGCAAAATCACCTTCCAGAATGTTTGTGATTGCCGAGAGGATCTTCGCATCAAGCGTTGTGAATCCGCTAGGATCACGAAGGGACTCTTCCGTGGTATCATCCTTCCACACTTCACCGAGCCACTCGAAAGCCTCATCGGGACGGTCAGAGGCGGCGACCACAGCCTCGCGTGCGCGAAGCCTCCAGTTACGATAGTTCTCTGGCTGGGGAAACTTCGGAAACACAATCTTCTCACCTTAGGTCTTCCCCTTGTCGCCTCGGTTTCCTCGTCATCGTCCTTGTCTTTCTTAGACTTAACGACTTTCTTGAACATCTTCAGGAGGTCCTTTTTAGATAGGGAAATAGACGACGATGATGATGAATCAGATGAGTCTCTTTTCTTTTTCTTCTTTTTGTCCTTTTTCTTTTTCTTCTTCTTGTCACGGGAATCGTCTTCGGGCTCATCCCCGTCGCCGTCGCTTTCGGGAGGCGAGTCATCTCCACCTCCACCTCCGCCTGGCGGACCACCATCTACTTTACCCAGACCCGGAGGGGTATGAATAGGGTGTTCAATGGGAGACTGATCTCCTACGGCAGTTGGTGAATATGCCGTGGCTTTCGCCAGGCGATCACGAAGCTCCGCATTGGTGCGCTCAAGCTTCGTCATCGACTCAGCCTGTTGGCGATGCACTTGCATGAATGCACCCATCTCAGACTTGAGTTGGCTTAGTTCGCCATTCATGACTGCAACGGTGTCTTGGCTAGCCCGACTTCGATTAGCCAACTCTCTTTCAGCTTGGGCTACAACGTCGGAGACTGTAACCTCAGCCTGATGAAGCCTGAGCTTGTAGTCAATGGCTTCACGTCGCATCTGCGACAACTCGTCGCTGTGTTTATTAGCCATGCTTTCGCCGGCTGCTCGAAGCATTTCTTCTTTCTGTTGCAGACGACTCTCCGCTTGGGCAAACTCCAACCGAAGTTGGGCAGCACCGGATAGCGCCTGTGCATGAAGCTGGTTGAATTGCTCCCTATGCAAATTGTTTGCTTCTGCCATGATCAATCTGTGGCGTGCTTCAGCTTCAGCTGCAACGGCTGGTCCTGTGTCTACTTGATGCACATGGACTGCTTGTTGCACCGTTGGCGCAAGGACATTTTGTTGATAGTAGTTCGCGACGTTTCTGATCTCGCTGGGTGAATATTGGGCCGTATTATATTGTTGAGGCGATCCCGCCAGGGATGCGAGTTGGTGCGCTGGGCTTGAGACATAGGCCCATTCTGACACCGCTCCTGGTGCACCTCTTCGGGGATCTGTTTGGGCCATCACGGCCAAGGTCTCTGCCGTCAGAGGAACAACTTGGCCACCCTCTCGGGTACCGGGGACAACCTGATCCGTGCCATCGTCTTGGACGGACATGGCAGGAAGAGAATTGAGATCCTCGGTATCGACGCGAGCCGCGGAAATGTCTATCGCGGGAATACCTGCAGGATTTACGGGAGCATCCATCGCGATCTACAAACGAAGTGAGACCTACGGCTGATAACCTATGTTTACAGGCAGAACAGCCAGAATGCAGACGCATATTTTCTTGAGCCAATGAATGACGGTAGGTGCAGTTGACTAGCTACATCTTCCACAAAATACAGGGACTCCAAGCTTCGATGTTTTCGGGTTTAGGGCTTTGGACGAATGTTGTATTCGCTGGGGTATGTTACGGGCCGCCGTCATTAAGACCGCCTCACATGCTATTTCAGTTCCCACTCGGAGGCTTCGACGGCTTCGTAGACTCCCATGTCGAGGAAGGTGAGAGCCTCGCGGGCTCTGCAGCCTGACTTGGCTTCGGTGTCCTGAAAGCTCTGAGGTATAGCATCCCTATAGAAGCGGAACAGATCCTACCACTGATGGCAGAAACGTTAAGTTGCGACTTTGCGTGGAGCTGTGCCGCTTCTGCCTCTTGCTGAGCGTTGGGGCTAATCTTCGAAAACCTTAATGCACCGTTGTCTTCGGCTGCTTGGAGCGTCGGTCTGAGAAGATTATGGATTTGGATTTGGGGTTGGGAACGGAGGTGGTTTTTGGAGTTAGCCTCGAGGGGGCATCCGGGCTCTTGTTCAGGAGAGAAACAGATTAGAGTTACGGGAACATAGATAATCGAATAAATCGGATTTTGGACATGGTGACTGTAAATGCCTCTTGGCCTTTGTCCCACGCATCGCCCCGTTCAATCGATGGTCTCTGACTACACTCCGTGAAACAATCTCGGGGTCTCTCATGCCTGCACTAGACATGCCAAAATCCTCTAGCTTGATCTGCATGTAGGTCACGGGCTTAGTTGAGGACCAGGGCTTACAGACGACACCACACACGACAGCAGCAGCAATGCCAATGCCGATGATTAATATGACGACGACTAAGAACATGCTGATGAGCATTGCATCATCATGATCATGGATATGATGATGCTGCTGCTGATGATGATGATGATGAAGGAAATGACAACAGTGGCATACAATATACATCACCGCCGATTTAAATGCATGGTCATGCAACCACCACCATCATGCTGCGATCATGTTCATCTTAATTTCTCCACCATGGCGTCAACAATGCCAAGTCACCAGAGCCACACGCTCAGGACACCCCAAGACTATGAAAGCCCACCGCTGCCCTCAGAGCTGCATCCGGGTCTTCGAAGCAGGCCTCGGACCCACCTGCTTCTGTCGAAGGTGTTCTGCCATGGCTTTCTGGATTGTGTATGGGTCTGACTTTGACACAATATGAACAATGAGCATGTACGAAGTGTGTGACGCTTGAAAGCTAAGAAAATCATGAACATATAAACAGCACGAAGTCGAAGTCGACAGACAACAAGCACAACACAAACGGAGGACCAACAACAACCTTCTCAATCGTACGAAGCATCGTGTAATACTTCTCGCAGATCAACATAATTAGCGCCATCCTTTGCCTGCTTATCTCGCGAGTTGCGAACCCGAAAAAAGTGAAACATGTCACTCGGATAGCAACAGCATCTCCCAACAGGTTGCCAGCTGAGATATGATATTTGTCTGCGTTTTAGCTTCAAACATCGGGGTTCCCTGGTTTCTATTTTGTGATAGCTCCATATAACAGATAACATGAAGTCATCTGAGAACCCCTTCAAACATAGTTGCGACGCACTATACGGCCCTGAAGTTGAAAGCCCAGTCGAGACAGAGGCGACACTCTTAAGTGGCTTGGTGTCCCCTAAACCCTAAACCCCTAAAACCCCCAAACCCTACCGAAACTTTCCCCGACCGAAGCCCTAGAATGTCCGAATGTCCGGGGAGTCATAGACTACTGGGAACCTTTGGATCCTCTGGATTTGTCGGATTTAGGGTATGATCTCAGACGTCGCCTATCTTCAAGCACGGCCGTCCCGGGTGCCCCGAATAGCAATCAATCTAAACGAACATGTATATACAAATATACACATATACGTGCGTGCATATATAGAGAAAGATACAGACCCATACCTCATAACTCACAAAAACAGAGACGCCTCGCGCAAGGAGCCGGACGAGGGTGCGCCCCAGGCGAGGCGCTTTGGAAGAGGACCCCCGGGCCTCCGAGCACAAGGTGGATCTCTGGCTTCACGGACGGGGCCTTAGGGCTCCTTTCAGGCTCCAGAGTCCTAAGTATGTGGTTCCTTTAACGGGACTATAAGGGCTACTATAAGGCATCTATAAGGGTACTATATTTATTATTAAGGCCCCTATAGTAGGGCTCCTTTCAGGCTCCGGAGTCCTTAAGTACGTAAAAATGAAGAACCTGATTAAGAAACCCTGGGCCTGTAACCCCCAAATAGTAGGATTCGTATAAGGAATCCTAATAAAGGCCCAAGGTTTCCTGATCAGGTTCCTACATGATAGTGGACTGTAGTCTATATTAGGATGTTGCTTATCTGAATTAGGAACTAATTGTTATGATCTGGGAAGTATCCCCCACAACAGTAACCTGTGGGAGGGTAACCCATCCAAAACCGTACACCCTAAACCCTAATCCTGGCGGAAACCCTCAAAATAACCCTTGGGGGTACCTTAACCCCGAATGGCCTACCGTTTTCAGGACACATATACTCTCATGCCACGCCTGGCCTTGCGATGGGCCCAGAGTTTTGCACCACAACCACCGGGCGCATTGGCCTGGCGGTTTAGTCTTAGGGGTCTCGGGTTTAGGGTGAAAGGCCGAAAGGTTTTCGGCAGACTTAGCAACTAGGGTTGTAAGCAAGACAACTAGAGTTCTACTTTAGTACTTAACCCCAACACCGTTTATGATCGTCTGAGCTACTCAGTAGAGGATCACAACTGCTAGGCCCAGAAGGCCGGAAACCCGCGAAGCACCAACCGCAAAACCCGAAAACAACAACAAAAACACTATTTCCCCAGAAAACTAGTGCATCAAGGTCTGTCGCAAAGGAGGAACCACACAGTACCTCGAAATCCTGGAACCCACAAGTATATGCCGTAAAGCCTTCTGTTGAACTAAAACTCATCGAAGTCCCCGGCAAGCTTCTGCCAAGCTTCGGTGACAGCGACCGCGTTGTTCGCATCGCCGTCAGCGGCTCCTTAGAACAGCCCTTTCTGGCTTCAGGATTGAGGGATTATGGGTTTGAGGGTTACACGGCTTTTTGCTTTCGGGGGCTTGGGGGTTCGCGGGTTTGGAAGCTCAGAGGCTTGGGCTGATAGGGATTACAAGCCTCGGGGTGCTTTTGGACTTGAGAGGTTATACTGCGCGGGGTCTCGCATCATGGTCTGGATTCCGAAACCTATCAGAATTGCAAGTAGTTTGAGGCTTAGGTTACAGTCAAGGAGTTTAGCGTTGTTGCGAGCCTTGAACCCCAACTCATCGTAAAGCTGAGAGGGCGAAGTGTTCTGCCTTTGGTCTACTTTACATGCCCTTGACAGTTGACTGCTACTAAAACCACCCTTGAACGCCATACAGGATAAGTACAGTCGCAACAGCCTCGTGTTGAAAACTACATAAGTGCACTTGCATCAGCCCTTGAGTCGGGTTCGGGTTCCTTACCTCACCAATTACATGGTCTAGGGATCCTAAATCCTCAACCTTGTAAGCCAAAAGCCCTCTAGCCCATAGCCCTGAACCCGCAACCCGAAACCCTTCAAAGCACAGACGTTCGAAGCTTTTCTCAGCGACGCGCTGGGTCTAAGCAAGCTTGTGGTTGGTCGGGGATGAAGGCTATACCCCCCGTAGAACCATGAGAACAAATATTGTTGAGTATTCTCTTGGGTTTTATATGAACAGAAACAAAAACTAATTCGAGACTATAGAAGGAACAAACCTAATGCGATTTCAGGAATACAGGCGAGTCCTTAGACTTCAGGGAGGGCCTCAGGCGCTGAGGTTCGGGGTTCAGGATCCAGGGAATCCGGGCTTGGGCGTGGGTTCGCCCAAATCTGCAGCCCTTAGACCGACAACTCTTAAGCCCAAAACCGCTGATTTACTTACCTCTGGTTAGTAGGGAATGGAGGAATGGGGTACAATTATAACTACTGCTACTACCATTCTCTTAGAATGCATAGAACAAGCTTTTGAATTTTGGAATGTATAAGTGGTGCACAATTGTGGTTCCGCGTAGGATTGCTAAACGTGCAGCATTATTTCATTAGAGTCCCGAAGCCTGAACCAGCCACTGACTTCAAGCCCAAAGCCAACGTCCGACAGCCCGATGTGTTAAAACCGCTGAAAATGGTGAAGGAGACTAGCTAACAGCTAAAGGTCATGGTTTACTCTGGAAACCTTTACAAGAAAGCCTCTGAGTTTGGGCTGTGAGGCTGCCTTCGGTTCCCGTCACCGCTCGTCAATAGGTAGAGTAAGTTCTTACTCCCATTCCGTACATAGGAAGCTGTAACTGTCGCTGCGACTGTCGCTAGCTTGAATCCAAATCAAACTTCCCAAATCCCGAGATTCTTCAAGCCCGAAGCTTTAACCCCAGAAACCACCCCATCGAAACACCGTAGAACCTGTACGCACACCCCAGAAAACCCTAAAAAACCCATTGAAACCGTAGAACCCCCGATTCGGCTCAAGGATTTGAGGCACTGAAGGACGACATAAAGAAACAAGCTGCCCCCTTGTGTGGGAGCTTCCGAAGCATAGGACGTAAGCATTCCGACCCCTAAATTACCTGGCTTGGTGGGCGCCCTTGTAATGAAGAGGCTGCTATGTGCTGCAAGGGTCCCTTATTTAACGCACCTCCCTGTATAGACCCTGAGTGGTGTGACCTTTGATTGAAAGCTGAAAAAACCGCAAGAATGTATCACGGCTGCCCCTACAACAGGGATGTGCAGGGTCCATAACCGAGATGCTCACCTTCATACCCTGTTCTGTCCCAGGGCTCCAGTTCTGTTAACAGTGGGCTGCCTGGGCTACACACAAAATCGAGTCTACTTACTTTCAAGCTTGCATAATGCATTGAATACCCTATACTAGTCGGTTAACTGGAGCCCCAAGGTTGCACTAGGCTAAACTCTCGAGAGCTCGCTTCTTAACGTGTGTTCATGACATGCGTGCAGCACCTGCGTGGTCAAATGCCCAGGAGAGTGAATGAAGTGGTCGACAAGATTTAGGGCCTATAGGGGGTGGGGGAAACGGAGATGCCCCAAGCAAGAGAGCCGGAACCCTGCACCCAAGACCCTGGGCCCAGACCGAGAACCTAAACACGGAATCTCCACCAAGCTAACTGGTGGCTTTTTGTGGGGTCGTCCTTCAGGTGCTGCAGGGTTGTGGTTCAGGGCTTCTCATTTACAGGCCTTCTTTCATGAAACCCCCGCAAAAAGGTGCCTTAATAATTAAAATAGGGTGTTGGGGCCCATTATACTCTAATTGTAGCAAGGATCCCCCCCTCCAAAGAAAAACAAAAAAACAGATGCAACTCTTGAGGCCCCTATAGTATGGAAATGGAGGGCCGCTCAAAACTATTTCGGCGGTCCCTCCGAGCCCGTTGGAGCATCGGGAGGTCAGGCTTGGTCCTCATCATAGAAAGGTTGAGGTAAGCTCTAGGCTTAGGGAGATATGTAGGATATAGTCTAGAGTTGCAGAGTCTTTAAAGAGGGGCACTAGCATACCGTAGAGAAGCTACGCCCACCCACACCCTAAAGCCTCAACATGCCCCAACTTTACAGGGCTCAAACCCTACGCATCATACTAGGTGTCGGTTTCCACGGTCCCCAAAATTATGCATCACTAGGGGCTCCAGAGGAAACTGAGCAAGAAGGGAAGCGAAAACTTGTCCGAAATCGGTACCTAGCACATGAACCGACTCTGCATCTGGCCACGCAGGGAAGCTGGAATTCCTTCCAGCCACAAGCACCCTGGACGTTTACTGGGACCCGTTTCTGCCCACGAATGCTTACCTTTGGCGACTCTAAGACCGATTGCTCCGAATCCGCGAACCCTTCAGGGTCCAGTTCCGGAGTAGATGGGTCAAGGTGCGGCAAGTTTCGGTCACAAGTCCATGTCTGAATCTGCAAATACCGTAACAGCAAGCCGCATAAACTCGAACATCCTGAAACCCCAAACCACAAAGCACTAAGCATGCAGAATAAAGCAAGGGCAAGTTTCGCAGGTCCCAGGTGGACGTCCTCATCAGCAGGCCACGTGCTAACCAAAGCTCCGAACATTAGCCCTCCTCAACGTTTTTCTCCTTGGCTTATGGTATTTAGGGTTTAAAGGTTTAGGCTAGGGATCTAGGGTTCAGGATCTACGGCATAGGATTAAGGTGCAAGCAGGCCCTATACATCTGCATAGCATTGCATCAAGGCCAAAGCATGTGGGTCCTTAGACTGTGCTGAAGGTACCTCAACGGAGTGCGGGAGCTACGGGGCTCTGTGCGGACACGCAGATATTTTGGGAGGGTTCTGTGGCAGATTTTGCATACTAAGAGCTTCGAGTCTATAAGCCCGACGGTTTGATAGAAGGGCGCCTGAGGGCTTTAGAACCATTTCCTAGAGTTGCGGGTGTGGCTTTCACAAGGGCTATATTAACTTAGGATGACTCATACTCCGAGACTCACGAATCCACTCGTAGCCTGCTGGGCTGGGTATGGTGAAATTTGCATGTCATCAACGCTGCAGCAGCTGTCCAGGGGCTCAGCTTCTACATGGCTTCTGTCCATGCAGCATATAGTCGCAATCCCAACACCGTTCTTCAGTTCCAGTGGCAAGGATCTCGGCGTCGGAAAACTCTAGTTGGTCCTACTTGTAGTCGCTGCAAAAGTGCACAATGCCATTCTCCCGAACCCGGTTCCAACTAATAAGGCCGCAGAAATCGTGCTTCATTGAACTCCACAACTACACACACAACTGATCTGGGGAGCTGGGCATTTGAGGCTCCGACAAGTCTTGCGCCGCAATCCTAAACCCTGAGGTCTGTGCGTTTGAGGCCTGGGCCTATGAATGTCGAAAACTTTTCTGAATATGAGAAGTGGTCTCGGATGCTGCTGCTCGACTCCACCGAAACCCTCTGGGGCATCTACGCAAGAGTAAAACAGCAACTTCCAGTGGGTCGAGTCATTCAGGTCACTCTGGTAAACTAGTGCTGCAGTCCCTGGACGGCGCAGGAGTGAAACCTGCCGGCTGAAATTCGTCCTTGCCAGCGATGCAGAGACAGGAAGAAAAGCCAAGAAGCGTCTCCGTCCAGCGAAAAACCTCATGTAACATCACAAACTCACAGAAACTGCGGTTGCTCTGAACTCTGCGGCTCCTGCCGCAGCAACCAGCATTCTATTCTAAACTTCCGACATCTCGTACATCCTCAGAGGCAACTCCAAAGCGAAATCCTGGGGGCCACCACCCTGGGTAGGCTCCAGCAACTGGTTCCCAGGACTGCTACGACGACGACTACTACATCTGACGATGATGATAATGACAATGATGACCACCACCACCACCACCACCACCACCACCACCACCACCACCAAAAAAGACACAAAGAGAGAGAGAGAGAGAGGGGGAACGACCAAAACAAATCATACATACATGCATACAAACATACATATACATGTAGATATATACACACATAAGATATGTATATCTATTCTGAAAATTACACAAACAGCTGGTCATGCCTGTATGGAGAGAGCGCAAGAAAGCCAGAGAGCGAGAAAGCGATGGAGAGATGAGCATAGTGAAAGAGGAAGATTCATAGGGAGGAAGGGAGGGAGCGGGAGAGGGAGGAAGAGAGAGTGATAGATGGAGAGCCGGGAAAGACCCCATGAGAGTTTGCAAGCATGCGGCAAAGGACCAGCAAAGTAAGGATCAACCGCCCCAAATCGTGCCACTCATGCCAAGCATGACATGCACGACGAATTTTGACACAAGCATCTTCGTCCTGGCTACGTGGGCCTGTGACGGTTTAAGATCGGAGAGGTTTAAGCTTGGGCAGTAATTCAGGAACCTGATTAAGAAACCCGGGGCCTATAACCCCAAGAATAGTAGGGCTCATATAAGGAACCCTACTAAAAGCCCAAGGTTTCTTTATCAGATTCCTACACTATTATAGTACCCTTATATGTATAGATCCCTCATGATAACCTTTATAGACCCCTTCAAAGGAACCCTAATAAAAGGCCCCAGGTTTGTTAAATCAGGATCCTGTCATTATAAGGGTTTTGGGGGCTTTGGGCCCCAAGCCCTGGACATCTGGGCTTTTTCGGGCTTGGGACTAGAGCTGCTTGGGTTTAGGGTTTAGGGATTGGAGATAATTGGGTCTGGGAGTTTCGTCTTCGGCTCTCAGGTTGCCCTTCCGAGCTACAGGAAACAGCGAGGGATGATAAACATTGCGAGCAAAAAAATAACATGAAACATGGGTCTTAAGAAGGACCCCAATGTAATCAGGGCCAAAGTGTGCTTCCTTTGTCGAGACTCTGTCTTGCGGCCCATAAATCTTGTGAAGCCTACAAAATCCGATAAACCAACACGCTTGTTTGGCGGCCAGCAGCACGTGCTGCGCGCCAAAGCTTCGATTTACAAGCTTTCAAGCCCAAAGCCCCGAATCCATTGTCCCGTGATGAGGCCTTGTAAAGCACAGCAACCTGAAACCCTGACCCTGAAGCGTTACCATGACTTCATACAAGCCAAGAACATCAGGAAACCCTGCACTGTAAACCCCCCCGAGTCGTCGACACAGGCCCGGTAATGGAAAAACTTGGAGAATCAGACTGGTATGGGGGCTTCCGAAAATGAGGGATGCCTCTGACAAGGATCCGATCATGTAATGTAGCTGTTGTATAGTGTATTATGCTATCTTGAGACTATACCGTAGTACATCATCACATTATTTTGTATATTTTTTCATTTCATTCTAATATAGTATGCTATAAGTAGATGGAAGTAGATTACATGTGGCATCCCTGGTTTCAGAAGTGCCCCTCTAGCCGCTGCCTGCTCCAAGCGCGTTTAGCCGGAAATAAACACGACCAGGGAAACTTACAACTATACACCCCTTTTAAAACCATGGCAACAATAAAACTTTTAATATTCTCTCGGGTTTAATATGAACAAAGATGGAAAATTGCTAAGGAGACTAAAGACAAGGGCTTTACAGGTTTTGCAAAGAAGCCTGTAGGACTTTTCTTTCCAAGATTCATTAGCCTAAAGCCACAAACCCTTAACATCAAGACCTGAAGCTAATAAGGCCCCAAACCCTGAACCCTCCCCTCCTCCAACAACTGAAGCGCTTAGTTCATTGGGTGTTGCATTGTGTTAGGTTTGGGCATGTTCACAAAGCCGTTCTGTGCAGACCTGCAAAATTCCTGAAGCTTTCGGCGGAAATGTTTGTGTCAACGGAGACCCCTCATTCATGAACCCAGGATCTCCCTATCATGATCCAAGCCGTTGTAAAGGTGCACTGCTACTGATCATATAGGCGGCAAGGGTACACCACAGGCTCGAAACTCTAAATGCCTAACCCGCCACCAAGACTAATACCGGAAATGCCCTCAAACCTTCTGCAGTACCCTTCGAGGAACCCTCCAAGGAACCCAAGAACCCCAAATCTTGAGCCTAAACCATAAACCTCAAAGTGATTAAACCTTGAACTAAGAGCCCTAGACCCTCAGAGCCCAAAGAACCCCAAGGCCTAAAGCTCAAAGAATCCCTAAGAAGTCAAAACCAACCGATCCTTGGTCGTTCGAGGCCCTCAGGTGGGCTCAGGCATCTCCACCTCCACGCGGGCCGGGGCCCCGATCTTCTCACCCTTTTGAGCTAACCTGGCGGAGTAGGGGCTTCGAGGGGGGGGGGGTTGACGGTTCTCTCTTAGGGTTCCCTAAACAAGCCCGAAACCCTAAACCCTATAACCCCTAAACCCCTAAACCCTAAAACCCTTTTGAGCTAACCTGACAGCGAAGCTGGGGTTCAGGGAGTTGGGTAGGGGAGGGTTCCTCTTAAGGGTTCTAGGGTCCCAGAAAGGTTCAGGGTTGAAGGGTTTATGGTTCAGGATGTGTAGAGGTTTCAGGGTTCGGCAGTTCGGCATTGGTGGCTTAAAGGATAGAAGCACTGGGCTCTAGGCCTCTAGGGGTTTAGGCTCGAAATTCAGGAAAGAGAATGGGGCTTGAACCGCTTGAAATAGATCTGCAAGGCGCTACTACTGTTGGGTATTCCGACCCCTATACTCAGCCCCTAAGCCTAAAGCGCCCAACGGCAAGTGCACGAAAGCCCAAACCGTCCAAAGGCCGAAAGCCTCAAGCCCTAAAGCGCTACACCACAGGGCGTAACAACACTGCTCATATAGTAGTTTCAAAAATTTCAACCCCACCGTCATCATCAGCATCATCCTTAGCATCATCAACATGAATACCACCATCATCACCGCCATCATCATGTGGGTAGTTGTCAAAGTTATGGCCCCTTTTGGGGTACCTTAAATATTAGATGCCGTACTATATTACAGGGACCCAAGAAGGGGCAATAATTTTGACAACCATCCATGTATCAAACAACAACTCAACAAGCGTTCAGGGTTTAGGGAACCTCTGCTCCGCCTCTTTGCGTGCACCTCGGGCGTGATCGGAAATCGCCAGGCGGCGAAGGTCGCCAACACCACTAAGGCTGCGGGGATCGGGCCCACCAGCCAGCCTTCTTGGGTTTCGGAGCTTCGGGCCTTAATGGGTTCAGGGTCAGTATCGGATTTGTTTTAGGGATTCCCGGTGTATAGGGCTTCAGTCAGCCTAAGGTTCCGATTAAGTGGGGGGGGGGGGGGGTGAGGGTCCCAGAGGTTTGGAAAACTCCCGTGTCTAGGATGTTGCTGCCGGGCAAGTCCGCAACAGTAGAACATATTTCAGCGTTCAGGGGCCAAGGAGACGGGAAGATGTGCTTTCTACAGTAGTGCAAATCTTGGATTTCACGGATGTCTATGGAATCCCGAACAGGTAGGGAAGTACTGTAGCGAGTACGAAGCTTGCAAGTCACCCAGTCTCTCACACTGGAAAGCACCCAAACCAGCTCTAAAGCCTCAAGCTTAAGGCCTTAAAGGCCCCAAGACCACTCTAAGGCCCCAAAGTAGTTCCTTTTTGGGGTTTATACATAGAATCCTATAGGGTAGTCCCAAAAAGGAAAAATTTGGGGCCCCAAGACCAAGATCTCAAACCCAAAGTCCTAGAATTCCCAAAGTCCCTGCAAGGTCCAAGTGCCCAAAGAGCGGGGCAGCGAATAAGTGTCCCTGGCACCGCATAAGGGGCCTAAGGGGCCCTTACCCGGAAGAACCCCTACCTTTTTTAAGGGCGTAGAGAAGGACATCGTTTTAAGGAACCCCAAAAAGGGTAGGATACTCAGGGTTAAGGTAACCCCTCTTAATGCCGGGCTTAGGGGGCGTCACTTGCTGCCGGGCCACGCAAGGCTTGCCGAACGGTGACAGGTTGCACATCGATCACCGACACCGGTGCTGCCAGTGCTGCAGGACCTGCTTCCAGTGGCAGTTTCTTGGCGCAGACGGGTGTGCTTAGCAGAGGTTTATCAGACATGCTTCCATCCTTTCATCCTTGCATCCTTCCGTCCTTCGGTCATCCGGTCCTTCCGTCCCTCCATCCCTCGATCCCTGCATCCCTCCATCCTTCCGTTCTTCCATCCTTCTCCATCCGTCCATCCATCCATCTATCCATCCATCCATGCAAGAAACATCCCTGCCATCGATCATCCTTACAAGTATACGTACACCAATATGCACATCGCTATTCAGGAAGCACCCTCGGAAGCTTCGCAAAGCCCAGATTCTGAAAAGATTGATCTTGGAGCAAGGATTTGCGATCATGGAGTAGGTAAGGATTTGGACATAGTTTTCCCCTTGGGCCATTTTGGCTTCGTGGAGGACAAGTCGTCCAACTTTCCGTCTGACACTGCGTGGGACCAGCCTTGAAGAAGTCCTCTAATTTTCGGGCATTGGGGTCTGGGGTTCAGGACAAACCCCGGCCTTGCAGGGAGATTCTGTCGCACAAAAACCAGAAGCACTCAAGCTCTAGTCTCTACTCGAGAAGTTACACATCGAAAAGACAAGCATTCGCCCAAACGACCCGTAGCATTCTTTCCAGAGGCTAAAGCTAGGCAACCTGAAACCCCCCAAACCCCAAACTAAAAACCTGTTTTGGGATGCCGCGAAATCCTACACCCTTCTATGAACCGAGAGTCCATTTTTCGGAAACCTGATACGCTCCTATGGTTTTGGGGTTTAAGTCTTCGGGTCCCTAGTCGAGGTGCCCCCCAAGCCTGTTTCCGACATCTTTAGAAGAGGCAGTCGCATGCCTGCTTCTGCGCACCGGGAGGGCGGCGCCATGTAGCCAGCCTGTGAAGCTTTAGGATCTTGAGCGTCTCTGGATTTTGGAGGGACCTTGACTAGGATGCCCAGTAAGCTAGGAAGAAAAAGGGCTCTTTTTTATTTGGTATTGGGTAACTTTATCAGGAATCGAGGACTACAAAAAGGGAATAAGGTGTTACTGGGCATCCTAGCTGAGGGTCGGGCCTTTGGGGTTTTTGGGGTTGGGGGCTTAGGGCGGCCTCTGCATCCTAGCAACCCGAAATGGTGCCTTGGCGGGTGGTCTTGAGGCCTCTGCAACTCCTCACATCCCAACTGGATGAGATGCCCTTTACACTCTCTGTGAGGAACGGAGTCCCAGGGAAACGTTAGAGGGTTTGGGCCTACCAGGGATACTGACTATCAAAGGCTGCTTCAACGTTAATAGGAACTGATCTTCATAGCCCTCAGCCCCCCGATCCCGACACCCCTGCCCTAAACCTAGTGAACTGGTGAACCTCTGGTCGGGGATTCGAAGGTGTAGGGTCTAAGTTTGGGTTAAGAAGGATATTGTACAGTGATGTTCGCAACACCATCCCGACCCAAATCCATGTGTCGAGGCTACGACAAGAAAACAACACAGAGCGCCACAATGAGCCCGGATCGAGACCATACAAGTCTTGCTTTGCCTATGTATATCTATACTACATATATATATATGTATGTATGTATGTATGTATGTAGGTATGTATGTATGTATATTGTATAGAACCTCTGCTGCTTTCTCTGCCCTAACGGGTGGGCTCACCGGCCTGCTCCAGTGTAAAGTTGGTCAAGACGTTTGCAGCCGTGGCCGAGAGTTTCCTAGGCTTCTCAGGGGCTGCGAGACTTGAGGACATCGCCCTTATAATAAGGATCCCTACGATTCAGGGTGCTATACTAGGGTCCTCTATCTGCGGAAGTTCCCATATGTAGCAACCATGTCTCTTTCCCAGCGTGGTTCGCCTGTTCGTGCCTGTTTATGACACTTTTCTGTGAAGCATGCTGAGGCTGCAACAGCCTTTATTCTTTATTCGGGCTACTGCTACTCCCGTGACAGATCTTCCAAGAAGGTGTCTGATGGAATACTGCCAAGAAAGCCCAGTCTGCTCTCAACGCTCATTAGCCCAACTACACGGTTCGTGGCGCGTTCCCGCGCGTGGTGCAAAAGGCATGTTCTCATCGACGGACGTGCAGAAAACATCGGCAGGGGCGGGTTTTGAGCATGTCGGTCAAGGCATGCCTATTTCAGGAGGGAGCCTATTTGCCTACTTGCTTGTATTGAAAACGGTCATGGACGTGCAGAAAACATCGGCAGGGGTGGGTTTTCAGCATTCCGGGCAACGCATGCCTATTTGGGGGGGGGAGGCTATTTGACTACTTGCTCGCATTGAACTGGGCGATGGAAGTGCAGAATACATCGGCAGGGGTGGGTTTTCAAGAGATCAGGCTTTTTTTTCCTACATTGGGGGGCAGGCTGTTTGAGTACTTGGTCGCAAGTAGTTGTTACGGAAAGTGGCCTTTTCGTCGTCTCGCATGCTCGGCGCCCCGTCGGGCATGCTTCAGAGTGCAGAAGTAGAGCTAGTCTGAACACAAAGCACTAAAGGGCAGCAGGCATCAGCAGTAGTAGAGCTAGTCTGAACACAAAGCATTAAAAAGCAGCAGGCATCAGCAGTAGTAGAGCTAGTCTGAACACAAAGCACTAAAGGGCAGCAGGCATCAGCAGTAGTAGAGCTAGTCTGAACAACAAAGCACTGAAAAGCAGCAGGCATCAGCAGTAGTAGAACTGCTAAGAGTAGAACAGGTTCGTCATTAAGCCCCCCCCCCAGAAGCCGCAAAACATGCAAAAACCTGCAAAAACTACACGCGCGTGTACGCGCCACACTCACGGTAGATCAGATCCTGAAAAAAAGACGCTCAATCCTAAACCCTACACAACACTGCAACTCCCAATATGAGTCTCTCCAAACGCCCTGCCATACCGCTCAAGGCCAGGTGCAGGGAAGTGGTGAAGAGTCCAGCCAGAATTCCTTCACGCCGTCGCCCCGTCAGCTCCTCATCTGCCTGGTGTTACTTGGAAGATCTTTGGGGGGTTGAGCCAAGCGCGGGTACTTAGACCATAAAAACACATAATTTAGGGTACTATAAAGTATACAGTTATGGTGGCTGCAAACATACTATAGTGATTATTATGGGGTTACTACAAGGGTGTCATACGAGGATCACCGGTACAAGCAAGACAGTTAGAGCATCCTTGTCGAAGCAAAGCATTCCGGAATTCGGAACCTCTGCGCGAATGATTCCTGTCCCATGTTCCGACGTTGAGGCTCACATTAGACTCACATTCAAAGTATCGCTCGGCCGGCCCATGATGGATGGTGACGTCGTTCTATGTCGTTCCACAAAAGCTTTGCATTGCCCACAATACAAAGCGGGCTCCAGGTTTACAATTGGTGGCTTGATATCATGGATTCCGACAAAAGTCGGGTCATACTGAGGGGCAACAATGAGTTTGGGGTTCTTTGTAGTATTTTTTGGGGCGGTAGCCTAAGGACTACTACCACCACTCCTCCTCCTTCTCCTCCTCGTCCTGCTGCTGCTACTGCTACTACTAGTGCATGTCCCCCATTAGCCACGCGATGTGTTCGAAACCTCTGTCTCCTGAGTTATATCATCAGCCCGAGGTGCCTCCACCACGTCCGGAAGCATGGAGACAGGCACCTGGGCGGCTTGGCGGGGCGGAGGTCTGACTGCTGTGCAAAGCACCCATCATACTGCTTATGTAAATATACCGGTCTACATACCCCAAAACCCTATTCGAACTCTGAAGGCCACTATAGTACATCCTGGAAAACCCTTGTTATTGTCTGAGACTGCGAGGGTTCGGATTGGAGAGACAGGGTTAGGGACACAGGGCTTCCAGAGAGCCTTCCCTAAATCTGAAAGCACTGCTTTCACTCCGCCGCCTTCTCCGCCTTTCAAATTTGCTTCTGCCGGGATTTACGGGGCTTCTTTCGGGGGGGCTTAGAGTTTCGGGTTTATGATGCAGCATTGAATAGGAAAGACAACATGACAAAGAGACCGTTCCTTATTCTACCAAGATTCGCGCACCTTCTGGGGTTCACAGGCGTAGAGATCATACAGGACATCAGGAACACGGTGTAAAAATAATACTTTCGATGTTGACACAAGGGAAGCGCTAGTCCTGGTGGATGCTGCCACAGTCCCACAATTCGGGCTATGTCCGTAGCAGAGTACCGATGCGAATCCCACTCCACCACATCGCACCCAAACCCCAAGCCCCGAAATCTCTTAACTCCAAACCCCCAAACCCAGAAACACTGAAGCTTAATAATCTTCAAACCATTTATCATATTACATCACCCTTGTAGTAACCCTCAGGTGAGGCCTCTAACTAACCTTCCTGCAACCAAAGCAGTTTGGGCACGAGGTATGGCACGGCCAGAGCCACGCCAATGACAGCCGCAGCCACCACGGCTGCCGACGTGGACTCCTTTGCTGGCGGGGGGTTCCGGGTGATGTAGGGGCCTATGCACAAGACGGTTTGGGGTACAGTTTTAGTTTTGACGGCTTTATACTGTTAGATCGGGGTTAGAAGGTGATACTACTGTACTGATTCTTCAGTTCAGCAGGCCTCTCCTACATCATGCCGCAGGCTTCAGTGAGGTTTAGGGGTCTGAAGGTTTACATACATTCCAAACCCCTTTCATTCCGGAGCGACTGTTTGTGGCATATGGTGGGGGCCCTAGGAATCTGAGAACCCCAGTGCCTGCCTGCCTCCGGAGCTCTAAAAGCCTTGACACAGAACGTCCAAAACCTACAGCAGACTTCAATTCCAAAGACTGAGCTTCCCAAATGTGCGGGCCGTCACGAGGCATGGATACATGGCTCCAGTGGGGTGGCCAAAGCATCCCGAAGACAGAGTAGGTCGGCTACTTCTTTCAGCAAACTCCTTTGCAGAGCCGTACTCCTGGTCTCTCCGTACAACTCAACTTCCGCACAAACATGAAGACCCTTTGCTCGGATCCGACAGGGCACATAGCAAGTAGAGTTCTGGGTGGCCTTTCCCATAACGGCTCAGAAAGCCCTGCCTCACAATGACGACAAGACAGCATCTCACGAGGGCATCATCCCCAAATCCAAGGCTCAATGAAGTTCAGGCAGGACATAGCAAGGGTAAGCAGGCAGCCTGGTGGACAAGAGCCGAGTCTTTAGGATTTCGACTTTGATGGCTAGAGTTACGGTTGGGGTTTGCCATTCGGGTTTTAGGAATTGCGATTCTCTGCATTCATAGAACCCTAGTTTGGCTTCCAACTTCCCCCTCCCAAACGCATCAATCCTGGAAGAAGGACTCTCGCTCAGAGAAGCTGAGGGCCCATGTAGCCTTGAGTCAAGTACCTGTAGAACCCTGTAACTGACCCAAAGTCTAGCACTTATTGAGGTACCTAGAAGACACTGCAGCAAACCGTACAAGTTCTTGTACCCTGCCGGATCAAGCCCTATTCTAGACCTCATTAGAGGCCCCAATCGTAGGCATATCGACACTCAGGGTAATAAAGGCCTCCGATCATGTACACGTGGCGCTTGCTGGTCTTCTGGCCCACCACGACCCAGACAGGAATCATCAGCAAAGCTGTGCCTCAAAGGGTTTACGGTTAAGGGTTTGGGGTTTGCAGGGTTTCACGGCTTAAGGGCTCAGCATAACAGCAGCAAGGACCTGCGACATACTGCCTTCACTAGGCTTCCCATGGCGTACTACACTCTTGCAAGGGAACCAACTTAGAACTGGCTAAATCCAACGCAGACTCCAGCTCCTTAACCAAAGCTCTGAAACCCTGAACACACGGTTGAGATCTGAGACTCTGAGATTGCACATTCTTTGAAGTTTACGTCTTGGAGATTTTTAAATGTGTAGAGCTCTTGAGTTCTAGGTTTGTTTGTATATATATATGTGTGTGTGTATCGCAACCTATACCCGCAATATACCACTTTTGTATACCATGCATAAACTTTTCTATACACACATTCAGACACCTGTATGTGTGTGTGTACACACAAGTAGAAAGATGTGCATGCCGGCATATGACTTGACTTGTCAAGGGTGCGTTTCAGCTTTCGCACACTCGTGTACATCTGTGCTGTGCATTCGGCCCGTCTCGCATACTGTCCCTGTTGCCTTATCGCCTCTGGTGCTTGGCTGAGGAACCGGCGCGCGTAAGGCGGAAGCCCGGAAACGAAAACCAAATTGCACAGCAACAAGCCTCAGAACCTCATACCACGAAACTACCACACAAGCAACAACTGCTCCGCAAGTCTACTCATGGGCTCGAGGGTTTTGGGGTTTGCACTCGGCTTTCGGGTTACTCCTACAGACTCCTACAGCCGCGAAAACAAAGAGCCACAGCCACACCCTCCTCCCGAGCCCTAAAGCCAGGGTCCCATTAAGCCCTGCAATCGCCAAAACAACAAAAAAACACCTGAATCCTCAACAGCCGCAACAGAACAAGAGCTTCCACGAACACGGTTCTTTCTTTTAAAAGGCTTTAAGGTGTTTGAGGTTTAGGGATGAGGGTTGAGAGTGGCTTAAGGCTTGAAGTCTAGGGTGAGGATATCGACGCTGCTGTTTGTCGACAAAATCAAGCGGGTGGTTCTTGCTCATCAAGTCTATCCTAAGCCTTCAACCAAAACCCAAAACCCTCAACCTACTAGTCCGACACAAGAAATCATCTAGCTGGTTAAACCCACCCTGGCACGAAGAACCTTGAACAATTGGAAGAATGAGGATGAGAATGGCCTCATCCTGGGCATGCTTTAGATAAAAGTTTAGATTTCCTGGCTTTGGTGAACGACTTCCGGTTTTCACATCTTCGTTTCTGACGGTGATTTATTGGGAATCCGGGACGCGCCTAGTGCGCCAACGCTTCTCCGCGACCCCATTGATCACACACCCCACTGGCTTCGTGCGGGCTTCCGGGTTTGGTCTGAACATTTTTGCGTTCAGAAGCATGTAGATCTTGAAGTAATTAACAAGTCCCCACCCTTTCACGGCTTTGATGTGAAGATACCTTGCAAAATGATGTCATGCTTATTGCAAAATAAGATAAGATAGGCCTCATTTATCAGGAACCTACAGGAGCGCTTCGGGTTTAGGATGGCTTGTGGTTTGGCTTTTCGGATTCCGTTAAACTTTAAAGCCTGAACCCGGCTCAGGGTGTAGAATGCGAAGCCCTGGTTTCAGAGAGCTATGGGGCTCGCAGGCTTCTGCCCTAAAGGATTCATCTTGCTACTCTAGACCGCTTCCATAAATCTAAAACGATTCTGCCATGACGACTGCTGGAACTCTACGGGGATTCGAGTCCTGAGTTGTCTAAGTAACAGGATGCTAAGATGAAGACCGCTAACTAGGGTTCGTCGGTGTTCAAGAAAACGTTATATATCCTTGAGAGAAGCCGTGTTGCTAAACCCTAAACCCTCGTGTTTTAGGCAGTAAAGCTGTGCCTTTACCCAGACCTTTTTCCGGCGCTCCTCGAGGATGTACTTGCAGAAGAGTGCGATGTTGGACTGCATCAGCGTTACCGCCGTAGGCCCTGCCACGTACCTCAAGTCTCTGGAATGTGGGGGTGGGGTTAGGGGTTTGTTAGAAAGTAGGAACTTACCAGAAAGCCCTGGATGATAGAATATCAGGACCCCAATTGACTGATGTACCCGCTTTACAGAGACCCTGATAAGTTCACAAGCCGTGGCCCTGAACCCTGAAACGGATAGGCAAGCCCTCTGCAAGCCTTCCGAGAACATGCCCCTACACCCCTCGCCTCCTGTGGACTGAGAGTTCCGCGTTCAGGATGAGTTTTTGTTCAGGTTGAGGGCGCCACTTCCCACGAACATACGGGCCAGAGAGAGCCCGAAGTGCACAATCCTATGCTCCAAACTTAAACCCTTTAACGAGACCCTCAGCAGCTCTCGAGTCACAATTCGAAACGCGTCAGCCCTCGCCCATACACCCGTCAACCCAGCCCCCAAATACCCAGCACATAGGACGAACTGGGCTTAAACTGGGTTCTTGCTTGGGAGTTTAATTTACGCTACCATGACTTAATGCGGATCTCTAGTAAACATTCTGGTTAGTTATTTATTATGGTAACTGAAACTAAACCCGTAACAAGACCCCAGCAAAGGTAGGTTCTTCCCAACTTGATGAGCAAGGCGCATCAGACACACGTAACAGAAGGCTTTGTTTCGCAAAGCCAGGGAGATTTCCGTAATGATCCCCGTCGACACCGGAACTTCCTGCAATCAGCGATCGGAAAAAGCTGACAAATTCAGGAAGTCCCAGAGGTCTCTATCGGGGCACATCCTGGGTGGGCACACCCAGATATGGGTTCAGGATTGATTTATATACGAATATACGGGCCTTGATAATTAGCACAGGGTTTTGGGGCCCAATAGACTATACTTACAATAAGGAACCCCCCAAAAAACTAGTATTGTTAATTATTGAGGCCCCTATATCATAGTACCCTTATAGATCCCGCATAGTAGCCCTTGTAGTCCCCTTTAAAGGAACCCTATAGTACATTAAGGCCCCTATACTAGGGTCTGAAGCTGGGGAGCTGAGGTGAACTCGTCCGAAGCCGAGAAATCCTCCCAACACTTGGGGCGCGCAATCGCCGAAAGCCGTAAGGGTTTAGGGTTTAGGGTCGAATACCGAGAGCCCCAAAAAACCGTCTGCACTTCGAGTGCCATGTCACAGAAGCCCGAACCCAGAAAGTTTCATCATAACCGCGGCTCCTCTACCACCGGCCGTTCCTGAATGCCGCAGAAAACTGTCCATGAGAAGATCCAGATGCAACTGGCGCAGATGACTGCCTGCGCTTGCAATAAGTTTGGATACTGCTCACCTTGTTCAAAATCCTGCTGCGTGATGGTTCCGCATTACTCGTGTCGAAACTGCAAGCGAACGCTAAACGCTGGCGTTGGTTCAGGGTGTGTGGGAAAGGTGAGCCAGGACAGCTTCGAAGCCTGAACACTCACACCATAGCCCGTAAACCTCGCGGTACAAACCCTAAGCCCCCAGACACAGATAAATCTTACGTCGCGCACTAGCGTCCTAGCTTCAGCACCACCTCCTAAACACCACAAGAACATCAATTCTCTAAGGCTCAGAAATGGCCCCGAAAGGCCCTTTATCTTCTAGGCGATGGAACCAACATCTTTCAACCATCCTACTTAAAGCCCGAGCCCGAAAAAAATGGTTTGTTTTCCACTCGAGAATCATCACATGCTTTCATCGCGTAGAAACTCCACAACGCCATGGCATCAAATTACACCCCTATAATTCGATAAGCCCTTATAGTAAACCCCCTCCCAATTACCAAGGCTCACCGCAGTCCAAGTGGCGCTGAGCATGAAAGATTCCGGTTCAGCCTCCGGCCCAACCTGTTAATGTAGGGGCCTTAATGAGTTGAATAAGGTTCCCTTTAAAGGGCTCCTTTAGGGGCAACTATGTTGGGGTTGCTTTTGAGAAGTTCTTGTGTTTTTAGGTGGCTTCGCATGGCGCTTAGGGCATATAGTGCCTTTGGAACTTCATGGTGGTTCTTGTTAGGTTGGTCTGTGGGTGTGCGGGCGTGTGCTACCGATCCCGGCCTCAGCCCAGGGCCATACAGTTTGGGGTATTGCGGGCAAAGGAGCTTCGAGCTTCAGAGGGAACGCAGAGTCTGGCTTTCGAAGGGGACATTCCAGTCGGGCTGGTAAGAAGCTTCTGGAAGGCTATAGATCTTCATTGAATGTGCAAGGACTGTAGTCCGCTGCCCTTTTTGTCTCCGAGCTGCCAGCCCTGTGTGCAGCACTGCGAAAAACACGCCAAAGATATTGCCACCGATCACCTAGGAGGGATTTGCAAGCAGGTTTAAGGTTGAAAGCTTCCCCAGTTTCGGCCGTCAAGTTACATGCTTCACCGTACTAGCACCTAGTGCAATGCGCATCCATAGCCACACAGGTTAGCAGCACTCGTAGATGTGCTGATACTGTGCATCGTAATCCGTCGGTTTCACTCTTCAACTCTGTCTCGATACTTGTATGTGAATGTATAGGAAACTGTGCACATGTCATGTCATGCCAAGGCTGCCATGGCACGGCATGCTGCACCATTCCATGTTGTATTATGCTATATCGTGGTATACCATGTTCTGTCATCTTGGGTTCTGATATGGTCTAGCATGACCTCATACGGTCTGGCAGGTCATGCTGTTATGCGGTGTTGTCATACGCTGTTATGTCTATCGGGAACAAGATGACCGGCTGAAAACAAGTGTTGAAAGCCACGGCAGAATGATTTGGGCTTTAGTGTTTAGGAGAATGCACATGAGAAAGGATCTTCCGACGCCAAGCTGGTACTATTGAGGGTGCCTTCAGGCCTGCCTCAGGGAACAGTGAACAGTCCCTCGCAATGTGCCGCTTGCCCCTCACACCCTCCTGTTGTTACCAACTTTAAACTTAATTAGCACACCCGACCCTATGTCCAAAACCCTCAAAACTGAACCCGCCACCCTAAACCCTAAATCCCCGGCTTCGGAGGCAAGGGCTTCGGGTTAAGAGTAAGCGTACATCGAAAGCCCACAAGCAAAGAATCTGGCGCCGAGCGTCTCGGAAGCCCGCCGCTATCGTCCGCTCATTGTAGTCGCTCGTCAATTCCGGCACCAAAGCACCGATCCTGGAAAGCTCTTAACCCTAGGCCAGGCATGTACCCCGCCCTTTAAGAGTTTACGGAAAATCTGAGGGTTTGTCTAGGCTTTCAATTGCAAGGCGGGGGATAATAGAGTGCATTAATTACAAGGTTTTGAAGACTCCATCGGCCGACCAGTCAATACCTCAGCCTTCGAAGCTCGCCAGCTCCACTGTCCATACCATGTAGCTACATGAAGGGTTTAGGGTATAGGGTTTAGGATACATGGACGTTGCGGTGGGTAGGGTAGCACCTGTCGGGAATCAAAAGCCTTTAGGGGGCAGGCCCGAGGGTTTTGCAAGGGTTCCTGAATGCTGCGTATGGGGCTTCGGAATGCCAGGGTTGCCCTGTTCCGGAATACACTCTACACGTGGGAATTCTTCAAAATCCCCCCAGAAACTACAATCGTGGGGTGCTCGCTGCTCAAAAGAATTTGGCAGACCCCTACCTTCCAAGAAACGCCTAGCTTCCTGGAACTGTAGAGTGAGCACTTAGCTGTCGAAAACTTTCCTAGTCAAACAGGCCCACGACTGGAAAGCCGACCCTGGGAGCCTAAAGTCTCAAACCCAAACCCTACAGCCCAGATGTAACTACACAGCATTATGCAAGCTTGTGGAACTCTGGGACTTGAGAGCGGTGCAAAAGTTTGGGGGTTTGGGCTCAGGCTTTTAAGGCTCAGGAGTTACGGGTTGAGGGTGTAGATGCTTCGGGGTTTTAGCCATCAGCAGCCAGGCATCTGCACCGCTATGGAAGTGAGACCCAAACTAACGGCCATGTACGAGCCGAGATAGTAGAGCATCTTCATCTCCTGACGACGGAACCACGACGACCCTTAACCAAAAGCCCCCTTTACCTTTCCCTTTACCCTTCCTTAGGCTTTGGCCACAGGCATGTTGGGGCTTCGGATATAGGTGTTTAGGAGTCTTGGGCTGGGGTTGCTAGTGAAAGATCTCCAGACCCCCCACGGCTCGCCTACCCATGTATGTAAAACTCTGCCTGGTTGGTTTCATAGTATAATTCTCTGGCATTGAAGGAGATCTTATACAGGCACTTTCAGCTCGACCATCTAGCGTATGCCCTACCAAACCCTAAACAAAAACCCTGACAGAGTGTTCCGGGCCGGTATAGGGTTGTGGGCATGTGGAGCCTGAGGGTTCTGGCCGGGCCCCAGGATAGAACTAACTGCGCGATGGAACCCTTCCGGGCTGTTTCTACATGTGGCCACAAAAAAACACACCTTCCAATGGTTCCTTTGTAGGGCTACATTACAATGGTGGCTTCTTTCCAGAACTCCTGTTTAGATTTCGAAGATTCAATAGTTTAGGGTTTAGGATTCACTCATCAGGTGCCCAAAATCTTGTGGTGTAGACTTTAGATGGCGGCATCTTGTTGGCGACAAATGCCTCAGCAACGGCGGCCGCTTCTTATAGTCATTCCTTGTAAAACCCTCGAAAATCATCTGAAACCGCAAGCTGAACAAACCCATCCCACACGACATGGTAAAAGCGTCTCCACATTTATTTACATATATATATATAATACATATATATATATATATACAATATTAGGTCCCTTTTTGGGTACCTTGAATATTAGGTGCCGTATCATAATAGGGACCCAAAAAGGGACCATAATTTTGACAACCACCCATATACACCATACCCTGCCCTATAACCATAGCATGTGACATCGTGTCCTAGAATACTGTAATCTCCGATTTTATATACCAATCATAACGTACTGTATTTGAAGCCTTAGGGAACACCCTGCCTGCGGCGTCTCGAGCGGGAGACGGTTCCAGACGCAAACGTACGCCACGGCCATGAAAGGCCCGCCAAAGAGCCTCAGCTGAGGGAATCGACCCGGATTCGATTTGGGTTTCGGGTTTAAGGTTTAGGGGGTTTAGAGTTTAAGGTTAAGGGTTAATTTAGGGTTTAAGGTTTAGGATTTAAGGTTTCGGGTCTAAGGTTTACGGTTTAGGGATTAAGGTTTAGGGTGTATGTAGGGTTATAAGGGCTATAGGGTTTCTTTCGGGTTTATGGCTTATAGATGTGGAGGGAAAGAGCCTGAGGGCTTTAGAGCTTTCTCGGCTCTCTCTGAAGCCCTGAAGGCAACAATGGGTAGTGAATTTTCCGACCCTCACCTCAAACACCACATTTAACACCAAGCAGTACACCCTAACGATTCCTAAAGCCCAATTAATGCAACCAAACCCTCAAACAAACTAACTAGAGGACCACCCCCCTTGAGCTGGCGGCTGAATGGTAGGCTGGGTTTAGGGCTCAGGGTTTCTTGCCAAGCCAGCCAGGTTCCTAGAAGACACGCTGACGCAGATTTCCTGCAAACCTATGGCTTATAAGTTTAGATACCCTACTTCTATAATTAACTACCCATGAACCTCCAAGTACAACAAGTCGGTGAATAGGAAAGCTTGAGGCGAGGCCGTAGCCCTTATAAATCAGTGACGAGCATTGAGGGCGCGTTTCCTTCAGGAGCTTAAACCGTATAATGCCCTATCCCAATAAAACCCAAAACCCCTTGAAAGCCCTCTCCCCTGAACCCTCCACCGAGCGGCAGCCAGGGCCGGCGCCTCCCGAAACGTGTGCGTGTCTTGTCGGAGAGAGCTCCGATCAGGGTGTCGTTGAATGCATCAAAAAGGCCGACGCAGAGCCTGATCTTTAGGCTAAACCCTAAACCGCGTTTACAAAGCACCTCAAGTTTTTGTATCGGTATTCTAGAGGATGTCAAGGCCTTTGCAGGGCTGTAAACTTACTTGTCCAGTATTTTAAGGAGAACTTAAGATCAACTGAAACGGGATTGTACAGGGATCATAGTAATTACACCCCGAAGAGGTTAAAAGTTACCGGCCCTACGAAGCACAAGGTTTTCCGCATGTATTCCAGAGGACGTCAGGGCTTCCAAACAGAGTTCGGGAAGGGAAGGGGCCTTGCGTTGTGGCTTCGAAGTTCAAGGTGTTGGAGTCTATAAGGGAGTTCGGGGGCTTAGGGTTCATGGCTTTATCGGAGTGTGGGAGTTTACATTTTGGGAAGTTCTTGCGGTTTGAGGCTTAAGGGTATGGGGGGCTTCAGGATTGGGTTTGGAGTCAAAAACAGCTTCGAGCTTGAGGGGCTTCTGCGTGGGTGCCGAGGCTTTGAGTTTATGGATTTTGGGCGTTTGAAGTCTTAGTAACCCTTATGTAACACTCATGGCTTCCCTTACCATAGAAAATCTATATGGACCTTCGAAGCCGAACCCCAGAGTCAGCTCAGGTGCTGGATGATGGCGACGAAGACTGGCTCAATGCAGCATGACTCCAAGAAGAACTTGTTCCTGGGCTTCGTTGCTTTGGGTTTAGGGTATCTAGGGTTTCGGGATGACTATGGCTCAATTAGTTAGGGTTTGAGGTTCCACAGTCTAGGGCTTGGGCCCATGCGGGGTTCACGTCTGGTTTCCTCGGAGTCGTCGCATTGAGGTTCAAGTAGGGCATTACGACATAGGGGTCTGGGGCTTGATGTTCAAGACACTTAGACGCTGTACGTACATGGGTTAGAAGAAGCAGAAACCGCGAACACCAACTCCTAAACCCTGCACATATATTCCCTATACTCCTATACTATAGGTTGTCGGGCTGTGCGAGTTGGGTAAACGAGTCTAAGATCTCTCGTTGAAGGTTGTGGAGTTGATGTTGCATGGACCTAGGCCCGAAAGACACGCAGGCTCCTCCGAAAATCGAGACCCGCCCCATTAACAGACCGGAGACCCCTGCAACCACAGACCCGGCGCTGAACTCTAAACCCTCGAGCCTTCAACTGCGCAACTTACAGGAACCGCCAGGGTAGAAGCAAAGCCAGAATCCAAATCCGACGCCGTCATCAGTTAACATGAATGTTAGGGTTAAGGGTATTCAGCACTACGCCGAAACTGATCGAAGAAGTACCTTCAAAGAGCCTTAAAACCCGACGCAACAAGAGCCCAAAGCCTATCCCGATCCTCAGAACCTAACCCAACCGCCAAGATTACTCCCTCAACCCTAACCCCTTGATCGCCAGGGTTGAGCATTGTTGAATCCAGAATCCAAAGAGTCTTAACCCGAATGCAGGCAATTCACTTACTTTGAAAGGGACCTTGAAGGATATGGTGTGCTGCACTCTGCTCATCTTTTCCGAACCCCTACATCCCCCCCGGACCCAACCCTCTTAAAAACAAGCTGAGAAAGCCATGCAACAAACTCAACCCCCCGCGACGCCACGCCCGATCAATGAGTGACCCGCCCTGAAGAAACCGTCCGGGGTCAAATAGAAGCCCCTAAAACCCCAAACCCTAAACCCCAAGCCCCAAATCCTAAACCCCCAAACCCTGCAGAAAACCGCCGAGGCTCAAGTAGAAGCCTCCGATGGTGATCCAGATGCCTTCGACTCCCTGGCCTAAACCGAGCAAGAGCTTCGATCGCAGGGAGAGCCGGTCCTTTGGCGATGAAAGGAAGAGGCCTTCAGAATTATTGTAGGGCATGGGGCTTACGTTTGTAGGTTCGTGTTTACGCTCTGGGGTTTTAAGGGTTATCGGGATTTCGGGCTCAACGGCCTAAGGGTTTGTATCATTGCTACTGCTGGTGTTATGGGTGTTCTTCGGCAAAGAAGTCAAGATGATAATTGCAGTTGTGAAAATTGAGTTACTGGGAGTGTACCTTTAGTCACTTTAGTCCATTGCAATGCTGGTCATGATGATGTTGATGATGACTGGCATTGCTTTTGCGATGGTCCGAATGCTGATCACATTCAGGGGCGGTGATGGTGTCAACTCCTGTCAGGTAAATTGAGACAATTTTCCAGCTGCCTATCAGTACTTCGATTGCCCTATCGCTAAGAGTCAGATATTGCATCGCTGCCAGTTCCAGCTCCTGACAACCCAGGACCCTCAGATTTAACAAGACATGACCCTCCGAACAGGAGTCAAGGCGAGGCCGCAGGAAGACCCTCAAACGGCTTTAGCATGGCAAAGTTTGCGTCAAGAAAAGGCCAGGCCTTGCTGACCGGGGTTTAGGGTTCCCTTCTCTGGAGTACTATAGCGCTTGAATACCAGTGTGAGGTCCTCTAGCTGGCTTGTGAATGGTGTTGCAGGGGTAGCCACAGGCTTCGTGACATGAAGAGTTAGGCGTAAGGTTGAGGCTGCGGTAGTTGACATCCTCCCCTTGAGCCCTGAATCCTTAACGGAAGCCCGATATGAAGTACACGATTTCATCCGTGAGCCGCAGTGCTAGCGGCTAGCACCTACGGATCCTGTTGCACAAAAACTGGATTGCCATCTCATATGCTAGAGCCATCCTACACGATATACGTGATCAGTGGCTAGTAACAGTTCAGTACACTGCCACCACCTGAACACTAAAGCCTAAGCCGATGACCCAGAAGCCAGAATCGAATGCCGAAACAGGTCCTGGACGGACGGGGCTGCGGCTTCGGCTTTCACGCCGGCCATCGTCCGTGTGTTAGCGGCTTGACTGACTAATGTTTTTACTTACACAGAGTGCTGAAGAGCATCTTTCACGCCACGAAAGCTGGACCACAATCCAGCATCTAAAGGTCTGATGAAAAGGTTAGGAGGTCGAAGGCCCAGGCAGGGTTGAGGGTTTGGGGAATATTGTGATTCGTGGTGGTCCTTCTAGACACCCCGTAAACCTAATAACAAGGAGCTAAGCTGAGCCGACAAGGCGGACAAGCAATTCTGCGCTACCGAGACTCTCCATTGCAGAACAGTGGAGTTCGTAAAGAATTTCCATCGTCAGGGTTACGGTTTGTGTTTTACGTCACAGATAACCCAGCTTTACTTATTTCCATGGTCAGGACCTGGTCACCAGCCAGCAAGCAACAAACGACGCAAATTGCAAGTCAAAGTCCAGCATCCTTTCCCTTTTAGAAAACTAAGCACCTGAACCTGCAGGGCTGTACTAAAACTTAAAGTACAGATTGAGATGAACGTCTAAGTAACCCACATTCACCTCCAGAGGTTTCAGTCTCTGTACTTGCAACTTGCAACCGTTCCATGGGACAGGTTTCTGCTTGAGGTCGTGCCGGTTCACGAAGCCCGAAAGCAAGGAACTCAAACCCCAAATTCCACCCCAAGTCCTACATCCTAGATGCTAAAATGGCTATACTGAGATCAGTATTCCCAACCGCATAGCACCTAAATTCTGGACCCTACACCCTGAACCCTACGGTTTATGATCCCCAACCCTTAGCACCTTTTCGCCGAATCCCAAAGCCACATCCCCCTAGCTTCGAGGTACCAACCCCACAAAGCCTGAATCCTACACCCATACTCCCAAACACTAGGTCAGACCCCAAGCAGTGCGTAAGCCCCGTAAACCCTGCACCACGAAATCCCCTGCCGAGCTTCTGCTGCCACGGCGTCACGAGGGGACGGCACGAAGGAGCCCCTCTCGGGGGTGAAAGGAGCCTCTGTCTCGATGCGTTTTGTCAAACTGTAAACTCCCGAACCTGAACTCTCGGGTTTAGGTTGTGGGACAGACAAACACAATAGTTTTTAGTTATTGAAGAAAAGAAATAAACAGATGATCAAGGAAGTGCACATATATATATATATATATACATACATACATACATAGATATACTGTGGTACATAATACATATGCAGATTCGATATAGATGTAATAAACGGGCTTTATGATATGTTTAACATATGCTCACTCTGGGAACCCCAAGCCCAAGCCCTCTTCTGTTTTACGGGCATGAGACGAAACGATCCCTCACCCCTTCAAATCGACCACCCTGCGACAAAACAACGGAAGGCTCCAGACGCACCCCTACGTGTAATGTATTTGGGGGACTTGATAATTAGATAAGAGGTCTTGGGGTACATTATGTAATTAGAGTAAAAACCCTTGGGGAATGTGTTCGACCTTTATTTTAGGCCCATTTGCTCAAGAGACATTCAAAAGCTCAATAAAAAACCGATGCAGGATTCTGGATGAACGAACCCATAGGATGATCTTTGTAATCGTTTGTTTGAGAAGTGAGTCAAGGTCTCAGGGTACACATGTTACCCCAATCAGCAGAAATTATAGAGATCCTGCCTGAAAAACGTCGGTAATGGTAGGTGAAGTCTCGCAAGACTGTTTTGCACACAGCTTAAGCATGCACCCTAAATCCTAAAACTTACACCGTGCACTTTCCCCTGAATCCTACACCCTTGATCCCCACGACCCTAAACCCCAAACCCTAAACAAATTGAGCCTTAAACCCCTTAGCCCTTTAAAACCCGAACCTTCCTCTGAGCCACTGGCCGTTGACTGACGCGAGGACTTGTCCGACAGGCCTGTGCCAGGGGTAATGAATCACTCAGGGTCCAAGTGCTTATCTTTTCGAGACATAAAAAAGCTAAGAACCTGTTATTCAAATATCCAAGGACTTGCTTGTCAACTATTCAGAAATCTAGCGTTTAGAGCGTTGTGTACGTACTCCACAAAACAGGAGTTTCTCTTATCCCAAACCGTGTCACGGCTTTTGCTTGGTGCTGTGGACCCCCTTTAGAGGCAAGAGGGATTTGGGATTGGGCATCGATGCTTCGGCAAGCGATCTGAAGGCCAATGGTTAAGTTCTCCGAACCCCGAACGAAACAGTTTTGAAACCCTGCACCTGTTAAGCTCTACTAAATACACGCTGAAGCCGGTCCGATAACAACGAACCCCGCAACCCTAAACCAGCCTCCCCCCGACAGCGACCGCATAACGGGACGGCAAGTCGGAATGCCTGGCGCCGACACCTGGCGGCGCAGGGATCTGTGAAATTTAGAGGGTAAAGGAGTTCACCGGGTTTAGGGTTTAAGGTTTGGGATAAATATCATGATACCAACCAACCTCAACATTTATCGAAGGTCGTGTTTATGTACGTTTTTTGGATGTCCTTTACTACGGTGCCCGAAGGTCTCCACGAGGCTTACACAACCAGGACGATGTGGCTCAGTTGGCCCCATCGGGGAAAAGTGAGCAGTAGGGCTTTAGAATTGTAAGGGTGTGGGCCATTAACAGCAGTTGCGTTCGGCTCAAGTCGGCCAGACCAATCCGTGAATCCAAATAAAATCAAAGATGCTGCATATTTTGCACACGTTCCTAAGGGCATCACCATCACAAGCACAAGATCATCGGAAGCGTGACCAACGTGACAAGCACAAGATCATCGGAAGCGTGACCAACGTGACTTTGGCGAGCATGAGCTCTATGACGCTGTCGGGGTCAAGGCCAACCCTGTTGCAGTTCTCCTGAAGAGCACGAACGACCAGGAAGCGTTGCTGTGCAATACATCGGCGCTGATGGTGATTACGATGTAAACGTAACGACCTCATGGCCGGGTACTCTACGAACCCCATGTGCCGCCAAAATCCACGTGCTCCGCAGCTGAGTGGCTCCCAACCTGGCCCCACAACTTTTTCCGTAGCAAGCCAGCGAGTATTTCTAGCCGCCCCGAAAGCCTCAAAACTGCGAGCAAACTTGTGTTTGCAGCGCTTCTTTGCTAATGATGCCTACCTCGACATGTTCTTCTCCAATGCCTGGCGCGCAAGAACAAGTCGCAACGTCTCTTTTCCGATACTTGTGCAAGGTTCGACCCCGGTTGTGACAAGTGCTTCTTGCATCATCTTCGAAGTCAGGGTCAGATCCATCATCATGGCTTCGCACTCGCTGCCCCAATCATTGGGGAGAGCAACCTCTCGCCACCGTGGTTTGCACCATAACGGTATAGTCCTAGCCGCTGCAAGCCTGTTCATCGGCAGCGTGATCCTGTCCACGACATGAAAAAGTGAAACATTTCGCCACGTGGCCTCGACCCACAAAGGTGGAAATTGCCATGACCAACATCTCCTAGCTCTGAAAGCCTTCTGGATTTTCGAAGCCGCCTAGGAAGGAAGCCGCCGGAACCCACACAGCCAAGTCACCTCAAATCCTACATGCTTATACGAAAACCGAAATCCGAAACCACCAGCGGAAAATCACAAGTTCCCAACTGGAACACCTGATTCCAAGAACCACCGACGGCCAGAAAAGAAACACGATCGAACCGACATCTGCAGTTTGATGCTTTTTGAGGGGCCTGCGAGACATCGTCATCTCGGGCTCTAGGTTGCGAGTCGAGTGTAAGGTTTCGAGTTTAGACTTGAAATCACAGGCCTGAGAAGCTGACATCAGCTTTTCGTCTCATATTGGGCGAGTCATGTACAACCTCGTGTGTGAGCATCTTGCTGACTTAGTCACTGGTTAACAACACGTAAGCTATCATAATCGCACAAGTAAGAATGTCCCCGTGCCGTCCTCACATAACGGTACTGTGACATCCCCCCTCCAAAAAAACACAAAGCTGAGCTCCACATCCACGCCAGCATCACCTTTGGTACAGCGACCGCCTTTCCCCAGGGAGCTCTCTGGTGGCCGAAGACCTGGAAACCCTCCAACAGAACCCTTCAGGGTCCAGGGCTTAGCGATTTAACATTTTGGGTTTAGGGTTTACAGAATCTTGATTCTTGCCTTACTTATATTAAAGCTTCAAGCTGCAAGGTTCAAGGCCGTCAAGATTAGGGTTCAGGCTCTAAGTTTTGGGGTTTAGAGGTTGAGGGTGAAAAGCTGAGGGTTCAGGATGTAGCAAGTGGTTCCCGATCCCAACGCACTCATCCTTTGGTAAGGCTCTGCGCTGTATGTTTTATGCAAAGACGGACAATGTTAACATGTCGATGGCGCTAGAGCCCGCTAGAAGCAGAGTGTCCTAAAAAGGGAACCCGGAAACCTCCAGCCCCTAAAACCCTAAAGGCCACCAGACCGTCACTCAACCCCAAACCCAAAATTTCTGAGACCCTAAAGCTTCCAAAACCCTACAACAACTTAAACCCTTTCAATCACCCACCCTAAACCCCAAACCCAAAGTCCTTAAAACCCCAAACCCCTACCTAAAGCCTTCACCCTAAAACGCCTAATTCTACACCATCAAACCCTGAAGCCCCAAAGCTTGAAAGCTCCCTGCAGGCCTTGACGACGAGAGGGACCTCGGCATCTGTGGGCTCGGAAGCCCCGAGCCATCGACGGCGGTGTTTGCTTTATTAAAGGAGCCTTCGTAGATTCTGAAGGCGGGGTCATGCGCAGGACTCTTTGACCGAGTTTGGACATGAGAATGGCCTCCAGTTGCTTTCAAATCGTCATTCTGCTTTCGCTGCAAGCTCCGTGAGGGTTTAGAGGGAATCAGCTCTTCCTTGCGATGTGCTATACTGGAAGCCATTCAGAAATACACTGCAAAGTTCTTGAGGCTCCCCGCCGGAATCGGAACGACAACTATCGTCATTTTGTGTTACTATTAAACTGCACTACTACTATGGTTATCGTTGCCACCATCATCGCTGTCACATCTATGACTTCTAGTATCGTTCGTGGTAATACCTATGGTCATCCTCGAAATTCTCTTGCCATGATTTTCGTCATACTATCGGAAATTGTGCGATTGCTGGCCGGCAGAAAGGCTTCGTTCCTGCTCGGTAATTGTCGAGGCAAGTGGGCTCGAGATCGATCTTTCAAAAAAATGCCAAATTCGACTGAAGCCCAAAATTCCGGATTCGATGAGCCTTAATGCAAGAATGCTAGAGGACTTGCCTCATGCACGCGTTTCATCGAGGATGGGGCTGGTTGGTTGATCGATGCCATTCTTGAGCAAGGCAGTGGGTTCCGAGATATTGCTTGCCAGATTCAGATCAGAATGCAAGCATCCAGAAGTTCGCAAATGATCAGTGAATGCTTTGAGCTGCTGCTGCATGTCCTGAGTGGTTGCAGTACCTCCACCGATGGGTACGCCCGTCCGGAAGAACTCATGCAAGGCATGGACTTCAGAGTGCACCGCGGCAGGAACTGTCATGATACGATGAGTCAGCTGACCATCTTCAACCGCTACGAGCTGGGAGATAATGTGAACTTCTCGAACCCAGGTTGAACCTGGAGTTTGAACTCTATGTTCAAATCCTGGGTTCGGGAACTCTATGTTCGAACCCGGGGTTCGGGAACTATGTTCGAACCCGGGGTTTGGAGAACTCCACGAAACACTCGGGCGCCTTGGCAGTTGCCGGCGGCGCAGCCAAGACCCCACCACCGGGAGTGGATCCGGCTACCACCGAAGCCTTCTTGCTTTTCAACTGTAGCCTAATTGTCGGGTATCACGGAGAACTAAACGCTAACCTTTTTGGCTATATAAGGACTACATAGGGACTGTACTACCCAAAAAAGGTTAAGCGTTACCTACTCGACTACTAGGGTAGGGATTTGTTACCTGGAGGGCTTGCGGTTTCGGGTGGAGGGTCCACAAATAATTAAGGGGCGCGGTGGTTCGGGTTTCGGATTTATGGGGTTGAGGTTGTGGGGCTTCGAGTGTATCAGACACTTTCGGCCGGAGGATTCGAAGTGCTAACAGGCAAAGGCTTTTCACGTGCTGACGGACAAACTCCCGGTTGAGTCTCGCAGTGAAGGCCTAGCCCTGATGTAGGGGCCTTGACAATTAGGCGCAAGTTTGCGTGCGAGTAGTAGTAAGTCCACGATGACGTTACGGTTGCTCGGGTCCGCGTCTTGCAGGGAACGGCCTGAAGGCGCCTATGAGGAGCCTCTTTAGGGTTTATAGGGTTTAGAGCAAGCATGCAACACTCCAGCCGGCGTCCTGCATGACAGCATGATGTGGACGACGCTCATGTCACATACCATCATCAACACCACTGTCAGAAACTAGTATAAGGCTTGGAGCTACATTATCGTATAATTTTGATGGTAGATCCTCACGAACATACTTCGTTAAGTAATTTTGCTTCACGATCGTCCGAACCCCAAAGCAGCGAGCCCTGAACCGTAGGTTTCAGGACATGAAGAGGCCAGAACAATTATAATTGCAGCCCTTTGTACTCATTCAAGAATTGAGGCGCCTTTCTGAATCACTTACAGAATCGTAGTGGAACCCAAACCACTGTACCCTCGAGGCCTGACCCGGACGCGGAACCGGCGGGCCTTGCACAGGAAGGGCAGCAAGAAGCTACAATTCGGGGTACTTCATTTAATACTCTTGCGATATACAGCAGGACGCCGAAACCCTGGACGCAGCACAACAAGAGCACTAGCCCCAAACTGCCTCGAGCCGCCAGGGCCACCGTGAGAGCGGGGCCGCTAGCAGGGCGCAGAGGCTCCTCCTGTAGTTTGCGGTTTTCAAGCTTCAGGGTCTATGGTTGGACAAGTATATCATTTGCCCTCATAATCCTTATTGCTGCTACTGCTACTACTGCTCACAGAGTAACGTAGCAACCACATTTCAGTAGTCCGGCAATGCTTCGTGTAATGGGTAAAGTAAAACAAGAATTGCTGATGCTGTTGTCTTGGCTACTGCTGCTGCACGAGTGTTGCCCGCATCGTTCGGAAGAGGAAGTTCGGCACAATGACGACAACGACACCGGGCACAGAGCATCATTGTCGTCATCGTCGTAGTCGTGGTCGTCGACATTGTGGTTGTCGTCGTTCTCCTTCTTAGCGATACTACTGAATACCAGTCTTGCATCGGCGTTGTTGTTGTGGTGATGGTGGCGGCGTTGGTGGCGGTGGTGGTCATCGCTGTCGTTGTCGTTGCCGAAACTGCTCGCAAATGTCGTAGAAACAACGTCGGCAGTCGCATCTGGTGCCAAGCGGTGTCTCTGAGAGCCTATGCTGAGATTAGTCGCATAGTATAAGTGTATGAGGATCATGGTAACACAACAAGTTAAGCACTGCAAGCAGTTACAACAAGTACAAGCGCAGTCAGAGTATGATTGAGCGAACACCAGTGTTATCAGCATGGTTATGAGCACGACCCCGGACACGACGCTACCATCCGGTCAGCATGGCGATTGCATACTTGAAACTGAGCTGCAAGGCATGATGCCCCTAACGTTGCACAGACGCATGTTGCAGAAACAGGTAGAGCAACAGCTTGACCAACAAAGAATATCTTTTTTGATTAAATGGACACCCATAGCAATCGAGCCACACAGATCTGTCGAAAACTGTCAAGCTGCCTGCACAAGTCCGGTGCATGCCAAAAAAAGTTCCGTGATGTGCACGGCAAAGAGCAGCAAAGAGTCTCCAGAATCCGAGCCTTCACCCTGAGCCCGGAACACTGAACCATTCTATGCTGCAAGTCCTTGCTTCGGGTGTGAGCCACCACGGCCCGCAGTTCTGTTGCCGCCTTTTCGTCGATCCGCGGGTTGTTGGCTCGAGGGTTATAAAGATTTTCGTACATTTTTGCGCAAGATGCAAGACTTTGGGTCCCTCGAGAGTTTAGGGGTGCTTGTACAAAAGCTTCTACTACCAGGTTCAGACTTTGGGGTTTCGGGAGCTTAGGGTTTCGATCATGACGCAAACCGGCCGAAGCAATGGCTCCGTACAGCAGCCTCTCCGGAACTCCGAAGTCCCTTCTGAGTATCAGGGAACATAGTAAGTGGGGAGGAAAGTCAGGTAGCTATAGTTCTGTCTTCTTATAACCCTCGTTCAGGGATGTATAAACCTGTACCCAAACTTTAAACCACAAACCCTAAACCCCAAACCCTAAACCCTAAACCCAAACCCTAAACCCCAAACCCTAAACGCTAAACGCCGAACCCTAAACACTTACTACGTCCCCTGAGCCTCTCAGTAACCCGAAACCCGTCGGCCCCTGAGTCAGCCGCCATCATCAGGAGGCGTCGATGCCCGAACCTTTGATTTGTTGGGGGTTCCTTTGAAGGGTATTGTGGGGGATGGTTCCGTTTAGAGGGTAATATGGGGGGTTCCATAATGGGGTTCCTTTAGGGGTGTTGTGGGGGTTCTACAATAGGGTTCCTTTTAGGGGTAATGTTGTGGGGGGCGGGGGGTTCTGGGATAGGGTTCCTTTTAAGGGTATTGCAGGGCTCCTATACTAAAGTTCCCTTTAGACTTTAGGGGTATTGTGGGGGTTCTACGACAGGGTTCCTTTTGGGGGTCTTATGGGGGGTTCTATCATAGGGCTCCTTCTAGGGATATGATGGGGGGCTCTATGACAGAGTTCCTTTTAAAGGTTATATGGGGGGGGTTCTTGCATGGTGGGAGAAAGCTTTGAGAGGAAAGGGACTTCATGGGACGGCATCCTGCAGGCTTCACGCCAATCTGGAAACAGAGCATAGCATGGGCTGTTGGGGTTCAGGCATTCAGGTTCGAATCGAAAGATCTGGCAGCTGCGTCTGTAGGGCGCTGTGCGGGATACGTAACATTTGAAGCACATGCGCTTGAGACTACTTCATCTAAACCGTATTCTAAGACAGTGAACTCCAACGGCACACAGGCAATGTCTTCATCGGCCATCATCTTCTTCTTCATCAGCGGCAGCAGCGCCAAAGTAAGCAAACAGGGCGCCTTCACCCAATAACCTCCCATATGAACCCTACAACTCCAAAGCCAAAGCTCGAATTCATGCCCGAATTCCAATTACGACAAAATTGAAACCATGGACCCCTGCATAAAGGAGCACCGGACTTGGCAAGCAGTGCATGCAGTAAACCAATCAAGGTATTCCGAACCGCACCTCTAAGCACAACTTTCCACCGTCTCCTGTCACACGACCCTCCGAACTGCACGACCGAACCCTGGACTCGTAAACCTGTTCAGGGCGGGCTTGGGGCACACCCATAACACTTGGTTGTTCGTACTGGTGCAAGCTATCAGAATATGCAGGGTCATATGTTACGTGTCACGATAAGTTCATATATACCTTTGCAAGAACCTGCAGAGCACCTTCAACTCTCAGGCAAGCGGCTTGGGAATTTCCAGTTCCTCGAAGTCCTTCTCGGTGAGGGTGAGCCTCGAATGCGAAGCTTCTTCCCGTTTTGACGGGCTCTTATTTCAGAGCTCTAGGGCTTTAGAAGGCTTGAGAATTTCCCCGAAAAACTGATGCAGGCTTGAATCAACACCTATTTTTACGGTTCACGGTGGTGAAATCTCCTCTCCGCAAAAAGCCTGGCTCATATCGAAAGTGCCGCACAAACAATATTATTCTGATTCAGTTCCCCTTTATCCGGCACTGTAGTACGGCTGGATCAGTGCCCAATAGATACGGCTTGCCGTAGAAGACAACGTTTTCGAGGAAGGGACTACGTATAAGGATGTATCGTCGATAGTGGTTTGTTGAACAACTGCTTGGAACACTTGAAACCCCTGAACGCTACACCGGATAAATCGAGACTCACCGAAACCCTTCTAGTTGCTCAACGCTTACAGAACTACAGGACGTGCAAAAACCTGCAAAACCTGTGAGCCCTAAACGAGGCCAGGCCACAGCACGTTCCCCGTGATCGCCTGCTCCCGGATGACATGCGCCAGCTCCTCCAAAGAGCCCAAAGCGGTTTGAGTCTGGGCATGTTTGAGAGGAGGGGATGGACTTATATAAACAGGGTCGTACAAAATTACTCTATTGAATCTATGCCTGCTTTGGAGAGCTCACCAGGTTGTGCCAGGCATGCTACAGGGTTGATGCGGGGTTGTAAAGTGTCTGGGGTGCCGGGTGCTTTGAAGCAAAAGTGATAGTGGTCCGTGCTGTAGTACTGTACAGTAGTACTGTACGTCAACAGTATGTTTCTGGCTTCTACAGTGCAGGTTCAAGAATTTGCTGCTCACACAACTCAGCTTGACCCTCAAAGTATCTTGTCTGCTCCGATGTGTTATGAAGAACACAGGACCCAACCGGCACAATGGGGAAATGGTGCGCTAACAAGAGTCGACGGATGTAGCCAGCAGACTCACGGATGATCTCATACTCCCATACTCGAAAACCCAGACCCGAAACCGTCTCAGTAGCCACCACGAAAACAAGAACACCAACTCCGCCAAAAGCACCTATTGCTTGCCAGACGATATGACATTCGAAATAAACTATCCTCAAATACCTGCTTTCAAGACTGGGTGTCTCTCGCCTTCTAGGGTACGCTGCAGAGCCACCCCCGCCCCACCCGAGACGAAAAAAACAAAAAACCCGGAACTCCCGCTTTGTCTGCTCCTTGGGAGCCAGGCTGACTTCGAGAAGCCATCGGATCACTTCCTCCTCCTGCCACTCCTCTGCGTCGGGCCCGAGCCCGTAAGGCCGTAGGTGTTCCTTAATTAATTTAAGGGTTCTTTTCAGGGCTCCTTCAAATGACAGGCTTTCAATAAGAGGGGGGCCTCAAGACTCCCTAGCTAGCCCCAAACCCAGGCATCCCAAACCAATGAAACAGTAGACTCCCTCCCCACCCCCCCCCGGCTTAGGGCGTATGGTTTAGGATTTTCGCGAGTTTTACGTGGACCCACAAGATGGAAAGCTTTATGGGGCTGTCCCTGTTTCCCGGTGTGTGGATGGGAGATCCATAAGTCAGGTTGGCGCAGGGTCTGGACTGCCAGTGTGCAGGCATGATCAGTCGCACCATGGTTGTAACGAACTATCTAGCGACTGGTGTGACTAGTGAACAACCTACATAGCGGATGCATGACGAAACTAGCAGCGACCAGAACACATTCAAACATCTACCTCCTGTGCTGAGAAAAGATACTATTGGTAATCCATAAATACGATTCCCTCGACAACGACCCCCACGACCACCGCCACCACCAAGGACTGCGTACTCAAGTACTGCCACTACGACAACTGCCACAGAACATCGAGTGCCCAAGAACAGCACCAGAAGCACCCGCACCATCATCACGACCGCCGTCGACGACGACAAGACGATATCGTAGTAGCAGAAGTAGAGGCAACCGTCGTGATAGTGGCAGTAGTTGTTGTTGCAGACATAGTAGCGGTAGTACAAGTACCAGTACAAGTTGTAACACGAGCGTAGCAATAGGAAGCAAGAGCAACAGCAGCAGGCAACGGTGTTGCCTGAACTGGCCGTTGCAGCAGCGCCGCTGCAATGCTCGGCCGGAATGCAGCCTTCACAGGAGACTACTGAAGCCCAGACCTTGTTTTATGCGGACAATGCCGATCGTTAAACAACCAGGCGAGGGTTGAAAGCGGCAACTCCAGTTTTGAAGCCCAAAGCACTGAAGCCCCAAAGCCCTGGCATATGTGAAACTCTTTGCGCCGTGATTCAGGATGAAGTCTTCTCGGGGCCTGGATGCCCTGAGCAATGCACACCTGCTGGCTGTCGTGACCCGACCCCCTTCGACCACGACCCCAAACCACTCTGACCCGAAAGGATTGGGGGTTATCCTTTGGCCAATCCAATCTGCTTGAGGCTCAGTGACGACCCGACACCCATCGATCCACAACGCCCCCTGAGCACTCTGATGCTACAGCCCTTCAACATGTCCTAGAATCACAGTGGCAAGCTCACACTCAGAATCTGGGGCCCCTTCTTGTATGTCTGTGTGTGTATGTCTACACATACACATATCTGTATGTGTATGTAGGGACATCCACGGAAAGAAGAGCATGACGTCGGGAAGGTACCCTTAACCCGAAATCCCCAAATCCGAAACTCAGAACCGTAAAAGTCTCTGAACCCCGAAACCCTGAATCCTACACCGCACAACCCCAAAGTCTGAAGCCCCAAAGTCCGGCGGGCCTGCTTCAGTTCCACCGCTTCCGGCCTGAGCTGAGGGTCCGAAGACTCTGACACCCCTTCATGACATGAAAATCCTGATCTAATCATCAAGGCCCCATCATAAGTGTACTAGAATAATGTTTCCCCAAAACCCTGTTCTACTTATTAGGCCCCGAATGAAGCAACAAAACTAAAACAATGTTAAGGGTCCCTCGAACATTGAAGCAGAAAGGATTCGCCCTGATCGACCTAAAGCTCCCTCTACATGTAAAGATACAGGGCTCTCTTTGTATGCCTATATAGAGCTGTATATGCACATGTGTATATATACATATATATACATATGTATATGTCGACAGAGAAAAAGAGAGAGAGAGAGAGAGAGAGAGAGAGAGAGAGAGAGAGAGAGAGAGAGAGAGAGAGAGAGAGAGAGAGAGAGAGAGAGAAAGAGAGAGAGAGAGAGAGAGAGAGAGAGAGAGAGAGAGAGAGAGAGAGAGAGAGAGAGAGAGAGAGAGAGAGAGAGAGAGAGAGAGAGAGAGAGAGAGAGAGAGAGAGAGAGAGAGAGAGAGGGGGGGCCTAATATAAGGCTTGCTTAGGGATTGAAAAACTTCTCGCCAAAGCTCCGAGTTGCAGAGTTTCAGCTAAGCAAGTTATGGGTTGTAGACCGGCTTGTTAAGGGTTTCGGTCTGGAAATATGGGGCTTTGACAAAGAGGGTTCAAAAACAGATGGAACACAGGTACCTTACCGATGCCAGTAGGATTTGTGGGAGGTGGCTTAGCTTCGGTGCTGAAGGTACCCTAAACCCGCATGAGACCTCTCTGCAGTGAGATTTCGTTTGACTGCGTTGGATGTGAGGGGGTCTTGGGGCTTGTCGCTTGAGGGCTCCGGGCTTCGTTCGTCGGATCCAATAACACTGCTTCAAGTGCAATTAAAAACGCCTTAAGTGTATTTTATGAGGCGTAGCCTTAAGTGTTTTTAGAACCCCCGGTGCTAAACTGGTGTACCCAGACGCTGCGGCAATTGTTTGGAACTTGCGGCAATTGTTGCGACAATTGTTCGACTGTCAAAACAATTGTTGCGACTCGCGACAATTGTTTGCTTGTCGAAAAATCTTTTGCGACCATTGATCGACTGCCATAACAACTGTTACGACATGTGTTTGATTATTGCTACAAGTGTTGCAAAAAGAACACCGGTTGAATGGAGAAAGCACCAAATAAATATGAGGGCATTAAGGTGAAAGTAGAGAAGCCCAGGTTCAAAGTAGAGAAACCAAAGTTTAAAGTAGAGAAACCAAAGTTTAAAGTAGAGAAACCAAAGTTTAAAGTAGAGAAACCAGATTTAAAGTAGAGAAACCAAATTTAAAGTAGAGAAAAATTATCGCCACAATCGTTTAAACAATGTCGCGTGAATTGAACAATTTCCGAAACAATTGTCGCACGAATTGAAACAATCGACAAACCACCCCAAACAATTAAACAATGTTTGTACACGATTTAGGAGGGGACTTGCGGACGGGGGTTCTAAAAACACCTAAGCGTAGCCTACAACGTCTGCGACACATGGCTTGTGGTCCAGAGTGCGCGGTTTTGGATCGGGGCCTACCGGAGGCAGCAACTCTGTTCCTTGACACTCTGGACTCCGGATTTAGGGAAGCCGCCTGCTCCTCAAGGGACACCCTTTAACCTCAGCAGAAACCTGCGGATCTCCAGAGAAAACACTTGTTAACAACTTAAGCTGCCACAGACAAAAACCTAGGGCTCCGCTTCCCGAAAAATAGGATGATGTTATGGGGTTAGTTACCTACACTGTTTTAGTAACCGGAGCCGTAGAGAAAAGACAGGGACGAAAAGCAAACCCTGAGTTCTCCTGATGATGGTGTTGTGAGCTCCAATACAAGTCTGAAAGATCAGTACCGATATGCCTTTGCAATGTATGGTCTCCATGTTACTATCATCCTGACAAACCCCTTTCCATCGCCACTAAGACTCAGACAGACCGTATAAAATCCCGGGTCTGGTGTCTTACCAAGAGCTCCCGACTCGAACCACCTGATAGATCCCTCATAGAGCCCCTATATGGTAGTCCCCTTCAAAGGAGCCCCATATATTGAGGGGCCCCCATCGCAAGCTTTAGCCAACTGTCTGGGATCCAAACTTCCTGGCAGAGGGCACAGAGCTCGATCGCGTAGTCACCAGGCAGCTGGCCAGTTCCCAGAGGGGCCCAGGAGTTCTAACCAGGGTTTATGGTGGGAGTTCCTTATTATAAGTAGAGTATAATGAGCCCCAGTGCCCTATTCAGATTATTAAGGCCCCTATTTTCTAGCACCCTTCTAGATCCCTTATACGGTAGGGGGTTTGAGGGAACGGTAGTGCTTCGCGCGAACAAGGCTCCAGGCACGACCTGTAGACGCTCATGGCAGGGCCATAAGTGCCTTCATCGCATCAGCACAATTACGGCTAAATCACACAATCCCATCTCGCGGCCTTCTCACTTTTCTCATTAGTGCCACACGCCGATACCCAGCCCCATAATTCAATCATCAACCTTCTACCCAAAGCATTTACAACCCTGGTTGTACCGCACATCCTAAAGCCCAAGAGGTCTTCAGAGCCTGCCCAAGCCCGCTGGAGGATATGGCGTCAGCTGCACTGGCGCCCCAACGCGAGGACCTCGAGGCCTGAGACACGGATATCGGATAAAACTTGTACTACGATTCTTGTGTAATGCTCAGGACTCAGAGGAGCAATTGTGGTATGTGAGATGTCTGAAGCAAGGGCTTGAAGGGCATCGGGGGCAGATCTTAAGAGTTGCGGCTGCCAGGAGCAGTGCAGGGCTCGAGAGCCCCAAGGAATCTTGTCAATCGTCCTGCTCTTCCTCCTCCTATAAAAAACTACGGTTTAGGGATTAGGGTTTATGGTAACTGAAACCCTAAACCCTGCAGATCATCCGGACAAGGCGGTGGATCGCTGTTGCTTTCTTGACTTGACAAGTAAGAAACAAGGGAATGAAGATGATGACCTCCCAGTGCAGACCGAGGCACTCAATCTGTCGGCAGCTGCCCTGGTACCTTTATCTGAATTCTAAGTAGTCAGTGTAGATAGATGTCGCTTACACATATACATGAATATGAACATATGGATTATACTATATATATATATAGATATACACGTAGCTCTGTATATATATATATATACGTACATATGTTGAACCTCTAAGTATGTGAGGTCTCCAAAGCAAAGGCTCAACAATCCTTAGCCAGGGGTCGTAGTAGCACACATTGCCTCCTTGTTCCATTTCCTGTACCATTCCTCCTGAAGCGTTCTCTATGTCAAAGCAGCCGTCCTTGCAAAGGCGCTTGTCGCATCAACATCATCAGTAGTTTGGAGGACTCAGACCCACAACTTGTTACAGTAAACCTAAACCCTAAAAAACAAAACACTTTCATGATCATGCCCAAGCATCAAAGGTCTTAAAGCAATGGATGACCCCTGAGGTCGTCCATGAAACATCGCACAGACCCCATTATTGAAACAACCGGCCGCTAGGCTTCGGACAGCCCGGTTCGAAGCAGTGGGGGCGGCAGAATCGTTGTCTCAGTCACGGTTGAAGGGAGTTTAGGGTTTGAGCTATAGCGGTTTAGGGCTGTTGACTAAACCCTAAACTTGCCCTGAACCCTGACTCCTATACCCGTGCCCCTAAATCCTGAATGCCAAACCCTAAAGCCTGAACACAACACCATTGCGGTGGGGTCGGTGTCCCAACATGCAAAAGCCGAATCTTGCGAGAGATCTTATCTATGGAATAGACCTCAGAGGCAAGCATCCCCCCTAGGAATTTGATTAAGGGCTTAGGGGCTAGGGTTTAATTCAGTTTAGTCGTTGAGGTTTAGGGCAAACCTGAACCGAAAGAAACTAGCCTCTTTCAAAATGTTGCAACAGAAAGGTATGAGATCCCTCTGGAAGGTTTGGGGTAGCAATACAGTGTTGCTGAAAGGCTTAAATTCTGGAAGAGGCCTCATAGTAGGGACCCCTCTGGATGCTAAAGCATTCTAGCGGCCTCAATTCATGGAATGGGGTGTTGGGGTAGATCATACATCGTAGAATCAACGGACTGTAAGCGGCGAGAGCAAGGATCCCTCTTCAATTCAAGGTATCCGGACCTTCCCTCTCTCTCTCTCTCTCTCTCTCTCTCTCTCTACCGATACATTTATGTACATATACAGATATATGCGTATATATATATATATACACATACCTATATATATATATATATATGTATACATATATATGTACAATACAGACACAGACAAAGAGGCATATGTACATACAGCGGTTCAATCCTCAGACCTGCGATGCCAACACCGTACCCGTGCAGCCGTAACAAAACCAAGACGAGCCCATGGACCCGACACCCAGGGGCAAAACAACCTGACAACTATCAAGCCTGAACTAAATTCGCAGGTTCTCAGCAACATTACAAGCGCTAAACTGCAAAAGTAAAACCCTACCCGAACTGCGGATCCTTCCGTTAAAAAGCCTTAATGAATCAAGTGCCTTACAGTAACAGTGAGGTTCGCAGACTCCGGGTTGAAAAACGGACCCCCAAGTCTCGAGTAACATCGAGGCCTTAACAGTTGCAGTAGGTTTTGTTGGGGTACATGATACCACGGAACCAAGCGGAATATTTTGGTAACTGGCTCGGGCTTAAGGGGGGCTTAAGTTGAGGGTCTTGGCTTTTGGATCTTGTTAAGAGGTTTTTAGATCTAGGGCCTAGTGTGAGGAAGCCAATAAGCAGGGAAGGCCAACGCGTTAAGCTCAAAGAATTCTGGGCCCGCGTACGACATGGCAGCCAGCTGCGCCCGGAAGGCTTCCTGTTCGAGACACTTTTTTCAGGTTCATGATTCAAGATTGTTCGGGGCGAGACAGACTGAGAGGGCAAGATTTGGGGTCTCGGTTCTTGTTTGTCTAGGGTTGTGAAGTCTTCTCGAGCTGAGAGAGGTATATGCGATTCAGCGTTTGAGCGTTGTTTTTAGCCCGGCCGGGAAACCCAAATGCAACAACACGAAAACCGCTTAAACCCTAAACACCCTGAACCCTCAACCCTAAACCCTGAACCCTAAACCCTAAACCCGCAACCCTCAACCCGAGCCCGAACCCCAGAGGCTCCTTCTTGACCACCCAGCTTGAACAACAGATGGGTAGTTGTGAGAATTAGGGTCCCTTGTTGGGAACCCTAAATCATAGGTGCCGTATTTATAATAGGGACCCAAAAAAGGGACCATACTTTTGACTTTGACAAACACCCAGATGCCAAACAAACTCCACACCACGCGTGCGCCCACACATTGTCACATAACTCGATATGTATGAATATCATTTATTACAATGTAATAATTACAATTCAATATACACCCCTAAAGCCTAGACCCAGTCGCATCTTTTTGCATGCAGCTGCAGGCCTCGCCAGAGCTGTGCGACAGACCGGTTGCAGGGCGTAGGGCTCAGATTCCAAATTAGGGTTTAGGGCTTAGGGTTTATGTAGGGTTTGGGGACCCTAAACCCTAAATCCTGCTCACAGTTTCAACGTTTCAGGGTGTATGGGCTTCGTATGTACCATAACAGTGCGGGTTGGGGTTCAAAGAAGATAACGGGTGGACCTGACCCCAGCTGTTGTATGTAGGTAGCACTTCATATTTGGTGATATTCAATCCTTTGTGGGTTTGAATTGTTTAAGGATTTGGTTGCCGCTTCTGGTAAAGCAATAAACATCACCCAGACCCCAAGAGCGAACCATTACAAACCGTACTTACAGGTTCAGGAGACTTCGTCGGTAGGGTTCCAAGCACCTGAATCGGCGTAATAGTCAGACACACCTATAGTAACCAAGCATTTCAATAGACCGTGCAGGCGAAGCACACATCATAATGCAGGGTCTAAAACATGCTTAGCTCCTATATTCGTTCGTCGACTCATAGCAGGAACTTCCCATTACTCAAACCTCGAGAATACACACTTAACTAAAGACTCAATACACTCCCTACATGTCCTACGCGAAAATCCCTCAAAGTCCATCACTCTAAACCGAAATCCTTTATCTGTGAGCCAACTGAAAACTGTGTACATTCCCTATGGGATAGATCGGTTTTCACCGCAACACAACCCATGTACCCACCCAAGCTCGTACTACCACGCATTCAATCCCTATCATGCCCCCTTTAAGTACGCCCTGTTAGCCCTAGTAGACCCAGCAAAGCAGGCATTCCTAAGCCCTAAACCGGAGGCTTTTCCCGGCAGCCATATGCCGAATTCATGCAAAGCCGCATGGGTTGAAGGCATGCGGGCAGGGCAAAAGTGTTAACGAAGCCTTTAAACGCATGGTAAATCTTCGCTTCATAGGGTTTGTTCGTCTTTGCAGGATTTCTTGTTGTGTCGTGAGGTTTACGCTTTCATTATTGGCATCTACAGACATTCATGTCCTGTTCTCACCTGGAGGCTTTGGGCTTTCGCTTTGCCCTTCGTTGTGGATGATGAAGGTTTTCGTTGCGGCTCGCTTCCTTTGGGTTTCGGGCTTTCGTTTGAGGGTTTGGAGTGCAATGGAAGCAGGATATCGATTGAGAATTTCATGGCTTCGCTTAGTACCCAAGTCTCATCTACCCCGCCAAGGCTTTACCTGCACAACTACTATCCTACAACCAAACTCCCACTGTAGAGACCCTGAAGGTAAGGTCCATTACTCAAGCTTGCGGTGCATGGAGCGAGAGGTCAAGATGAAGGTGCACGGAAGTCCCAGTACCCAAATAGGACGACTTGGTGATTCCGAAAACCATTCTGAATACTGTAGTGCGGTACCTGGGCCCTTAATTCGGGGTATGGGAATTCGGGAAGACTGGACTTTCTCTTCGGCACCTCGGTGCTGAAAGGAATGACTAGACTAGGGTTCGCAGGAACTATCTCGATTTCTTCGGCCATACCCCCGTTCCGCCTAAACCTCCAACTGGCATGGGCGGCCCATGCTGCCAAGAGATCTTTTACAGATCAGGGGCGAGTGAGGAGGTGCGAAGGAGTGTGTGAGCAAATACGAGCAGCGTAAGTGACTGCTCGAGACACAGATTGCAGAGTACACCGATAAATGCTAGATCCTTCAGCATTTCCCCAACTGCATAGAGGGGTTTTGAAAACGACCCTCAGGTCAAGGATTCAGGATGTAGGGCCTACGGTTAAGGGTGTAGGGTTTCGGGCCTTACTTCAGGGTTGCTGGGTGGTTTTTTTCCGGCTTTCGGGGAGACTTCAAGGATCTCGGACTTAGTCTCTACTATTGCTAGGTAGGATTACTTAATAATTAGAATAGGGTTTCGGGGCCCATTATACGCTGAATTTAGGAACCCCCAAAATAGTATAGGCAATTATTGAGGCCCCTGTAGTACCTCAAATAAGTAGACCTGTTTAGCTGTCCTGTTGTTTATGTTGCGACTTCTGCCAGTGGGGGTCTTTGCAAGGGCCTCACTATCAGCGTGCATGTGCGCTGAATTAGAGGCCTCAGTGATTAGAATAGGGTTTTGGAGCAAATTATACGATAATTATATTAAGGAACCCCAAGATACAATATAGTATGTGTTATTAAGGCCCCCATTTTCGGCTTTGGGGGTTTAAGCTCCCGGGCTGAACTAGGATTGAGGGGTTCAAGGGTTTGGGGCCCAGGTGTTGAGGGTGGTGGGGATGCCTAGTTTTGCCGGGGCCTCATAGAATAGGGATGAATAGGAATATAGCTATAATGAGGAGTCCGAAGGAAGAGTCTACGTGATTCTTGAGGCTCCCTAAGCCCATTATAGAGACCGACGCTTTTCGAGAAAAGCCTGCGATTCGGCGAAGAAGTCATCCTCACTCGCCCCGGCGCCCCGGCATCCAACGCAATAAAAACTACTTCAAGATCCTCAAGATTTTTGTTTGGGGGTGGGCGTGGCTGCGGGGGACATATTCCTTTTATATGCACCGACTTTGAAGTAGCCCAAGGAATGCTACTTTTTCACCGTATATAGCATAGCATATCATGTTATTAAAGATACGGATCCTACACCTTTGGTGCCTCAGGCCTGTAGCCCATGAGCACGCCTCTCAGACGGAAGTAGCCCTGGAAGCAGCCGCGAACCATCTCCAGACGGAACCAGCGGGCTGGCAAGCTGCCGTGTACCTAATTCTTAAAGAAACGACGCTTTTAGTGGATCCTTTTCACGGCCATAAGGTGAAGCATTCATCCTTGACCATGTTTCAACTTTCTCGAGTTTGCGGTCGAATGATTGCTTTGGTTTGGGGGTTGTTTCGCCCATGTTCCTTTAAGGAAGCAGCAGTAGGGTTGTCTACGCTTTTCGATGCCGAAGGTCATTTCACAATGCGGGTTTTCGGAGTTCTGGCTGCTGGGGTGCAGGGGTTCAGGGGTGTGTTTGAATCTGAGACAGTTCTCAGAAGGCCTCTGACTTTCCATGAGGGTTGCTGTTGGCTAGTATGATTGTTGAGGGGTTCCGAGCCTCAGGCTTTGAGCCCTTCATTCCAAGGGCAGAGACATGGAGGGCGCAGGCAAGACACTCTTGATGATGTTTCGAAGTGTGTTGAGGCGTCAAGTGCTTCGCGTGGTTCAGTGAACAGCAATGAACAGGATGAGAGCAGGCGGCATGGACAACGACAGGGACAACGATAATCAATACGAATGTCGCAAGCGGGCTACGATACACTCATACAAGAGCGCACATACAGATACATACATACATATACACATACATACATACATATACACATACATACATACATACATACATGCATACATACATACATACATACATACATACATACATATATACACATACATATATACATATATACACATACATACATACATACATACATACATACATACATACATACATACATACATACATACAGACATGCATACATACATACATATATATATATATGCATACAAGTTGAATGTATGCATGTGTGCATGAAAGCATGCATTGGAGTATATATGTATAGATGAATGCATCTGCATGACAATTGCGGCGATCAACATATCCTACCAAGCATCATCTATCAATGGGTACACGGCGTATTTCTCACGGGAACCATGTTTGCAGGCTTGGGGCGAGAGCTAACGCATGGACGACCGCATCAAGGAGGCAGCATCCCATTTCGGCTTGAGGGTAGTACCTACGATTTATGCTCGGCTTAGACAAGATGCAGGGTTTGCCACCACCACCATGAGTCTTGAAACCTCTAAATGTGCTGAAGATGCAAAGCCTCAACTCCATAAGAATATGCCCAGTCACAGGGAAGTACTCTTCGCGGGTGCGCAGAGTGTCCTTGTCTGCCTGGGCAGCCTGGCAAGGAATTCGTGCTAGGCTCCGAGCCTTTTTGTGCCTAAAGCTCCGACTTAGACGAGAAACTTTGCGAAGTCAGCTGCAGGCTGTTCTTTGGGGCTTTTGTCGAAGCATCGAGTTACATAGCAATCATGGCAAACCCGCGTTTAACAACGCAAAAAACGATGCCCTGAAGCCCCAGACCCGCCTTGATCCACTGAATGCCATCGGGCGAGTAGCTGAGGCGAACCTCCACCTCTTCATCGGGACATAGTCATGGGGTTTGGGGATTATAAGCTTTAACGTTTAGGGATGGTTTGGGCGTAAGGTTTAGGGATTAGGGATATGCTGCTATGCTCTATCCGGGATGCCAGTGTGCACGTAACGAGTCCTGAGGGGTTTGGTTCCCGGTTCAGACGTACCTTGAATTGTTTATGATATTTAAACACACGCACTCTCTGTGCATATACATATGCACATGCACACATACATATGTACTTGTACATAGATATATAAGGAAGATAGATAGACAGGTCGATATGTACAGATGCCATATACGCATTCACATACACGAACAAATATGCGCACATGCATGTATACGCATACAGACACACGCAAACATACTACACACACATTGGCGGGATTCAGGAACATGGCGATAATGCTCCGGCGGGACTCAGATATTTCGATGCCAAAACGAGGCCAATGCATTGGAATTCACGATGCACCGTGCATCTCGGGAGCACGGGACCCGAGCACGACTGTGTGAATAATGGGACACAAGCCCCGGATATGCACGCACCACAACGAAGCCGTGTCGCGGGGAACGCCCCGGAGGTCGCACCTGGAGTCCACACGCATTATCTTGACTCAGAAAGTAGAGCACCTTACACCTTTGTGTGCAGCACGCTCTTCAGTGAATAAACCGTTTAGAACCGTTGCCAAAGTTTTGTCAAAAACTAAAACCGCCTTATTCCCATGCAGAAAAGCTCTGAAAAGAGTTAAAACCCGGAGACCGGTCCTCGACGTGCGGCCGCCTCTGGTTGTCCCGGAGGAAAACCCCGGAAAGCAGCACGGAATGATGCGGAAGCATCCAAGTCTGCCTGGGTTTCCCGCTTGAGGGGGTTTGCGATTCTCGGGGTTTGCGACCCTAAACCCTAGACCCTAAAGGGTTGAGCCATCCTAGGAGATCTAGTCTGTTCGCTTTGCATCTTTGGGATCGTAGGGTGCAGTGGTGGCGCTCTAGGATTTGGGGGGTCGGATTGATGGGGTTGGGTTCGCATTCAGGGTTGATGTTGGGTCAACGGTCATTGAAAATTGCCGGAGCTCTGCGAAACCGCTTGTAGCTTTGGTTGCCCACTCATAGAGTCTGGTCAACTAGTGAGGTCTCCTGTGGAAGACATGCTGTACTGTACAAACGGTTCCTTATTAGTGCGATTAGTTGTAGAGGTACAGGAGACTGCACTATAAGCAGACCGCAGAGTTCCTGAACTGGGATTCTTGAGTATACTTGCCTCACTTAAAAACGTACTTAGGAAGCCTCGCCACAGTTCTCTTTCAGTAGTCATCCAACCGTACACAAACGAGCTTATAACACATGATCGCGGAGATCCTAAGTCCGAAAACCCTAAACGAGCAGCTAGACTCGGTCGCACAGCCACCCTACACCCTACAAAACCTCGTACCTGAGGCTGTTTCCTGCAGGCTGAGGTGCCTAATATAGGTACCTGGGCATTCAAAAGGTTTTTAGTACTGTAAGGCCAGCGTACCAACGTGTCTACTCAGCACTACCCGCGCAAACCGACATGCCGTTTGCATCGTTTGTTTTGCTGCGTTTCCTACACTCGAAGTGCCTGTGGCATCAATTCGCTGTGGTGACGGTGCTGCCCTGCTTGAATGAATAGCCAGAAAAGCAAGACTCCAAGCACGGTAATCTCTCAGAAACACCTTGAATCCTTCAACGCCCACAGTGATTGAATCCTAACCCTGAGCTAGATGCCTAAATCCTCAACACATACTGGTCTGGGGTTTGAGGGCTTAGGGCTTAACTAGGTCGTGAACCTGAGCCCGAAAAGCCCCAGAAAGCAACCACGAAACCCTCTAAATGGGTACAACCTTGTAAGGCCCATTCACAGCACATAAAACCCTCAGTATGACCCCACAAATTTCTGCCCTCAACTTCAAAAACTCCAGTGGAAGCCCTCTCAAATCCTACTCAGCCCTGACTTAACCAAATCTGAAATTCTGGAAAAACATCGGGAACACCTTCGGGTTTTCGGGTTGACCATCGCTTTCTCTTTCAGAAAAGTCAACAGACAACCCTGAGCCCTAAAGCCTGAACTTCTAAAACCAAACAGAACTCTCTTCTTCAACAGCCGAGCCCCAAAAAGTTCAAACTTTCTAATATAGACCTAGTATATTATAAGGCCAAAAGATTTAAAGTTCCCCCGTTCTTCATCCAAGAGAAAGCCGGGGAACTCCTGCTCTCCCTCGGTATCCACAGGTGGGCTGCCCAGCAGGAGGCTGAAGTCAGGCACTGCCCGCCTGCTTGAAAACCCTGTAGTTTTAGGGCCCTGGTACTTGGAATTAGTTTGTTCATGTCATAGGGAGTCACAGGGTTTGAAAGATCACATGTTCGTTTGTCTCTTTTACAGAAGGGCTTCGGCAATTCTGTACATGGTCCTGTAGATGTGTACCGGTGCCTTGTTACAGGGTTGTGCTCCCTTTTCTGTGATAAATAGAATGTGGTATCAGGGAGGTTTAGGGCTTCATGATCGGGTCTAATCAAAATGAGGGGAGTTTTGTGAAATGCTTAGGGTGTACATAAGCTTCAGGGTTCAGGGTCTAGCGCCTTGATCTTCAGAAAGATCTTTGTGACGCAGTCCTGGAGATCAGGCTTCTAGGGTCGAATATAGGGATTTGATGTTTGTTGGGATGCAGATCTCTCCAGACACCCCCGACCATGAAAGCCTAAACCATGAATGGCCCCTGGAAGCCTAAACCCGAAACCATAGACCCTAAATCGTAAACCGCTTGAAGCCGCATAATGTCTGTTCCCCGGACCTCAACCCTCAACTCCTCATGCCCTTCCGTAGAAGCCAGAAAGTTGGAACATCATCATCCTCGCAGTTAAGGTCAAGCATGGGAATGCTAGCACTAATCATCCCAAGTCCACTTTCTGGGGTTCACTACAATTTCCCAGAGAAATTCCCCAACCCCAAGCTCCCCAAGCCTTCATCAATGGACCCTGAAGCTTGAACTAGGCTTAAGCCAGAAACAAACCCGGAACAGCACATGCCGCCACCAGACATAGGGTACGTGTTGTGCGCACGAGTCCGGATATTCGGGTAAATGGGCTTCAGGTAGCTATAGTTGGACATCTACTTGCAGCACCCATGGAAGTACGTGTAGCCTTTCGTACGAGGTCCCCTGAATCCTTAAATACCCCCAAACCCCTACACAGCCCTTATCGAACCCTAGTAACAGAACACATCAAGGATAAACCTCTATGTGTTGGCCTCTGCAAATCCATGTAGGACCTGGACTGGATTCAGCGATTTTCCGGCTTAAGGGGGACAGGTGGTTAGGGCGTCTGTTATTTTTGGGGCTGCGGACTATTGTTACTCGTTCTGCAATCACCGTGAACAGATGCTTTGTAACTATAATTACACCTATATCTATACCAAGGTCTACATCTATATCTATGTATGTCTATGTCTATGTCTATGTCTATGTCTATGTCTATGTCTATGTCTATGTCTATGTCCATGTCCATGTCCATGTCCATGTCCATGTCCATGTCCATGTCCATGTCCATGTCCATGTATGTACGTATACCTGTTGTTTCAATACTTATCTGCTTACAAGACTTTGCAAGTCTCTCTGTGTGTACCTCGTTGTTCTGTGCCTGCTCTGCTGCATGGCCTTATAACCCGATACAATACAACATGGAAACTGGTACCGGCTTGGGCTTGCAACCTGTCTGGCATGAACAAATTTGGGGGGGGGAGGTTTCGAACATAGGGGACCCTAACATAGTACCCTACATAGTAGGATACTTATTATAAGGACCCCCAAATAAGGCACCCCTAAATTTCGGAAACTCCCATTTGGCGGAAGCACTATCAAGGCTGGCTGTGAATACAGCAAACGTAGCAGCAGGAAAGCTGGCGTCAAACCGAGAATTTCAGAAAACGCTGGGATTTTCTGGTTTAAGGAGCACTAGGATAAGTACTCGATCACCTTGCTGAGACTCTACATATATAGGAGTCCCCAATTCTCTGAATTCCCAGTTGGCTTTTTCCCTCTCCCCAAAGACAGCCAGAGGCGCGGGTAGTGCTCATGACAGCGGGGCGGGACGATCACATGGATGAAAAACCTGGGTTCCGGGTGTAGGGTTCAGGGCTTAGGGTTTAGGGTTTAGGGCTTAGGGTTTCGGGCTTAGGTTTTAGGGTTTCGAGGCCTAGGGATTTAGGTTTAGGGGTTCTGGGTTTAGGGGTGTAGGGTTGATTGGCGAAAGGTTCGGGGTTGGTTTTGGCGTTGGGCAAAGTGCAGAGTCAAATACATCACACATATACATCGATGCTAAAGACCTTCTCCTAGTATAAGCTGTTCCGAAACAGGGCGCCCGATTGCAGGGAGTTGGCTGTTTACCTTATTCAGCTGGACATAGATCTTCCGTTGACAACCACGCGAGAGTACATCAACCATGTTTCCTGATTCCTGAGGAGAGCCCAGTAGAAGTCACTCTATGTAACAAGGGTGAACGCTTTCATCTTTTAATTTTCAACAAGCCCAAACCTAAACCCGGAGCAGTTAAACCCAGAATCGTAAGTCCTACACCCAAGAACCCAGGACCAAGATACCCCAAAATCCTACACCCTACACGCCCTACACCCTACTCTACCAGAATCCCCTGCAAAACTCCCATGGTCCATAGGGCCCTACACACGACCCCCTAAGCTTAAACATCCCCCCACCAAACGCCACTTCTGGCCGACAAGGGTGCCCAAATGTCTTCTCACCGAAGAGGTTTTTCCTTCGTGCTGAGGGTCTGGATATGTCTTTCAAAGCCAAGGATTCAAGGATGAAGGTTTACCCGTGGATCCGCTAACCCAATATTAAAGGTTAAACCCGAGGAGAGAAAATTTGCAGCTTGAGGGCTTAACGTGACTAGTCCGGGTTGAGGCTTCGGAACGCTCCGTTCAGGATTCAATGCAAAGCTCCAGGCAGAGGTGTTGGAGATGCACAGACTAATACAGCAGAACAAATATAATGTAAATAAATTACAATGGTTCAAGGGCGGAAAATTATGGACCCTACAAATACCAAAACCTGCGAAATACGTTACGAAGGACTGGGCGTGAACCAACGCTCGAAGAGGCCAAAATCCTAAAGCCCCGAAACCTAACAAACTCCAAATCCTACAACCCCCAAACCATGCATGCAGGACTCAAAGACCCCATACATAGTGGCAAAGTGGGTTTCGGGACTTCATTAGTAATCGGGCAGACAAGTACCATCTAGCCGCGGCGATAGGTGAATGATACCTTTGCTACAGTACCTCACTGGTAACTTATCGTAGAAGTATCCGTAATCAAGCAATTTGCGTTTGGTCACTACCGTGCATCATACTCAAAGGGCTCCACTTGGCACCCTGAACCCTAAAGCCTAAACCCTAATTCAGTGGCTCCTTGGGCATGGGGGCATCATTCTTGCTCATACAAAACAAAAAGAACCCTAGAAGTCATCATTCTTAACCCATGTTGCAACTTTCCGGCCTCTACTCTACCGCAACCCGATTATTAGACCCATCGAAACACATGCCCTTGTTCTTTAAGTTCGACACTTTACTACACACATCCTCCCCTGGTGTGTAAAGTTAGGTTTGGGGGGTTCAGGTTGTACGAACAGCCTGCGCCCCGTACCCCTAGAACTCATATTCGGCAAAGGCTCAGCTCCAACAAGGCGTCCGGGGTCTCCCAACCGTTCCTGGGTGAATGGTGGCTCGGAGGAGGGCTTCTTCTAGTCTATACCCCCAATAGAACCATAACAAAAATACTGTTGTCAATATTCTCTCTGAACAAAACAAACATGATTCCTAAGGAGACTACGGTATCGAAGCTTCTTTTGGAGGCCTCAAACGGTGGGATGAAGGTCAGTAGGAATAAGAATCCCTTACATAAGGACGGTTTTATTGCGGGATTATGTCACCTACCTTCATCCCACCTTTGGAGCCCTTTGATTCTTGAGGAATCATTGCTTTACGAGAAGGTTTTACGGCCTCGGCTTCAGTGCTAGTTTTTCTCGGAACTTACGTTGCTTCGCGAATGTATAGGGTATGGGGCTTTAGGGATGTAGGATTTCAGGATTCAATCTTCAAGGACGCGACAATTTACGGTTCGAGATGTCGGCTGTCTTGTTCTTAACGTCGTTGTGGGTCTAAGAAAGGGCTTACATGCTGGAGAGCAACAAGGATTCCTTTCGTGCTGGAAAGGCTCCTTAGGGTTGGGGCGGGTTTTAGGTTTTAGGGTTTTGGGCCAAGCTTGGTTGCCCATTTCCACAGCCATTCAAACGCGGAGCCAGGGTTCTACGGGGTGTATGGCTGAGGGTTTGGGGGTCCACGGTACGGTTGGGTTTTCGGGCTTACCGTAGGGTTTAGCCATGACATACTTCGATGCATGAAAATGACCATCATTCAAAGTACAGTCTACGATGTCCGCAAGAAGCAAACACTAGCAAAGACGAACCTTGCAGGATCAGCAAATGCGCCACCCCACTCGAAGGCGAGGTTCCGGGACTATAGTAAATTTCGTGACTACAGATACGAGTATCCCAATTGGAGGATTTGTGGGGGCTATAAGCCGATCTAGCTCCAACTGATCAGCCCGCTCACAAAGCCCCTTGATCGTGGAAGTTGACCCTGAACCCCTAAGCCGCCAAGTGCTTTCGCATCCTGGATCAGTCGAAGGTTCTCGCGCCGATATGTCGAGAACTGGAGATGGACACTCTGGACCTTGAGAGCGAGTTGTGGGCTCCGGCGAGCTCAAAGTTTCACTTATAGACCATGTATAATATCTATGCAAGAGTAGATTCCCAAATCGTATTGCAGCTATTGAAGCCGCAAAAACAAGGGCCCTGGGCCTCAAATGTAAGCAAGGTCAAGGACGCCAGGGCTCATAGGGTACAATCGAGCTCCTTGCCTCCATGTGTTCGATGTTTCTACGCTATCTATCTATATACCTATACCTATCTGTGTGGAGATAATGTTTGCAGCATAAGATATTTGTGGAGGCCCAGAGAATAGTATAGATATGCACTGATCGTAGACGACAACAAATACGTTAAAGTACGCAGAAGTAAAAAGGCTTCAACGAATCCAGAATGCAAACCCCGAGGCGGGATTCTAGGGTCCGTATGCGGAGCTTAGGGCTGAAGGCTGAGTAATCACCTGTCTTTGTTGTCTTAAGCTGAAGCTCAGAGGGCCTGTGAGTGTACGAGCGGAGCCCTACGAAGAGGCGATAGCCAAAAGGGTTGTAAGTACCTTTATATAGCTACAGCTACCATTAGAACCTTGCTCACTAAGCCCACTGATCCTTGAAATACTTGTGCGAAACCGCACACATCCACCTTGTCGCTGCCCTTCGCGATGAGCTCGTTGAGTGTGTAAAGCTCCTCCCGGCTTGCGAAGAAAAAGCCGGAACCCCAAGCCCTTCGGCCCTGAAACATGCTGCTTGGGCTCTCCTTGCTGGGTTCAGAGTTGAAACTTGATCGTATAAAGAGAAAAGGACTGACCAGCCGCAAACTGGCTCCGGGATCCGTTTACGGTTCAGCATTTGGAGTTGCAAGTTCCAGTGCTTTCGGGTTCCATGACATTTAGCGTCGAAGCCTTTGCTCTACACTCTGAAGCTGAGATTCACAGACCTTTAGCGTTTTGGGTTAGACAGCTTGACCTTTGGCAGTTCCTGCCTGGAGCTGGTCGTGTTGAGGATTTCACGGAATCTCAGTTCTCGTGGTCGGTGGCAAGCCTGTAAGTTTGAAGACAAATCAAGCCTTTACGGTTTTGGGGTTTAGAGTTCCGGGGTCCTAGGCTCTGGGGTTAGGGCTTTCTGGGGTCTGGGCCAGGGCATAAGGGTGTTTTTTTGAATCTCTGGGATTCGGGAGTGCTGAGCTTAGGCTCCAGGGTTTAGGGATGCAGATCCGTGACAGGGCTCGGAGCTGTCCTGATGGGTCAGCACGTCGACGAAGACATGCTCCTCTCCCCGGGTGGTTCTCGGATTTAGGGGTTTACCTTCACATAGGGGTTAAAGCTTTAACTGGCCTTTCAGGCAACGCGTCAGATTCGGAAAGTCGAGCTACAAGACCTGGCAGATAGCACCTTGGGCCTCAACAGCAACTAAGCCCTCATGCTGTTTAGGAATCCCGGTTTAGAGGCTGTAGAGTAAAGGCCGCTTGCCGGATTCGCTAGCTCCTTGAAGAGCTCGACAACATCGTGGCGAAAGTCCTGCACCAAAAATGCTTTTTGGGGTCCTGTTCAGGGTTCAAGCTTGAGGCCTGTAGGATTTCAGCCTCAATGTCTCGAGCTTGGCGTGCAAACTCCACCTTGGTTTTGGGGTTTTGAGCCTTAGACGACCCACTCGAGGAGTCGAATCAATCCGTCGTTGCAGAAGGATGTCTTTTGTTGCCAGGTTTTATTTGTTGTAGCACAAACTGGCCCTCGGCGGGGCCTCCACCAGCTGCACCGCCGGCGAGTCATGGTTTTAGGGAGTGTTTAGGGAGTGTAAGGATTTGTGTTTAGCGTGTTAGGGCTTGGAGGCGACCGGGCTTTGCAACTGACGACGTCCCTACACCGAGATCATTCCAGGGACGCGTTTCAGCAGCCAAACGTCCACGCCTCGACCTGGCCCAGTAGCTACCCCAAAACCCTAAACCCTAGGAAAGACCATCCACTTGGGCACCTTCAGGTCAGCCCAGGACAGGAAGAGCTTCGCCAACTCGAAGTCGGTGATCGACAGCTCGGGCCGGGCCAGGACCTATGGCTGCATGCACAGACTCTAAGTATGGACCCTAAGCCCTAAACCCTGAATTCTACAACACCCACTAAAGGGCTTAGGTTCGTGTACGGCTTTCGGTTCTGGGTTTAGGGCTGCGGCTGCGAGAAGGACTTAAAAGGACAAACATCTCTTGTTTTGCGGAGTTTGGTATACTATATAGGACTCGTTTCTGGAATGCTTTGGAGAGAATTGTCAGGGGTCTCAGCGAGGGTTTCGCAGAGTCTGCTAGGTTCTGAGTGATATCGGTTTCTATGACTCTTTGATTGTCTGCTAAATCATGAAATTTTCATTCTATGGCTCAGTGAGCTTGTAACAGGGCTTGCAGAGTTCCAGTGGTTTACAGAGTTTCTAGAGGGGAGTTTCGGAGCTTAGGCGCGTTCAAGGGTTGACGGGCTGTTGAGGGGCTGAGGGACTCAAGCGGTTGAGGCCTTAAGGGGGTCGGAGGTTTCGGCGGCTGTAATAATACAGGTGCCTTAATAATTAGAGTAGTGTCTTGGGGCCCATTATACTATACTTATAATGTGGAACCCCCAAAACAGTATCGGTAATTAGTTGAGCCCCTATACTAAGTTTTCAGGGCTTAGTCTCGCAGGTTTAGGGATCGGAGTTGCAAAGAAAATTGCTCGAGGCTTTGAGAGCTGTGGGATGGCGGGGCTTGACCGTGGTGTTGATCTGGTTGGGTCAAGTCAACCCCACAACAATCTTTAAACTGGTCCAGTCCCGAAACCCTGGCGCTTCTACACGAACCCGGAACCCTAAAAGCCCCGAAGCCCTTGGACCCGTCAAGCCCTAATGCACGAAACAAGCTATAAAACAGCAAGCCGCAAAATCCTCAAGCCGCAAGCCCCGAACCATAAACCCCCACACAGGAGCCTTCTGAGGAAACCCTGTGCGGAAGCTTCCGGTCCCGTAACATAAACGGGGTGCGCATAGACTAGTAGACTCAGGTTATTGGGGGGTTGGGGGGGTGGATTTTAATACATATAAGTAGCGGGCAAGAGCCCCAAAACCCCAGTCCCTTTTGTAAAGATCCGGTGGCACCTCTGCCAGGAGTTTGGCATCCAGCAAGTACAGGATCGGCAGCATCTCTTTGGGATGGCCTGGAGCTCTGACTCGCAGGTTGGGCTCTAGGCTATAAGGCTTTATCCCAGCTTCTGTAGGCTTAGCACGGCCCCAAACTGCGTCCAAGGCGCTGGTAATGAACCGCAGGCATGGCTCCTGCTCCGGAAGGCTAGAATCAACTCGGATTCAAGAGTCGGGGTTAAGGATTTGGGGCTTAAGGGGACTAGGGGTTGACGTTTGGGATATCTCAACTCACCTGAAACCTGTAGCTCCCAAAGTTAAGACCTGGACGACAACCAAAGCCTCAAACCGCCATCCATGGTAAAGCTGAACCCGGGACTCACCGAACCTAAACCCTGAAGCCAAACAAGCACACCCTCAGACAAAGGGCGAACACAAGCCCTCAAAACAAACAAGAATACCCATACGCCCTGCCTTGACGGAAGCCAGTTTCGTCCTGTCTGCGGCGGCGAACATGCCGAAGACACCTTGGGCTTAGGTTTAGGGTTTTGGTTTAGGGGTTTAAGATTTAAGTGTTTGGGGTTTAGGTGGAGTTGGGATTATGCCTGGTTTTTTAGGTTGAGCCGGCTTGGTGGATTCTGGGTTGAGGATGTTGGTTGTTATACTGGTACTGATTCATGCTTGTCGGGCTTGTGATGAGTGGTTCTGGAATTAAGGCTTTACGGCTGCAGGGTTTAGCATCTGTAGGGCCTCGGCTCCAAACATAGACTTGAAAGCCTCGTCTGCTTATTCAGGGGCTTAGTAATTGGGACAGGGCTTCGGGGGAATTTAGCGTGAAACCATTGCTATCTCTGTCGACCCCCATACTATCTGGGCTTGAAGATGTGCAAATAATCACAGAAGCATTCGTCGGTTTACATTGCTGAAGCTGGCATCATTTGTGCTACCCGTTCTTCGTAACCAGAACCCCCCCCATTGTGGAAGGCCTTCATGGAATCGGCATGGGGTGCCGGGGCATACTCCAATTGTAAGGCGGCTCAGCGAAATAACCATGATCGCACTGCCCTAAACCTACACCTTAACCATAACAGCAAGCGCCAATTGTCGGGGCGCTCTCTTCGGTCAGTGTGGCTTCACAGCGCTGGATGCACTCCTTCAGGAGCGGGGCGATACCTGGTTTAGGGTGTCAGGTGAACACGCCTGGGGTGTCAGGAATCCTGATTTCTGGCTTTGGGGATTCAAGCTGTTACTGGGGCACATGGTGTTCAGAGTTTAAGCTCAAGATTCGGCAACTGCAAGATACTGCCAAAGTGTGGCTACCACATCTTTCTATGCCGTCGTGGAGGATGTCGTAGTGTTGAGACAAAGCGCTTCGCCACTGAGTTGAGTTCCGGAAGCTGTGGGCAGGAAGTGGTTCAAGTTCTTTAAATAAAGCCCCTCAGCCCGACAAGGCCTTTGCTTCTTCAAAACCCAACCGCAAAGTTCAACTCGCTGAGCGTGCGTGAAAGCCTTCTCCGGGCAGGCAAAATGAACTGCCGACTGGCCGGAGACGATCAACATCGCAGCACTCTGGGAGGCCCAAGTCTTGGGGATTAAGGCTTAGTATGCAGCCGTGCAGTAAACGCAGAACATTCCCTCTGCCCTTAGCCTGAAAATTTTATGGAGGGAGCGGTAGCGCAGCAAGCCAGTCGAGGCGCCGTACTTGTCGGCGAAGGCCGCCACCTCCACCAGAACCTCGTCTTCAGCATCGCACTCACCTGCAGGCGCTTCAGGTTCTCGGGCTCCGAGCTCTTTGGGATTCCGGGGGGGGGGGGGGGGGGGGGGGTCCCAGGGTTCGGGGACTTCGTCTCGGTCTTGAGTCTTTAAGGTGCGCATGAACCTGATTTAAAGCCTCTTGGTTAGTTTTTTTGGTTTTGTTCAGGATCCTGCTGTGTTGGGGATGTAATGCCACATGCTTCCAATCATGATCGGGGTTATGGTGCTTGGAAATGTAGCGAGCAGTCGACAACTGGGATGAGCTTTAAGTGTGCTTCATGAAAGTCGCATTGCCCAGGTACTCTCAAAACAGCAAGCCGCGGCCTTTGCAGCGACAGGTTACTTCATGTGTATTGACTCGGTAGATCAGGATCTTTGAGCAATCGGCCAAGCTGTTTGAAAGAAGGACGACACAGCAAACAAACGCGGAAACGGACCTGCTTCAACCCTGAACACATAGCCCGCCTGTGTAAATAAACTCGAGCGCAAGGTCCACGGCTGACGCCGAGAAGTCTTTCACGGTCAGCCTGACACACAGGTTGACATCATGGGAATGGGTTAAAATGACTAGTGTGGAGATCTATCGCGACATCCGTATGTATGCAAGCAAGGATAGCTGCATGGATGGATGGATGGATGGATGGATGGATGGATGGATGGATGGATGGATGGATGGACAGATGGACAGATGGACGGATGGACGGATGGACGGATGGACGGATGGATGGATGGATGGACGGATGGACGGATGGATGGACGGACTGTGTACGCATGAATGAAAGCATGCATGTGAGGACGTACGTGTAAGTATGTATTGGGGTATATGATATATGTCTGCACACGTAAGTAATTATGCATGTATGGATGTAATTCTGCCGGGTTGCTTGTATGTAAGTATGTATGTATGTCTGTATGTACGTGTGCACTTGTGTGTGTGTGTGTGTGTGTGTGTGTGTGCAGGTTCGAGAATTAGATTCCGTGTACCGTATACACTATTCAATATAGCATGCGGTGCTATGGCACTTTAATTGTGATGCGCATGAATTTTCACCTTCATATGATGTGCATAATATCTGTATGTCATGTGTTTTTGTTCGTGTGCAGACAACATGCAGAGTCCAGAGCGCAACTAAAAGGCCAAGAAGGAGGCAAGATCTGCGTTCCGAAAGGCTTCGGCCATTCGGGTTGCAGCTGTAGGTTTCTTTGGCTCTTCCACAGCTAAGTGCAAAGGATCGAAGGTTCCAAGGATGGCGCGGTGATGTCTAGTGTCTGGCTTGTAAGCTTGATGGCTTCGGGTTATGAGGTGTAGCCTGCGGGGTCAAGAGTTTAGCATTTCGGGTTGAGACTGTTTGTAACCAAGCGATCGTGCCCAGAAAGCCAACAACTCCCAATCGTCAGCCCTGAACCCCACTCCGAAATCCGCCACAACCCCCATCGACCCTGCCAGCCCATGGATCCGATCACTCCATGTGCATCACACTTCTGTATCTCGACTGTTTCTGCCAGCCACGCATATGTCGTGAATGGCAAAGTCTCTACTCGTGGTGGAAGATCTCAACATGCAACCATCAGGAGAGCACAAAAGCCATCGCGGAATGCTGTCTCAGGGCCCTTCATAAGAGTCAAGAAAAGACTACCAGCCGCTACGCCCTAAACATACGGAATCCTACTCTACAATTCTACACTCCATGTAAAACCCACAAACAACCTAAAGAAGGTACCCCTGATATGAAAACACGCCTATACAAACCCTACTCTCCGGATAAGAATGTGACCCCTCATATGAACCCCACGATCATGAGCCCTAGGAGACGCTTAACAGCGCTGTAAAACCCCCTCAAAAACCTTCGTTTATCAGGAAACCACTAACGGGCAGCTAAGCCTTAACCTGAAAGAACCCTGAACCTGAACCCCTGAAACCCTAAAACCTTAACCCAAAGTCCCGAAACCCTAAATCCTGAACCCCAAACACCCTAAGCCCCTAAAACCGTTACCTTCGGCTCGTTCGCTCCAGGCAGTCGTGCGAGGCCATGGCTGCAAAAGTTTCGGACCAGGCCGCCAAAAGGCCTTGGAAGGGTCTGAAGCGTTTACAGTTTCGGGGATAGTGGTTGAGGGGATCTCCAGTTCCGTTGCCTGACTTTTGCAGGCTGTTGGAGGGCGTCTGATACGTGGTGCTTCTAGGGTTTTAAAAAGATCTATTTAGTTAAGGGCTGCTTAGGAGCTGTACGCTCAGATCACAGGTTTCTCATAGGTACTGCGGAATTCCGACCTAACGGATCCCGGGTCTTAGAAAGTGGGGATCGTTCTGGGTGCCCTTAGGGTTTTTTTGCGTATTCCCCCATCGGCTTAAAAGCTTTCGGAGAGGGTTGGAGGTTCTTAGAGCATCAGTCAGGTTACAAGTAAGGTAACAAAAGTCCAGGCTCGAAGCCCGAATGAACTGCGGTACTTATAACACTGGGTACCTGTGTCCCCTCCACGGCTAGGAATTGAGGCTTTGGCTTTAAGGCTTCTGGGTTTAGGGCTGAACGATCTCTCGTATACCCTTTTGGGAGTTTCCGAAAATGGAGGATCCTATTATAGTACCCTACATAGTAGGATCCTTGATATAAGTATCTCAAAACCAGGTACCCCTAATTTTCGGAAACCCCCATCTGCAAAACTGAAGACTATACTTCCGCACGGCTTAGCAACACAGCTTATCGTTGTTGGTATTTGACGTTCTCGCTGGCCACTCAGGCTGAGGTTTAGGGAACGAAAAAATTCAAGCTTAACTATGTGTGACCGAAGCAGAGTCCATGCAATGAACCGGAAACTGCAAACCCAAAACCCTGTAACCTTCGCCATAATTAAATCACAACCCCGCGAAATTTGAGGTCAAACAGACGCAAACCCTGATACCCCTAAGCCATAGACCCTAAAAACGCAAAGCCGCAAACCCCAGCACGCGCGATGGCCCTAAACCTTAAAAACAAACCTAAGCAGTGTACAATAAGATCTAACCGGCCGTAATATAATAAATAATGAAGCTTACAATCCTGCTCTGACGGGAATGTAAGGTGTCGACTGGACCACACCAGGAACTCATGGCCCTCCACCACAACCTCATCGAGCGCTGTCTACGGGGTGCTCTATGCGGGTTAAGCTAAGGTTTGGTATCGGGGCTGCACCTATTGTGCTACGAACAATGGGGTTATTATTATGGCGGTTTAAGGACGAGTTCAGTCGAACCGAGGCTTGGGCGTCAGGGGTCAACGTTGGAGATTCGAGGCTGAACTTCAGAGAGTTCCACATTGATGTGAAAGCCACTGCTTCTCTTGTATTTTTGAACATGCCTTTCATCACGTTGGTTTGCTGCTTCCGTTGCAACTGTTGTTGCTGTCGTTGTCGTCGTCATGAACAGGGGCGTCGCCGTGGCACTTCCCACAGCATCCGCACCAGCAGCCGCCAGGCTTGATGAATGGTCATGCGTGACGATGTTGTGGGTGGCGGTTTGGCGGTTCCTTTTGGTCATGGCCAGACTACTAATGACATGTATGGCGGCAACAACTGCTTATACCAAAACTCATGGTTTCCTGGTGCGTGCACGAAAGGTACTTCGATGATTGGACGATTTGTTGTAAACATGTCGGTTTGAGATCATGACTTCTCCTCGCCTTCTATTGAGCGAGCTGCACTCGAGAACCCGCTTTAGCAAGTGACAGCATAAAACCGAGAGAAGAATCTAGACGACCTAAGTTTTAAGCACGCAGACATCCTAAACCTTCCGCTGCAGCCAGGATGCACTCCAGTCGCCCGAAAGTCCTGCATCAGGAGGAAAGCTGTTGAATGCAAGTGAAGTAGAGCTTTTATGACTTGTGTTCCTAGAATAGCATCCGAACTGTATATATATATATCTATATGTGTGTATATACATATATACATATAAGTATATATACGTATATGTATATGTAAATGTATATGTACATGTCTATGTCTATGTTTATGTCTATGTATATGTATAAGAACAAGAATACGAATAAGACTAAGAATAAGAATAAGAATAAGAATAAGAATAAGCATAAGAATAAGTGTAAGTGTAAGTGTAAGTATAAGTAGCAGTATCAGTATCAATATAAGAATAAGTATAAGTATAAGTATAGGTATAAGGAAAAGTATAAGTATAAGTATAAGTATAAGTATCCAGAAAGGATAAGGAAAAGTATAAGTATAAGTATAGGTATAAGGAAAAGGATAAGCGTAAGTGTACATGTAGTAGAGCTTTTATGACTTGTGTTCTTAGAATAGCACCCGAACTGTGTATATATATATATATGTGTGTGTATATACATTTATACATATATACATATAAGTATGTATGTATATGTATATGTATATGTATATGTACATGTACATGTATATGTATATGTATATGTATATGTATATGTATATGTACATGTACATGTACATGCATATGTATATGTATATGTCTATATGTCTATATGTCTATATGTCTATATGTCTATATGTCTATATGTCTATATGTCTATATGTCTATATGTCTATATGTCTATGTGTCTGTATGTCTATATGACTATATGTATATATGTATATATGTATATATGTATATATGTATATATGTATATATGTATATAGGTATATAGGTATATAGGTATATAGGTATATAGGTATATAGGTAAATAGGTATATAGGTATATAGGTATATAGGTATATATGTATATATGTATATATGTATATATGTATATATGTATATATGTATATATGTATATATGTATATATATATATATGTATGTATGTATGTATGCATGTATACATGTTTACATGTTTACATTTATGTGTATGTGTATGTGTATGTGTATGTGTATGTGTATGTGTATACATATAGATATATATATATATATAAACAGATTATGCATATCTATATGCTTATAATGTAGTCCCTCATGTTCCCCAGAGCCCTGTATATACCCACCACCCAACCGCTTCAATAACCAAAATACGTTGGGTTGTCAATGCCTTCGGCGACAGTGCTACCGCGAGGAAGCAGGAAACTTTTAGCTGTACGGTATAAAATTACGGAGCCCTACGAAGCACTATCCTTTTGATATAGATATACGGAACTGTATATATTTTCTGTTATGCAGGCTCGGCGGCTCGGCTTGGCTTGGCCAATGCGGGGGTGCAGAGATGGTGCAAAGCATACGTAGAGCGGGCAGTCTAAAACTAGTTTGGTTTGGCTTGGCTCCCCCAACCAGACATAGCTGACATAGCTGCCTACCCATTAAAACAGAAAAAACCAACTGCTTTCTTGAATACATGGTTGTCGTGCTGCCCGCTACTCGTCTTGCGGCTTGAATCAATGTCGGTACACCGGGGACCCGGGGCTCCTTAATCATGATGGGGTTTGTGGACAGGGTCGGAATACTTGCCTAATTTTATATCCCCTGACGAGCAAAAGTATTCTAGACTAGAGCCCCAAAACCCCAGAGCACGACGACTGATCCCAAGAGAGGTGAAATTGGGCCGCACATCAGTGAAACTGCATGGAGAGTTTTCCCGCAAGCATCGAGCCGATCAGCCTCGCTGCTATTTCGCCTTGAGCAGGGCTGCAAATCTAACCTCCTGCTCCCGCGTCTTTGTCCGACCTACGGCGCTCCGGAGTTCGCGCTGCCTGCCATGCATGCGCATAAATACACTGCACCGCTTTTTCATGTAAGGACAGGCACGCAAGAATCACACATTGAGGGTCTGACGCAGTTCTCGACGGCCCTGGAAGGCAGTTGTTTCGAGCATGGCTCTGTCTTGGTTGGGGAGTGGGGGTCGCAATAATAAGTATCAAACTCAAACGACCAGCAAAGCTCATGTTGAGGCGACAGAGCAAAGCTGGTTGCACAAGCAATAAGGGCCAGCAGCAGGATGCAACAATCGTCATTAAGCTGTAAGCAGGAAAAGGACACGGCAAGCAGTGGCAAGCAAGAAGACCCGAGTCGGATCGTCAGTAGACTGATGCAACTACATGATAAAAATTTACAGTCATGGCAGGCGAGAGACCGTGTCGGCGGCATTTGGCGGAAGCAACACCTCAGAGGACGCACTAGATGCGCCATGACCGAGCATTGTGGCTGTACTGAGATCGCAGACCATTACACAAAAAACATTGTTTGCAGGCAAGTGGCCGCATTCGACGCCGAGGCGACAGTGACATCTGCAGCTGCAGGCGCAAACCATTCCGCGACGTGCGTTGCGAGGGCTGTGCCGGCCGGCAGCTGGAAGAACGTCCGGTAGTCGGACAATGTGAGATGCCGAAATCCGACCACGGGGTATACCCTGCTTGCGCATGCCAGGGAAAACGTGACCCAGCTGAGCGGGTTACCTGCACAGTCTGCAGCACGCGCTCTTCGGCCGTCATTGGCGCACGTTCATTCGGGCATCCTGCATCAGGAAGGGGTGAAACGCAGCGTCGCAGGCACTTATAGGCAAGCAGCCTCTGCGCACGGCGGTCTTCTGTTTTCCGAGGTCGGCTTGTTGTCTTTGGTTGCGGTATTCGGGCGGCATTGATGCAGTTCTCGTGCGTCTGCTTCTGCTGCTGTCGCTTGCACGATGTCAACAAAATACTTGGCTGCATCTGAAAGAAGGTCGCACAGTGCGCGCTGCTTGTTTGCCTTCTGATTTTCTTGGTCTTGGACGGTTGCCAGTCAACCTTCAGCTTCGAAGTTGGGCAAAGCAACCACACGTTGCCTGCAGCCGAAGCGGTGAAGCTTATACCCAGGCGAGGAGGGCTTGAGATGCTGTGCGACCTTGTTGCGACATGACGCCGTCGCCTTTCAAGATACGCTGGTCTAAGAACTGTCCGATGCCAGGCCAGTCTTGAAAAGCCTTTTCTCTGCCGGTGCATATCTTGAAGCTTGTGCAGGAGAGGCTGCACGAGGTGTTTCGCTAGCACGGACGCGAGCTGCGTGCGAAGCTAGCAGGCAGCTCATGCACAAGGCTGGTGTCGGAGGTGGTCATACATGCGCAGAGAGTCTGCGTTGACGACCTCCAACTCTGCCATTCCTTGCCTGCGGGCTCCCAAAACTACGGAAGCATCTTGAATCTGGATCTCGGAAACTCTGTTTCTCGAATCCCTCTTAAAGGAGCCGTTGCAAACCCGAGGTATCGGATGTTTATGCCTCTGTGGCTGTCTCTGTAGCCTGCCTGGATTCAGAAATTAAAACATAGCAGTGTGCATGACGCCTTAGGCCAAGTACGTAGGGTCCTCAATAATGCCCTATACGTAGATTAGGGAACCTGACGAAAAATAGTGGCAATCGTTCCGACCCGCTGTCCTTCTATCATGAAAGACGATTCCTGACAAACCCTTGGGCTCACTGAATGGATCACGCTTTAGCATGTAGGGGGCAAGGTTCATGCGTTTCGTGCTTTAGGGCTTTGGGTTCTGCCACATTTCTTAAGGCTATGTCTGCTGTGCTTCTGGGGGGCTTCTTCCCTAAAGTAGCTCCTCGGGACTTCCCCAAAGCGTCGGAAGCAGCACGATGGTTGCTCAGCAAGACCATGGTGCAGGGTTCGAAGGATGTAGGGGACTCAGAGTTGAGGGTTTAGGCTTTTAGAATCTTTGGTAGGGTTTGGGGCTTAGGGTCGAAGGTTGGAAGGATTGAGGGCTCCAGGGTTTAGGGCTTGGGATGTCAGATTCTACGGCAGCATGCATCTGGGGGCCTTCGAGATGCTCAGGGTTTCTAGCTGTCCTACTCTGGGCTTTGTCGGCTCCGTGGTGCTCTGAAAAGTCTTTTCCCGACCGCTTAATGGTAGGTTAGAAGGTGGGTAGGCCTTGAGTCATTAAATTCTCCTACTGCCGCCGCTTTAAGCGAGCGGAGCGCATCTCCTGATGGCCGCTTTGGGCCAATGGCTGCCAGTTGGGCTTACGACACACGATCCTCCCACTGCTGATGACCGCAGTACCTAAACATGGAAGGCTTCCCTGGATAAAATCAGTAAAAATCAATAAAATCTCTGGCTTGTCGCATATGGGGCTTTTGGATTCTGAGCTCATGGGATTTATGTTCAGAGGGCCCTCTACATTCAGCAAGCTACATGCACCTTGGAAGGGAGTCATGTGCATGAGTCCCCAAATCCTGCAGCCTGTCTCCGGGGTAAGCATTTTCTGCTGTTGGAGGAACCCAAAACGATAAGCATACGGACAAGGCGCATCTGCGGGCCTCTATTGCCCAACCTAGAGCCTAAACCTAGGAAGCCGACTAATCGAGAAAGCTAGGGGTCTATGTGCTGCTGACAACCACGAAGGCCCTGCTAGGTAGGGCCTTTGGGATCTGAGAAGATCGCCCTTCAACGCCTGAATCCTTGATTTTGCAAGCAGCATCCCAGGACTTAAAGCCTAAACACAAGAACCTTGAGCCCTGAAGCCCAAACCTAAGAACCCTAATACCTCAGCCCTGAAGCCCAGACCCAAGAGCTAGTTTGCAACAGAACCCCACCGGGGTCTCACCTGAACCCAGAGGCAGCTGCTGACCAACGTCCTGGACGACGAGGCTATGAAGGCTCCTAATACTTGGAACAGGGTTTCGAAGTATTGCGATCATCTAACTACAATATAATGAACCCTGATTATTTCAGGCTTCGGCCTGGTTTTTGGGTGTAGAGATCCTGTCGTGATTTCACCTTTAAGGGTTGAGACTTCAGGAGGCCCGGATGATTCGGCATAGGTACTGTCGACTGTAGTGCTGATGCTATAGGGGCTACTAGAAGAGAATGTAGGGCGATATTATTGAGTTATTATTGCCAGTTGCTGATTCTGCCCCCTATATTAGAACCCAAAGTGCCAAACCGTAAAACCTGATTACAGCAGTCAAAACCGACGATTCCGGCTTGAGTCTAGAAAGACCCCTGCGAGTTTAACTAGCTATGGGATCACTGAGATCTTGTCGGTCGAAACCCAGTGCCGGGATATGAGTTCACCGTGCATCCCCAAACCATACAACCTCAAGCCTACTTGGACGCCAACCCAGACCCTGAACCCTACAAACACGAATTGCCTAAACAAAACCCTATAAGCACTAAACTAATTGACCTTATACCCTAAACCCCTGTAATTGAACCCCAGAAATCCTTTACCCTAAACCCTGGAGCTGTAGCGGCTACGCAGCGACATCCCAAGACCATCCCGAGGTTCCTGGTCAACTCTAAGATTTCTGGCTCCTAGTGTTTCTCTCCTTGAGGTCCCTAAGGTTAAGGCAACAACGCTTAAAAGTGAGGGTTAAGGTTTTCAGGGGTGAGGGTTCAGGATTCACGGATGTTCCTTATTCGGTTTTTAGGAGTTTAGGGTTCTGGGATATCCCCGGAGCCCGAATCGCCTCATTCTTCAAGCTTCTGCTTGCCACCCGAAACAACTGATTGGCTTAGCGAGGCAAAGTCTAGAGCTCGGCGTTGCTAGGAGCGCAAAGAGTCGCATCAACAGATGCCTCTGCCACAGGTCATACCCCTTAGTATAGTGAGGGCTCTATTCTCGCAGTCCCGCTAGAGCGGATAGGGCTTAGGTAGCATAAAATACAATATCGCACTACAGGGGTAAGTAGTAGCACAAGCCAAACCCTGAACCCCGAATGTCGAGAACCGCCTGCAGAAGATTCGATCTAAGAATCTCCAAACCTGAAATCGCAAGGAGCGCGGCCTCAGCTGTTATGGTAGACGGCCTAAGAGTTGGCGGCTGTCGCGGATTTTGGGGTTGCAGGCTCAGGGTGCAGGTTAGAGGGAGTTGGAGGTTGAGGGTTGGGGCGGGCTTCATGACGACCTTGAGGATTACACAAAGAAACGGCTGGAGACCCCGCTTTCTTAGGGGAAGCTTCGGTTGTGGTTGCTGTTGCAGGCTGTTCTGTTGCCGTTGCTGCTGCTCTTGCTGATGTTTGCGGTTGCCTGTGCTGCAGTTGTAGTTGCAGCTGCATTTGTAATTGTTGTTGTTGTTGTTGCTGCTGCTGCCGTTGTTCTCGCTCCCGGGAATTTGTTGTGCGGTGACACTGTGCTTGCTGCTGTACATTTGAGTAACTACAGGTTAAGGTAGGAGCCAAGGACCGTTACGAAGCCCAAACAGCCCCAAGCCAACCACAACGAGAACAGGACCTTCCAGTGACGTGCGGCAGAAATCCTGCAATACTCAACCCGCTCAGCTACGACCCTAAGTAAGCGCGAAGTAGCTGAACAAACGGTCAATGCATAGGCGCCTCTTCCAGAAAAGCTCGAGAACTCCTTCTGAATCCCCAACTCTACATAAACCCAAGATAAAACCTTCGAAGAACCCTCAAAGGACTCTGTAGTCTATAGATATGCAGACCTCAACCTCTTTAACAAATCCCAAAAAAACCTTGGGATGCTTGCGACTGAACTCCTGAGCTTCCACTCTTTAACAAATCCACAAAGCTTTGGGAGATTCTGAGCTCCGAGCTGCGAGGCGACCTGACCGGGTGCTGCCGACGGAGCCGTTGGGGCGACGTAGGCCTGCAGTGGCGGCGGTTTAGGGTTTTTTGGGGGTTGGGGTTTAGGCGGTTCTCTTGGTGCCGTAGAGTTTAGGGCTTGGGGGGTTTAGGGCTCGGGGTCACAGGGTTCTTGTAGGGAAGTAGGTGGCTAGGAGAAATTGCTTCTTTGGTGTTTTGAACGAAGCCTATGCACTAGGATAGGAGTTTCGGGTTCCGCGTTTCCGTCACGTGGTAAGTCTTCTAGCGGTCTTAGGCGGCAGAATTTCTGGAGAGTTTGGATTCGGGCCTTTTGCTTCTCGAGCGTAGACTAGCGCAGTCCCATCTGCTGGTGCTGCTTTGTGGGTGGGGCATGGGCCATACTGGCTACGAGGAGGCTCGGCAGGACGAACACAATGTTCAAGTTCAGGGTTTGAGGTCTACACTCTAGACTGTGTAGGGTTGAGTTTTAGAGTGTAGGGTTAGGATTTAGGGCTTGATGTGTGGAGTGTAAGGGCCGAGTCCCAAAATCCTGAGATGGTAGAGAGTTCGATCTGATTCACACTTGCGTTCCTTCGGTAAACAGATAGTGATACTGTCCCTAAGGGTTCACAACGATGTTCTGACTTCTAATTGCTTCGACGACGCTCAAACCCCTCACAGGCCCAGTAACCAATAATGCAGGCCTCTAACTGATAGACGACCTTTCTTGTGTTTAAGAGCCTTAGTACTCGGATCCTACCATATTTCAGTAATCTCATTTGATCCCTAAACCCTAAACATCCCTAAACCCTACTTCACCAGAAATCCTTTCTAGTCTGCAAATAACCTTAACCCTAAGCCCGGGCCCATGGTCGGGGATAGCCTTCTCCCAGTCAAGGTCGTCGTATTGTGAAGCCAGAGTGCCACGCCTGCACGCTGATCCCAGTCGCGTTAAAAGGGTTTGGGGTGTAACGGTATAGATCATGAGAACACTTAATCTCGCGGTTGCACTTCTTGTACAGACTTTCAAGATCGTTCAGGCCAATGTCGTGTAACTGCAAGCCGCGGAATTACGAAGGTCTGCCCCTCTCGACTGCTGCGAAAATTGAAAGTAGTGGTGCACATATTGCAAGCCGACGGCTTAACGAGGTATTCATCAAAACCATCCCCTGGCATGGGATGCTTTGACTCCGAGCTCTTCCTGGAGCTTCTCTGGACTACAATGCCAATCACCAGAAAGCACATTGAAACAGTACCGAAACCTCTCTATGCCTGCTCATTCAAAGCCAAGTGCATCGGCAGACGACACAAAGAGCCAATTGGCTATGCAGTGGTAAGTTGCTGGGTTTCAGGAACGACGAGGCTGATTTGGTGCTTCAGGAAAAGTAACTTTCATGGTTAGTTCAGGGTTTGGCGGGTATATTATACTATAGTGAAATCAAGGAACCCTTAGGAAAAACATTGGCAATCATTCAGGCCCCTGTTAGGTATTGGCTCCAAAGGCAGATCTCAGCGAAACACTGTCACGGGTGGCGCTCGTGTCAAGCCTGTTGTTGACGAGTGGCCTGAGGCGACGCAAGAGTGCAGTCGGTAATCCCCCCAATCGTCCCGTCTATATGCATACGTATATACCCTTAAACCCTTAATCCTTGACACCCTGAAACCCTTAAATCCTAAACCCCTGCAGCCTGAAACGCCTAAACAAGCTAAAAGCTCGATGGCACTGCATGACGTGTAGAAAACGGTAACGAGAGATGAGGCTGACGACGGCGACAAGACTGAGACGATGACGAACATGATGATGCTGATGCCGAGGAAGATGAAGACGACGATGATGGCGATGCTGCAAAGGTCACATCCAATCTCCTGAGAACGCTGCTGTGACGGGCGCCGCTGCATCTGGGCTGGGGTCGCTGGGTTGGAGTGGATCTTGTCTTTTTCTCTCCGCCGGGGTCCGGCTTGGAGCATAGAGGTTTGGATCAGCACGTCTTGGTGCATGTGCTTTAGCTTGATGAAAACCGGCTGAGTGCCTTGGCATATCAAAGCTTCAGCATTGAAGGATGCTGATTTCTTGGTAACCTCCGAGAAGATAAGCAAAGCACGAAGTATCCCGCACAATCAAACAAGCAAGATTCGCATGCGTGAGCAGGACTACCCGAACAGAGAAGTTCTGTTCCAAAGTTCGCTTGAAACCAGCGGGTCCCCTAATCCCTAAACCCTAAATCCTACAAACCCAATTCTAAAAGCTCCCAATCCCTATTCAACCCTAAGCCCTAAGGCCTCACCCTCCTCTGTCTGCAGACCAGGTGCTACCCGAGTCGTCACGGACTCCGACTTAGGCGGAGCCTCCCTGAGCAGCTTCGGGGCACTTCGGGGCACTTCGGCACTGTGACGATGAGGTTTGGGGCTTCGGCTGCTTAGGTGCTTTAGGGGCTCAGGGCTTCATAGGGTGTAGGGGTGCTTGACTGTGTAGTCTACTGTTGAGAAAGGATACAGGAACAAAAAGATCCAGACGTTTCCTTGTGGGTCGTGTCGTTCAAGATACGGGTTCGGACAGCAGCAAAGTTGGGCCCAGTGGGCTTCAGCTGATTGCCGTGCCAGCTCTCTTGCGGGGCAGACCCGCAATCTGTGCCTGGCATATAATTCTGTCTGGCGCTGACCTCCAAGGCGTATCCCACATAAAGCTGCTCGCCGCGGTCAACAGAAGTTGTAAAATACTTGCGCTGCAGCGAGTGTGCAGTTGAATCTTCGCCCGACTCTTCCAAGACTCGAAAGATGTCAGACCACACCACATGGGACAGTCTGCAGACAAGTGTTTTGGATATGCGGCACCACCTTTAAGAGCCAGGGAGGGAAGTCTTGACTCCTGGCATCGGCCCTGAGAACGCTGTCTGCCCTTCACGTCCCCGCGAGCGAAAGCACAAAAGATTCGTGCTGGAAGCCACAAGCCCCACACCTCGAACCACTATATCACGGACCCCAACGGCCCAATGCATGCCAAAATCTCCCTGCAACGAACGCAATCCATGCCCCCCGCCCCAATCCTAAATTCCAAATGTCCTATGCATCCCGACGGGACTTACGCCAACATCCAAGTTGCCCAGGAATTGAGTAACGAGGATTTGGGTTTGTCGGTCTGCAATACCCCGAGCCCTTAAGACCAAATCCTGACCTGAACCCCTGAACCCAAAGTCCTAACAGGGCGCACTTCTAGCCCCTCGAAAGCCCCGAAGCCGTGTCCCCGGAAAAACCCGAAACCCTTTAAACCCTGAACTTTAAAAACTCCAAACCCTAAACCCTAAACCCTAGACCTAAACCCCAAACGTAAACCCTCTCATCGTCAACTTGAGAACTCCTACAGTCCCAAAGCCCCCGCCCTCCTGAACCTTAAGGAAGCCTTTCTTTAAAGACTCGGCCGAAGCCAAAACCCCCAAACCTTTAAGAAGCCCTGCCGAAGACACCTCTCGCCCAGAAAAGCCCGAATGCATATGCAACCGACAAGTCTGCTTCTGGAAAACTCGTAGCTGTTAGTAGCTAGTAGTACGTTTCTCAATGAGGAAAAAGCGGACCCTCCGAGAGGCCGACCTCGTGTCAGTCGGCTCCTCTTCCGCCGGGGCATTTTCCTGTGGAGCCTTGCGACAGTCACGAGTTCAAAATTTGAGGCTTGGGGATTTCAGGTTTAGGGCTTGGGCTGTTAGGGCTTAGGGGGTTTACGGGATTCAAAAGTCTTGAGGATGAGGACGTAGGGATGGAGGATTCGGGGGTTCAGAGTTTGGTTTCAGGTGTTAAGGGCTTAGGAGGTTCAGAGAGTCAAGTCATGAGGTTTAGGGTTTGAGGTTGCTTAGGGTTTTAAAGCTCAGCTTTACACGGCCTTGGCCCTAGCAATAGGACCTTTGTAATTAAGGGGCTCCTTTTGTGGTTTCGGGGCTTGAAGGGTTGGAGTCTCGGACAGAGAGGTGTTGAAGTTGTCCTTCAGACCTGCAAGACCCTGAGGCCCCAGGTCGAACCATAAGAACCTATGTACCTTTACTCTCCGGGATACTTTCTTTGTTGGTCTAAGCACAACTTCATATGGAAGATCCTATGAGGTAGCCCGAAAAGGCACTACGATGTAGACTACAGGTAGAACATACCCATCGGCCGTTGTATGCTATAAGGGTACGTTCTCAGGACTGGGGTCATTACATGGGCCTGTGGGGTTCGAGGTATTTTGTAGAAGCAGTCCATGGCAAAAGGATCCGGGGGCTGCAGGGCTGAATTCCCAGCCTTGATCCCCAAATTCTAAACGGCTCCAAACCTGTGCTCACTGCACAAAGCCCTCAAGGATGCCTGTCGGCATGTACGGGGATGCGCTGATGTAGGTGTTTTCGCAAAGCAAAACTCCCTGAGCTCTACAGGAAGCAGCTTGGCAGTTTCAATCCCTTCAGGTCTGCAATGAAACTACAGTACGGACATGTGTGGAATGCATTGGCTCCAGCAGTTGCACCGAGTACTTCGCCAAACCATGGTAGCTCAAAAGAGGGTCATCCCAAGCTTGTTGGCGCAGGATGACAGACTCATCTTCAGGCAGCCGTGAAGTCACGCTAATCCACGTAGTCCCTATAGCCTAAACCCTAACAGCACAACCCCTTAAAACTTTGGCCCTAGACGCCTCGCTTCCCAAGACCTCAACCCTTAAGCCGTTTACACTAAACTACCCAAACCCCACCGAAGCAAAAACGCCGGAAACGCCGAACACCTTCCAAGAACCCTAAAAGGAAACCCCTATACCCCAGCTGCCCTGCCTGCATCTCCTCCGGAGCCTCCTCCGATTGCTCCATGTCCAGGCCAACAAAGGGTCCACACAAGAAAATCCGGGGTTCTTGTAGGCTTGCATAAGGAGTTTAGGGTTTAGGGTTCTTCAGGGTTTTGCAAGGGTTTAAGAGGGCTTAGGGTTCTGATAGGGTTCTGATAGGGTTTATGAAGGGATCTAAGGATTTGCACGGCTTTCGCGCAGGATTTATTGAAGTCTTCTGGCGGTTTTCGTAGGGTTTTATACCGGATTTGTCGGATCGGCGGACTTTCGCTCTTAGGGTGTAAGGCTGGCGGTTCAAGGGTGCATTAAGGTGACCCAAATCCAAATACCCTAGGCTGAGGCTTTGGGAGTGTGGGGCTTACCTCTTGAGCGCTTTCTGTCACGTGTGCCTAGTACCCCTTAAGTGAGGAATACTCTTTGCGTATCCTGAATATGACTTGAGGTACATGCCTCAATTTCCAGGGGGCCTAGGGCTCTCTGGAGTTTTCCAAAGGCTTCAGGTTGGAAGATGGGACACGCGCTCCTGAGCCAGCCCCTTTCCCATGGAGTGCAAGGCAGCCACGGGAGGATGCTTCAAACCAGGGGGCTCCTTGTCACAATCAAGAGGTTGGTATTGAAGAAACCCTAAACACTAAACCCTAAATTGAAGGGCTGCACTCAGTTTCTGAAATTCGCATACGGGAGTCTGTCAGTCTCATCTCTGCGCAACCCAGGCCCACAGAGAAGGACCATGACTTTCATGAAGCATAGACCCTAAGCCTGACTAAACTTAAAGCTACAAAAAACATGCAAAAACAAGGCGTACAGGGCATAAGACATGGTTTCCAAGGTTTAGAACACTCCGGTTACATGTCAAGGTTTATGGTTTGGGGGTTTACATGATCCTGGTTCTGCAACGACAGTACTTCGTGGCTCTAAGGCTCTACCCAAAGGTAGCAGTGGTAGCAGTAGTCGTTGTCGTAGTAGCAGTAGTGGTAGTAGTAGAAGTAGTAGTAGTAGTAGTAGTAGCAGCAGCAGCAGCAGCAGGAGGAGGAGGAGTAGTAGTAGTAAATTAGCAGCAGTAGTAGTAGTGGTAGTAGTAGTAGTGGTCGAGGTAGCTACGAATACTGCGTACTAGGTACGCGGTACCCTGCTAGGCATTATAGGCTAAGTGCCGGGTGGTTGGTAGTAGGTACTACGCGGCATGTACCACAACACGTTGTACGAAGATGATGGGCGACGACTAGTGTGAAGACTACCACTACTACGGCCACTGCCATCCCACTGCCACTACTACTCCGAGCCAGAAAACCTGATCTGCCAACGCTGCCCCAAGCACACATCCGGGCTTTTCTTCTCATTCTTTCCGCTTCGATCCCTTGTCCGCTGGACCTTGAAGGCGAAGATTAACTCTTCGGGTTTGCTTTGGGGTTTAGGCAGTGGGGCTTCAAGGCTTGGGCTGAGTGGCCGGGAAAGGTTGGATGACTGGAGACTCCCCAAAGTAAACTAGTAACTAGTATGGTTCAAAGAGGGAGCGGGGCAAGCTATGGGGCAAGCGAGCATTCAGGAGTCCAGCAGCCGGTTAAAAAGATACAGGCCTTGCAGGAAAGAGGTCTGATCAAACCTACTGAGTCACACACATTTAAGGCTGCTGCTCACGGGTTTACCGTTTCATGCCAACCCAAGTCCCGAAATAGCACTACCCAACACGAAGGCCAAAGGCTGTTGAATACCCATGTCGAGAGGCACCTTAAGCGGAACAAGCAGGTTGCTGCTTTGAAGCTTCTGACGCACCAGCACGGGCAAGCCAAATACTGAACGCTGAACTCTGGACCCGAACCCCAAACACTCAGACCCTTAGCACAGCCGAGCACGATGTTGTAGAACCCTCAGGAAGCCACAAACGCCGATGAAGCTCTAAAGAAGCCCGAGTCCGCGAATGACACCTCTGTCACAAGTGCGTACCTCGCGAGTTCCGAGAGTTCAAGGCTGTTGCACACATACCTAGGTACATTACATACAACATTCAGGCATCAATGCGTACGCATTTTCATGCCCATGAAGATGCGTAAAATACCGCTGCGGCAAATTAGAAATTCCCCAAACAAGAAATTCCCAGTCGATCGTTGCAAGCGAAGTTGCCATCGGATCGACCCTCCTGCGAAGGGCTTTCTTCGAGATGTACATAATGCGCTGCAGGGAGCAGGGAATTTAAGTAGTAAGTAGGATGAGGGGTTCCTTTGTGGGTTCCTTTGAGGTGTGGCTTTTGCTTTGGGAATGTTGGGCTTGCTTGGAGGAGCTCAGCAAACAGGTTACTATGATGTAACCGCAATCGGCAATATATCTGACTTAAATATAGCCGTAATTACTGACCAAGCGCCCTGAACATCTTATATTATATCTAATGGTGTAGGCTCTACAACGGGCTGCAGCTCAGGATTCTGGGAAACCCTAAACCTTTAGAAGATGCAAGGTTTGAGATCTTCTCGTGCCCGAGGGTTTTTGTTTTGGTCTTATATAACATTGGGTTTACTGTGACTCCCAACTACCCTCTAATATACCCTAAATACACACTATTGGGACCATAAGGGCTCTATTACAGTGCCATTTGAGGGGGGTCCTGAGCTTCGGATAGGGCCCAAGGAGTGGGAGAAGAAGCGGTTTGGGGCTTTGGGGAGGTTAAGGAGGGTTTAGGGTTTAACACGTCGTAGGGTTCAAACCCCAAGCCCTACAACACTGAACCTAGTGGTGTAGGGCTGCAGGAGCTGTGTACTTCTCAGAGCCCTCTGCAAATCATTTACAATTACCATATGACCCCCTGCAGCTTCATGCCGGAGATCCCGTGTGTCGAACACAGAGAGCCGTCCCTTCCGTCCTCTTTCTTCTTCTTGGCCTGCATCGGGTGCCAGTTCAACTACGGCCTTAATAAGTAGAATACGGTTGGGATCAGCTCATATTGAGTAGCCCTTATGGAATAGTATTTGGCATAGCTACTCAGGCCCCAAATTTATCTTGCATCTAAGATTCTTCCCTCAAGTCTGCCCCTGATGGGTCTCTGCCAAGATAGCGGGTTGATTGCTTCTGAATGGCGCAGGGGACCAGAACTCCAACACGAAGGCATCCAACGTCCCAACTGTCGCACGTGTGTGACTTCCCTGACTGACGCCGGAGAGTGATGACTGTGGCAGGTATGTAATGCTGCTCGGCCTCACCCCACAATACCCTGAATCACTGAACCTAGAGCTTCTACAGCCTCCAGCAAAGCTCACAACGCCCGAAAGCTGTACACCGTAAACCCTGCAGCCGCAAGAGTCTGGTAATAGGGTTTGTGGCTTTTTTATTATATATCTCCAACCCCCAAAATCCTGTAGGTTCGAAGCCCTGCCTCCAACCCTGACCTGATGATACTTAGGTATTCGAGGGGCCTTCGTTTTTAGCATCGCGTTTTGGGCTTTGGGGGTTCTACTACGCTGTTGCTAGGGATGATAAGGTGATAGTGCTGCTGATAATTGCTTGACTCCCTAAGTACCTCTATTGCCTGGGTTTGGAGGATGTGCCGGCTTGTGTGTCAAAGGTCCCTATGCAAAGCCTGCCTGAACCAAGTGTCCTGGTGCTCGTGGCCTGTGTGCTTGGTACAAACCCTATTTTGGAACTGTTACTGGGCCGGTGCAGGACCCAAACCTCAACCCTAAATTCCTAAACTCCTCAACCCTGACCCTCAACTCAACCCTAAACCCAAAACCTGAAGCCCTAAAACCACAACCCAGAAAACCCCCCCTAAACGCAGGCGCCTCCGCAGGCTTCTTTTTCTTCTTTGGCTTCTCTTCCTCGGCGGCCTCTGTTCAAGGCTCCCTTTAAACCCTCTTATAGGGTTGAAAGATTTTAGGGGGGTTCGGGGATTCAGGGATTTCAGGGTTTCAAGGTTAAGGGTTCTAGTTTAACTGTCATACTTCGAAGAACGAGAACTCAACAGGGACAATGAACACGAGACATCGTCATGCTGGACAGAACAGTAGTTGCAAGTCCATCTAATCTATATAGATTCTTGCCCTTCGCGCAGAGAAAAAAAAGCCTGACTCGCCATCAAAAGTGCTAGTCCGCTGCAGTTATCTGAAAAACCCCGACCACAGTGGCCTAGAAGCCTGAACTCTAAACACCCAGACCTCGCCAAAAGATGAAATCTCACATTCTCAATCTCGAAAGCCCTCTCCAGACCGAGCTTTTAATGGGGGTATCCAAAAGTTCCCAAGAACCCTTCGTCTCGCCTTCGGAGGCTCCTCTGCGGGTGCCTCCTCGAACAGGGAAAGTTGTAAAGGAACCCAGAAAAGCCACCCTTACACAATCAGACCTGAACCCCAAACAACGTCGCTACCTGTTCAAGACCTGTTGCTGAATGAAGCCATCTTCAGGATCGCTCAAAAAGTAGGTGTCTTGGGGCCAGGAATTGGAGAAGCTCTAACGCAAGGCTCATATGCGTTCGCTGGGTGCCCCGGGTGGTGGCACAGATGACCATCAACCACGTGCTCCTAAGGAGGACATCCGGGTGGATTTTAGCATCTGCAGGCAATGTGAGCAATCCTTCGAACGACACTTAGGAGGACCAGCTCACTTGTGTTTATGCGGCAGGGATGACTGAGATCGGGTTGTCATCACCTCGAACATATAGGCCTGCTGAGGAACATCGTATCGTGTGCGTTGCGCCTTCCTTTTGGGGGATACAAGCAAGCCCATAAACTCGTGAGCCCTCAAAAACAATCAAGCTTTTGCTTGTCCAAGTTTGACATTGTGTGTGACCTTACGTGTATCAGTCCACATATTTACACATCTAACTATCGCTATCTATCTACCGATCTGTAAAAAAAAACCTACATGCACACCCACGTACTCACATATACACGTTTGTGTTTGCATGTACATATACACGAGGCAGGAAACCAAAACATCAGACCTCGAAAACAGCACACCCCAGAGTTGGCTTAGCAAACAATTTAGAGGACGTGATAGCCAAAATAGGGCCTGGGTATGTAGAATACGCATCTAGGGACTGCAATACTTTGAGAGAAATTCCGACCCATCATATATTGATCTCTTAGACAAAGTCGGCACCAAAACTGCTGGCACCAGCCCTTTCTCACTTTATGCCCCAAACTCGTGCAAATCTCGTGGTTCGGCTTGGGGTCCAGCGTCGGGGCACCAGGACGGACACCCCCAACCTTGGAGAGACCTCTAAACCCTAAACTCGAAGATACCCTAACTGGCACTGGGCTTGTAGTGTTTCATAAAACACTGTTTTTCAAAAACCCTCTAAACCCTAAACTCGAAGATCCCCTAACCCCCCTATCAAAATACCACTGTAGACGAGCGTCCCTCTTCTTGGACTCCTTGCTCGCAGGGGCCTGTGCACTGCACAAGAGCCAAACGGAGCTCATGCAGCGTGTTGGCCGGTATTTTTGTTTCTTTCATGGCGTCTCAAAGGGCAGAGAATTGGAGGCAGAGAGAGAGAGAGAGAGAGAGAGAGAGAGAGAGAGAGCGAGAGCGAGAGCGAGGCAGTGAGCAAAATGGAAGCACACAGGACAGAAGGCACTTGCCCCAACCTAAAATCCCAACTCCGACACCCTGAACCCGGAACTCCAAAGCGTAAATACATCTGCGGATAAGCTTGGCTTCCACGGCATTCCCAGGCCTTGGTGGTCTTCTTGGTCTCCCCAGCGGCCTTCACCGGGCAGATTGTAGCTGAAATTGATCCTAAACCCGGAACAGAACCCTCGAATCTGTGCTTCAGGGCTTGTTGCACAGCCTCAAGACCCTAGCCATAGCTTTAAGGTTTCGGGGGCATGGTGTTCCTAGACATTGGTTGAATAAATCCTTGCTCTTATCTCGCACTTATACTCTTGTGGTTCACAGAATGCTGCGCCGAACTACCTGAGCAGATCCAAAGCAGTATTTGACTACCACCTTGGCGCAGGGATCTTGGGGAGATCAGGATTCAGGATGCTAGGCTTCGTTAAGGCTGAAGGCTAAGATCTGGAGGTTTTGGAGGTTGGCTTTGGCCCCACGGATTCCACGGCTATGGCGTCATCATCTCCCTTGGAATGTGGCCGGAAAGGCCACCTGAAGGGTTGAACCCCAAACCTGAATCCACGAACCTAGAGCCCCAAACCGGATTGGTGCTGAAAGAGCTTGACGGTCGGAAGCTCCGAGTCAGAATACCCCTACGTTACTCGAAACGTCCTTGCTTCTTAGGTTCCCAAGTTCGAAAAAGCTTTGGCAAAAGTCCACCTTGCTCGTCTTCTTCGTCTCAGCCACCTGCGATGGTGCCGTAGTTCGGCTTCTCTAAACGTGTGCAAGATTCGGGGTGGAGGGCTTCCGACAGCCTGCATGGCATCAATGCACTGGAGCGTGGGCGTGTTTGTTTGTGCAAGGATACTTGTATCTACATTCATGAGTGTACAAACAACAAATACGAGGACAAAGACAACATGACTGAAAAGAAAGGATTTTGTGTATGTCCCTCTACATATATACATATATACACATATATATATATATACATATAGACATATTTGTTCATTTATAGTCATATATGTACATGTGTATATACATATATATATATATATATACATATGTGTATATATATATATACATATATACATATATATATATATATATACATATATATATATATATATGCTACCCCCCCCCCTCAGGTACCCAGGTTTTCGTCTTTGTGCTGATAGCACGAAGGAAGTCGGACAGAAAAGGCTGCAAGTGCACGCGCATGCTCGCGATAAGCCGACATATAGTACTAGTAGTGAGCGAGTGTGACAAATTGCAGGGTATGGCGAAGCAGGCCTACTGAAACCCAGTAAGAGAAAGAGCTTTGCACGGCATAGAGGTGATACTATAGCATCCCCAAGGCCATGCACGCAGATTTCGGATCAAGGTGGATAGTGGCTATGTTTAATTGGCTGTCGTTATGGTTTTTTACACACGCAACAATGTCATTGCTGTGGTGGGTGTTGCAGTCTCTCACATGAATTGCTGTGTTCATTGGTTCATACAACCATATATGGAATAAGCCGAAAGCAATGTCATATAGTGTCAGTATACTTGTCAAAGCCTTTAGTCTCCAGCACTGTACAATGATTCATGCGTGTCTGTCAAATTAGCAGTCAATAGCGACAAAAGTATGAAATCGTGTTTCACGACGGTGTGTGTAGGCTTCGCAATTGTTACTGCAAGTATAGTCTCCATTGCCTTAGGAATCCGATCTCCGTTTCTTTTCCCAGTCATGAAACTGCTACATGTTCTGTTCTTCTATATCGAGCTCAAAATGTCAACTGTGGTTTTAATATTACCTCTCACAGTGTTGTTATCACATCTTGTAAACTGCCATTATTCCTGTTACAGTGGTTATCATACTTCACCAATACCAGGCCATTTAGGACCATGTACCACCCGGCTTGTTTAATTTCTGCATCGAATGTTACTGTGTCAATTACTGTTCTGATTGTTCATTCAGACTGCTTCGTATATTGTTCGGGAACCTTGCTTAATAGTAGCCAATTATTATAAAGTCAATGAAGTACCTGCTGAGTCCTGTGTTTTATACATTCTGCTAAGTTGAGTATAAACCTACCACAGAGCACCGCGTGAATACGTACACTTGTGCTTCAAAACACTTCTTGGTAGGATGATGGCTAACCAAGTCACACATTGGCTTGCTTTTTACCTGCTGAGAGTGGGTTGTTAGTCTTCCAAATCAAACATGATCCAACACGCCGGGGCTGCGTGTTACACGCTAGGTTGTATGTTGTAGTTAATTAGTTCGACTATAGTCTTTTCACGTCAGGTGACTTCGACATGTTTAATCCGAGTGCAGTTCATCAAAAGTGCGTGCATCATACAGGTAATATCCATTTTATTGGTCGCAGAATCGTTTTCGAAAGTCTGCACCTACCAAATGGTGACAAGTTGACAACGATGTATGTCAGAATTCTGGTGCACATGGTAGTCTTTTGGCTACGGGCTCTTTGTTTGTTTTAACCACCAGTGCCACACCAAACAAGAATACACAACCACAACGACCAAAGACCCCCATGCAAACACCAAGCAACATAAGTAGATCCTTCTACATTTATCTTAAGAAGTGGGTGATAAGCCAGCTAAGCTTGGTCGTGCAGCAATAGCTTTCCTATAATAAATTTTTGAATCTTAGACATGGAGTACAGCCTTGTATGTGATAAACAGAAAACCCATGAACTGGTGTTCCCACAGTAGTGTCTTCAAGCGGAGACTATGAATTACCTAGCTTCGTGTTGGACCAACTAGTGAGCTTAATCAAGGATGCAAATACCTTACCGGCTTGTCTGCAAAACGCCTCGCACGAGTACGTAAGATCTGCTCAATCGCAACTTTCGGTAACAACGTATTGAAATATGTACTGTGGACAATGTTGGCATGTTCAACCATTCCCATGGATCGGGAGAAACTTCGGGAGCCGGAGCCGCAGTTTCGGGAATAATGGAAGTTGTTGGTAAAACCAGCACTTTCCATGATTCCCCTCAGAGAAATCATGGAAATTGTTGGTTTTACCAACATTTCCAACAATTTCCATGAATTTGGAAAAACCTCGGGAGCCCGAGCCATAGTTTCGGGAATCATGGAAATTGTTGGAAATGTTGGTAAAACCAACAATTTCCATGATTCCCCTCAGAGAAATCATGGAAATTGTTGGTTTTACCAACATTTCCAACAATTTCCATGAATTTGGAAAAACCTCGGGAGCCCGCGCCATAGTTTCGGGAATCATGGAAATTGTTGGAAATGTTGGTAAAACCAACAATTTCCATGATTCCCCTCAGAGAAATCATGGAAATTGTTGGTTTTACCAACATTTCCAACAATTTCCATGAATTTGGAAAAACCTCGGGAGCCCGCGCCATAGTTTCGGGAATCATGGAAATTGTTGGAAATGTTGGTAAAACCAACAATTTCCATGATTCCCCTCAGAGAAATCATGGAAATTGTTGGTTTTACCAACATTTCCAACAATTTCCATGAATTTGGAAAAACCTCGGGAGCCCGCGCCATAGTTTCGGGAATCATGGAAATTGTTGGAAATGTTGGTAAAACCAACAATTTCCATGATTCCCCACAGACAGATCATGGAAATTGTTGGTTTTTCCAACATTTCCAGCACGTTCCATCGATTTGGAGAAAGCTCGGGAGCAACACTACAGTAGACGCTACACTTAGAAGCCCAGGGAGCCACAGTAAACGAAAACGTGCTTTCCCAGAGACGCAATGACCAAGGAACACAAACAAATATTAGGGACAGGGTGTCTGGCTTGAACAGGACACAACCTGGGTACCGGGGGGGGGGGGGGTACCATATATATATATATATATACATATATATACATCTATATACATACAAATATATACATATATATATATATATACATATATATATATATATATACATATATAAATATATATTTACATATAACTCTCCTGGACAGCGGCATGTATGCATTGACACATGCATGATTGTATATACAAGTCTGTATGTATTTATGTAATTAACTATGTTTGGATGTACTCATGCATGGATGGGTGGATGAATGGATGGATGGTTTCCTGGATTGACGTATACGTACATACACTGTGTGCATGAAAGAGAGAACCATGAAGAAACACACTGCAAGGTAAGCGTCGGGGCTCATGGCAGTTCTTAACCAGTCATCCTGTCGGCATCGTACCATCTCTGCCCAACCCAAAACCCTAGACCCGATTAAACCCGAAGCCCAAATCCTTAAAGGCGCTAAGTGCCAAAGCCTGTAGAGCTTTCTGGGGTTTTCTAAGGGGTCATATTTCAAACTCTTCAGGCTCCGGACCCTGAAGTTATCTCTGGCGCCGGCAAGCCTTTTCCTTCTCCTTCTCGGGCTTCTTCGCTTCATCTGCCACCTTCGGCGAGAGTTGGAGGTTCGTGAAGAGTTTAGGATCTAGGATTCGGGATTCGGCTTAGGGTTGAGGCTTGGGATGGGCGTCTCGCATGTAGACAGCTCTCAAACCCCGAACTTGCCAGCCTTGCTCGCTTTCTTCGGCACTTCCTGGCCCAAAGCAGATGGTCCTATGTCTTCATGAACTCTGAATGAAGGAAAGGGGCCTTGCAAGCGATAGGAATAGGGCTTAACAGGGCGATCATAATGCGAGAAGGATCAGGCGACTTGTTCAGCAGGACTACATATAACCCGCTGGTTGAGGAGCTTCGGATCCTGCTCCTTGTGAGAGACTTCGTGGAGTAGAACATGCCCCTTCCTCAGAACCAAAGGTGAACTCTAATGCAAGAATCTTCCCGGACGTTTGGCCTTGTAAGCCCTCTTCCGTAGTTTATACCCTTCACTTCGTTTCACTTTTTTGCGAACACACACAGAGGCACACATGTTCGTTCGCAATGCAATCTGGCAAATTAGCGCGAAATGCACAGGCACGAGACACACAGCCACGAAGTTGTGCGAAGCTAATCAAATCTGGGTTCAGCGAACCAGAGAATAGGTCTCCGACAAACAAGGCATCGACAACAGAAAATGCGATTCAAGACATCAGCGAGTGCAGAGCCAGAAGCTGCTTAGCTGAACACGGCTCTGAATAGGGCGAACTTGTCAAGCTGCTTACTGACTAGGTCCGCACCTTTCCTCACAGTCCCCTGAACCACAATACCCTAAAGCCTGCCTGCCTAATAATGAAGGGTCCTTGATGATTTGGGTGATGACATCACGCAGAGAGACTATATGGGAAAACCATTACTAGTTCTTCAGGCCCAGATTGAGTCTAAACCCAAAACCCTAAGTTGACAATGCCGCCAGAAGCGCTAAAAAGAATTAAGACAACTTGGAGGTTCATGGTAGATATACTTATAAGCCATGTTAGGGGACTTATAACCCCACTTATCACTACCCATGAACCTCCAGGAACAGAATGGCGTCCCGATTTGTAGGGAGCCATTGACAGAGCTCGGCGACTGGTCACGAAGGGTCTCGTCAAAAATGTACTTCAACATCGAAGAGGATCCCCACTATGACTACTTATATATAAACCATGTTAGGGGACTTATGATCTAAGACATATTCATAGGTTAGTTGGAAGATCTCGGGACATGGGGTAGACTATGGAGGACTGCCACCTGTCCGGCCCTTACCGTGGAGTTTGGGGCCACCGGACACCCAAAGAGAAGTAAGGCAGCATGCATCCCAGGTATGCCTCGGGTGCTTTCGACTTCTTCGGCTTGTCGTCTGCCGCCTTCTGGGTGGGAGGGGACATAGCAACAAACCTTTAAACCCGGAAACCAACTTCTTGACAGGCCGAAAAGCCGCAAGGACCTGGGAGCTCTGAATCCGACATCGCGTGCACAAGCTATGGATCTGGGGCGTTGGGCCTTTAGGCTTAGAGTTTGGGCTCAGAGGATGTGGGGTACTTCGGATGCTAGGCTTCTGGGTTAAAGGTCTTCAGTAGAAAGCACCCTGAAAGACCAGTGAAGCTGTACAGGCTTTTCAAACACCCGACATGCGCAAGCCCTATGATTCTTGCTGTCTTGCCATAATACCGATGGTCCAAAACAAGTGCCAAAATCAGCATCTGCCAACGCAACTGCTCGGCCCTTTGCCAAAGCAGTGGCTCAGAAAGCAGGTTGTTGTAGTGAGATTATTAACTTAACTAGAGTGCTGTAAACCTACGAACTTCTCAGTATCAATCATGACTGAATCTGGCAGCGCACCGCCAACCCTAAAACCGGAACTCCAGAACCCTGAACTGCAAGTCATAAACCCTACACTGCACCATAAACTGCAAACCGCCCCCCAAAGGCCTGAACCCGAGCAACCCTTCCCGCTCCCCCCACCGGCGACCTCTGGTGCTTTGGATTTCTTCGGCTTGCCTTCTGTGGCCTTCTCGGACAATGCACCGACACTTCATCTAAAGAACCGAAAACTGACGAAAGCCTCTGATCTAGTTCTGAGGAATGACCCCATAAACTCTGGGTTGCTGAGGCTTTCATGGGTTTTTGAGTTTTGCAGCGCTAGATGTTCAGGGTGTTTTGTGTTTGTGGGGTTTTGGGGCTTCGTGTGGCTTTACGTAAGACTTGAGGAACTTTAGTTAGGGTGATGAGGATTCTGGGTTTGGGGGGGCTCACAAACCGACCGAAGCGGGCCTAACCAGTAGATTCGGGGCATGTTGTTGCCTAGACGCAGACATGCTTTGAAATTAAGGCGCGGATTTGATGCGGTAAACCTTTCAAGGAGTGCTTGGCTTGACAAGGATTCATGCAACGAGTCTCGAAAGAAGGATCATTCCTGCTGCTGTTCTCTATGATCATCTGTTGGGCAGTGGGGACAATGATTCTCCAACTTTCGGCAGATACTGCACGATCGTCCGAACCCCCACACACAAGCAATCCATGCCATGCCTTCGTAGTCTTCTTGGGCGGCTCTTCCTGAAACTGAGCGGCCAGAAAAGCGGAACTATCTCCAATCCAGAAATCTGGTTTTTCTGCTTGCGATTTGGAGTTGAAGGCTTTGGGTTTCGGCCGGGTTTAGGCTTTAGGGCTAGCTTTGAAGCTTTGTAGGGTAATGCAGTCATAGGGTGTCGAGGCTTCGGGGTATCGGGGTTTCGGGTGCGAGGCTTCTAAGGCTTGTTTCTCCTGTGGGCGTTGCAGTCGCAGGGTCCTTTGGACAGGATCAGGGGACTTGGTAAGGAATAATGCATGTGTAGCTATACTGAGATCTACTTTGCACCGCAAGCAAGGTGCCTGCAACCCTGCTCGCCAAGTCAGCTTCATGCGTACGAGGCCCTTTCAGGCAGAGGCATGAACCTCAAGGCTTCGTTGTGTTTCTTTTACCGCTGACTGAGAGGACAGGTCGGGGGGTCCCCCCAAAGCTCTGTTGGATCTCGATTGCTGGACGGCGCCTAACCCAAGGCCAGAGTGGGGTGTACAGGTTTACGGATGACTCCCAAGCTGTGCTGCTGCTATCTGCTGCCGCTGCCGCTGCTACTACCACTACTACTACTACTACTACTACTACTACTACTACTACTACTACTACTACTACTACTACTACTACTACTACTGCTGCTAGTGCTACTGCCAATACTAGGGCTACTGCTGCTGCTGCTGCTGCTGCTGCTGCTGCTGCTGCTGCTATGACGACTACTACTACGACTCCGACTACGACCGCGAAGAAAACCATGACGACTCCTGATCACTGCTACTATTTGCTACTGCTTCTGCTCGAAGCCCGCCATCCAAAAATGCTGATGCACAAATCTACGTGGGCTTACGCTGTGCTATACGGGTATACATACTGCAAGACTCGAACAGCAACCAGGGGCTCGGGTGGCAGATCTACAAGGACAATAGAAGCGTAGTAGCTTACAGTATTCCTATATAGTTCCTACATACCTACATCAGAATATGCCCAAAGATCCTACTCCCAGATATACTCAGGAAGTCTTCAGGAAGAGGATGGGTTGCCGAAGGATCCTGATCATCAGGACCCCCAAGCATAAGGCACCTGCAAGTGTAAGCAATACTCCCTAGCCCCACAAAATTCCAATTCTTCAATTTTACTTTCAGGCCCTTAAACCTCCGCTAAGCACTAACAACTTAGCTCTACTAGTGAGAAACCCATCTCTCCACGCAGCGTCCTCGGGTGCCTTCGACTTCTTCGGCTTCTCCTCGGCCGCCTGGGATTCCCAACTCCATGAGATGTCTAGGGTATGAGGGTTTAGGGTATTGGGGTTTAGGGTTTCTGAGATCTTCGCAGTTCCGAAATATGGCGGTGATCCTGACGAGCAAAGCCTATGATACCCAAACAAATAAGCCGTGGATCGACAGTTGATAAGTTTGTGTGCAGCCCCATGCCGGCAACCCTCAAAAACTCGCGTGAACCCCGAACCCTGGACCACGGGTTCAAAAGCTCACTGCGGCAGGGGTCTAGGGATCGGGCATCAGAGTTTCGGGCTTCGGGTAAGCATCGCCCCTGAGGCCGATGAAGTTCAGCTGGATAGAAACACATCTCTGTAGGAGATATGCAAAGACATGTGTACATGCATGTGCATCATTATATAAATATATACATTCTTTAACTGCATAGTTAATTTATTAACTACTAAATGTTTAATTACATAATTAATTAACTGACTAATTAATCCATGAATGTATTACCGAACTATCTGAATGACAAATTATTACTTAATCAGCGAATTAGTTAATTAAATAGTCAATTATTTAGCTGGTGAATTAGTTCATTAATTCACAGAACTGTTTAGTTCCCTAATTTCTTTTCGGTAGTTCATTAATTAACCTTAACCAAATAATTATTTGGTTGGTTGATGAAACAGAGCGAGAAAGAAGAAGACGCAGGAAAGGCCTTGGAGGTCTTCTTGGTCTCTTCTGCGGCCTGCACAAGGTCGGGAGTCCAGCTAAGTTCTGAGCTTTTCGTTAATAAATCTTGTAGCTATGTTGGTGGGATTTCATCATGCCTGGCATAGATCTGCCCCGGAATAGGTCCTCTGTGCTCGGCATTTTCGGGTGTCATGTCTTCCTATGATCTCTTTTCCTAAATTGTGTGCTTCTGACGGCGTTTAATCTTGGGATGTAGCAACGGCTTTGGACAACTATCTGTGGTCGGTCGCCTAAGTCCTACACGACACCCAGAATCCAACGCCCACGTGGTGCAGTGAAGCCCTTGTCCGGCGGGCCCAGAGGAACTCAATTGAAATTTTGGCGAGTACACGGTTACTCAGCCCGTGGAGCATCTTGAAAACCGGTCCCCACAAGCTTGCAGCCTCAAGCCTGAAATCCGAAACCCTTGACTCCCAAGCCTGAAAGCTCAAAGCCTAAACTCCCAATGCAACTCCCAATGCATAGCCCTCAACATGAAGCCGAGTCCCCGGACCTTCGAGGTCTTCTTGGGCTCTTCGGCTGCCTGCAACCGATACAGGGGCCTTAATGAACAGGCTGCAGCTTTGAGGTATATAGTAATTATGGTATAGTATGGGTGCTCAGGACTGTACGGGGATTTTCTGAACGTCGGAGTCGACTACGGTGCCGTGGGCCTTCTTGGTTTGTATTCTGGGATCTCCCGAAAGCCTGTCGGTTAAGTCATAAGGCCCCACACCTCGTCAAACCCCCACTGACAAGAAGCTCCCCAGCCCGTGGAAACAGTTCCACGAAACCTTGAAGCTTCGACGGACTTTGACGGAGCGTCTGCAAGCCTCCAACATCCTGAAACCTCCAATCGCTAAACTGTCTACTTTGACGCCAATACCTTGCACCAAACCTTTTGCAAGCCAAACCTCACATCCCAAACCATTGCGAAAGCCTCTCAGCGGTTTAGTTAAGATTTGAACCTTAAGCAATAAGTGCCGAAAGCCTGAAAAGCCCGCTGCCTTCAACCAACGAACCTACAACTCGGAGCCCGAATCCCGTAATTCGTAATCCCGACGCCCGAAACCCCAAAAAACCCAAACTCCAGAAGCCCAGGCCCGAAGCAAAACCCAGGGCTCCTTTGAGCTTTTCTTGGGCTCTTCGGCTGCCTCGGTCTGAACATAACTTCTGTGTCGGTTGAAGGCTGTGGGGCTCTGCGCTCGTAGGCTTCCGGTTTTAGGGTTTGGGGGTTTAGGGTTTAGGGCTTTAGGGTTTAGGGGTTTAAGGGTTCAGGGTTTGTAACGGGTTAGGGTTTATTGGGGTTTAAGGGTTTAGGGTTTTAGGGTTTAGGGGTTTAAGGGTTCAGGGTTTAGGGTGTATAAGGGTTCAGGGCTTTTTAGGATTGGGGGTTCAGGGTTCTGGGGTTCCTGTCATGAGCCTTGTTGGCTTTGCGGCTGAGGATTGTAGGGAAGCCACCGCAGTCCCTGTAAACCTTGAAACCCTGCACACCCGAAACCATTACCTCAAATTCCCCAAACTTTCAACCTAGTAACCCCGTATGCCCCAAACCTTGACCCCCTTTTATCCCATACTCGCTACAAGCCCTAAACCCCCGCAACCCTATGTTCCCTGAGCCCTAAACCCCCGAGCCCCATGTTCCCGAAGCCCACAACCCGTTCCCATATTGCCTCAGCCCTACCTTAACCCCGAAGAACCTACATTTTTGAGGACTTATATACAGAAATCATAATAAGGAACCCCAGAAAGGTTATGCAGGGTTAAGGTAAGCTTCAGCCGCCAAGACCTCCGCAAAACCCTTGCAGCTGGCCTTGGAGGTCTTCTTGGGCTCTTCGGCGGCCTCTTGGGTTCGAAAAGAGGCCTTACTAACTAGAATAAGGCCTTCGGGGACATATGTATGCATTACAGGACTATACGTACTAGAAATTAAGCTTTGTGGACATAGCATAGTGATGTAGATAACCACTTCCATGGTATTCCTATGTAGTAAGCAACCCTGAGCCAAATTAGGGCTTGGTCTGCTCAACGGATCCGGGGACATAGTAAAGTAGGGCTACAAGGCAACTCTAGTTCTCTACCGGTATAGTCTACATGCAGAAACCTATAACCTTACTTCCTCAGTCCACTGACCTTTCAGGATTGTGAAACTAATGGAGTAGAAGCTTTCGGATTGAAGGATGCTAGACTAGGGTCATAACATGTCATAACCGTTGCGATTCTGCAACGACGTTGCGGTTAAGAAACCTTGCTCGGTCCGGGGCCCTTTCGGCCTGTGCTGCAACTCTCCCACCCTGCCTTGGTGGATGTTTTGGTGGCCGGCGCCTGCAGCAATACGTAAGGATTCGGGTTTAGGGTCTACTCGTTAGCCCAAAGGGTTTAGGCGAGAATGTAGGCGAAAATGAGAGGATATAGAATTATGGGCTTAACCGCGCACAAATGCCTACGGGATCGTTTTCTCTTGTATACCCCAAGAACGGTACTTATAACCTTACTTGCTAAGTCCTCTTAACCTCCAAGTAAGGCTTAGGGTCTGAAGGATTCGGGCTTTGGGAGTTCACAACTCCGGGTATTTAACTGAGGTTGGGTTACCCTCGAGGCCCAGTTACGTTGAAATGCCTAGGTACACTGCTTTTGATACATATGGTACCATATATGCGCGCCAACCTACTGCAGGCGTCGCGCCAGCACGCTAGGTTTCGGTTGAGGGGTTCACGCCTTCATCACAAAACTAATGTGCAAATTCTGGGTGCCTTGGGATTCCAGAGATGCAACAATTCTCAGTGAAGCCCTGCGGGCTTCGGCGCTCTTTGCAGGGTTTTGGGCCCAAAGACCATACTATATAAGGCTTTTGAGCCCTAAACCCCTAAACCCCTAAAGCCCTAAAGCCCTAAACCCTAAACCCAAAGACCATACTATATAAGGCTTTCCCTAAACCTCTAAACCCTAAACCCTACTTTGTCAGGCTCTTGGGCCTATGTTGATGCCCAGGGCAGTCCGAGCTTCCGGCCTTCTCGGGTTTCTTCGGCTCCTCGGCCACCTGTCAGCTGTGCTCCGAGGAGCGAAGAGCGGAGACTTCAGGGGCAGTTTGGGGCTTAGGGGTTTAGAGTCTAGGGTTAAGGGGTTAAGGGGTTTTTGAGTTTAGGGTTTTTTTCTTAACCCTGAAAAAAACCCACGTTTTTTAGGACTTATATAAGGAAATCATGATAAGGAGCCCCCCAAAAAAGCTAGGTTATTCAGGGTTAAGGTAGGGCCCGAAAGCTTAGGGCTTGGGGTTGGGGGCTTAAGGCTTGGAGCTTCGGGGCTTTAAGGCGAAAAACAGGGGCCCCCAAAAAAAACACCTTGATACTAGTTTGGGGCGCATACCGATTGCAGTAGAATCTACCCCCAAGCCCAAGTTTAAGTCAAATTACATATAGGCCGCTCTGATTTCAGATTTCAAGGTCCAGAATTCGAAGGCTTTGCCTGGCCATCACAAATTGGAAGCTCTGTTTTTGGCTTTCTGTGTGCTCGGATGAACCTGTATGGGCTTTGGGGTAGCTTGTTGTAAAGGTCACAGATGCGGGCTACATACAGAGATCCTGACCCATGCGAGGCCCGAAAAACCTCTTGCGCGGAACGGAGTGGATACGACCACAAACAATTCAGGCCACAGAGCACGATACATGAAACCCTAAGCCCCCAACCCCGCCCCCCCTCCAAAAAAAAGAAAACACAAAAACACAGTCCAAACCCGAAGCCCTAAACCCTAAACCGCAACATGTTCAAAACCCTGTACTCCAATCACGAAGCTCTAAACCCTAAAACCTATATACCCTAAGCCCCTCATCCTAGAATCCCCAAACCCCTAAACTCCTAAACCCCAAACTCCTAAACCCAAAACCCTAAGCCCTATGAACTCTAAAACACCCCAAGGCATCAGCTGCACCGCGGCCTTCGGCGCTTTCTTCGGAGGATCCTTTGAGGACTGTACTCAGGGGCTTGGGGGACGGGTCAGGGTAGGTGTAGGGTTTAAGGGTTTGTTCTTTAAAAGTGCAGTGGCCTTTGTCCATATGAGGGGGTTAGGGTTTAGGGTTTCGGGCTAGGGGTAGAAGGGTTTTGTAAGGGTCGCTGGAGATACCAGCACCGTTTCCCTAGTTGCTTCTACCCCAGACCCTTCTCCAATGTCCAAGTGCTTCGGAGTTTGCAAGTATTCTATGGACCTTGCTGATTCGAACAGTGTTTCGGGGGATCCTATACTCTACATATGCTTGGAGAAACCTACGAAGTAATACTCTAAACTATTCAGACCCCCACAGTGCAGGTACATTTCTTCTGCATATACAGGGGGAACCTCCCGTCCAATCAAATCAAACCACGGTGCCTCGGGTGCCTTCGACTTCTTCGGCTTCTCCTCCGCCTGGCGACTAAGGGGTTTAAGTTTCGTCAGGACTTACAGCAAACCTTAGACAGGAAGAACATGGATTTAGGATGGATAATGATGTTCCAACTTTCTGGCTTCTACTCTAGGGCTCTAGGGCTTTAGTATTTAGGGGCGTAGAGCCACAGAGTTTAGGAGTTTAGCGGTTTAGTGGTTTGGGCACACGCTGCGGAGATTTCGGTCAACCTGGTGTCCAGCACAGCTGTTGTTTTCTCGTAGAAAGGTCGGTTGTTGGCATACTGTCTACTGAGTTGTACATCGTCCGCAGAGGAACCTCTCATACCGGACATCTTCCAAGATCGACGAGGAGACCCCAAGTATTGAGGGCATCTTTTTGAGTTTGTGGCAGACACGGCTGAGGCCTACAATCATCTATCGATATTGATGTGTTCATGATTGTTCACGCTGCTCATATACGAATCACCTTTACTGATTTGTTCTTCGATATTTGGGATTGGGCAAGCTACACCCGACGACAACATGAACTCCATCTCCTGAACCCTAATACGGCATTCCACCGATTCTCCAACAGCCTGATGCAATTTGGGCACATCCGAAAGTGGTTTCTGGGCCTCGTGTTTTCCTGTCGTGTTACTGCCTACTTTGCGTGAGGTCCGATCAGATTCCTTCTCTGTCTCCTCTGTCGGCTTTGGCATGCTGGCCCGTTGGTGACCATGTTGGCATTGTCTGTGCGAGATGCGTTTACTAGTGCCTCGAGCTTTCGGAGAGCTGTACCAGTTCTGAACATGTTGATGGATGTCCCCATTCCTGCAACAGCACTCCAATCGCTTAGTATCTTTCTACAACTCATCAGGCCTTTTTGCAGAAGACGTGTTTCATATGCGAGGTTCAGACGCTAAGGGACCCCCAGAGTCGAGAAGCTGAATAATAGGCTCCATGTCATCCTGATCTTAAGAGAGCCACATGCACAACCCTTACAATACAGCTCAAAACCCATGTCGACACCCTTCACAACCACGTACAACCGTGGTGCACAAACTCTCACTCTGTTAAGCCTTATATACCCTTACAAACCCAAGTCCCTATACAGCCTTTGCAAACTGTTATACTGATTGTAAACCACTGAACTCTTTTACCTCGTTTTCAACGCCTCTACAACCCTCTCTAGCCCATATAAACCCCTAAAGAATCCGCGTCCTCCTTAATTTGATAAATCAACCCCTAGAAACCATATCAACCCCAAGCTCATCAACTCCTCTTATGACCCGTATAGACCCTCAATAACCCTTACATGGGAGTTTCCCAAAACAGGGGACCCTAGTATAGCACCCTAAATAGCAGGATACTGATTATAAGGACCCCAAAATAAGGTACACCGAATTTTCGGAAACTCCTATATAAAGTCTGCTTCCCCCCAACCCGAGGCGCTGCCATCGCCTCGGTGGTCTTGGGCTTCTTCGGCTTTTCCTCCGCTACCTCTTCGGCTGGGGGGCTTCAGGGGGTTCGGTGTTTTGCTGTATTGTGGTGTTTAACGGCAAGTTTCGGGTTTTGAAGGTTTAGGGCTTCGGGGGGCTCGGGTGTAGCATTTGGGGTTTGATGCTTTAGACTTGTAGGCTTGGGGTTTTTGAGTTTAGGGATTTATGAGAGCTTAGGGTTGGGAGCTTGAGAGTTTGGGGCTGATGGCTTCAGGAGTTCGAACTCTTAACGCTTAGGGCTCAAACTCTTATGGGTTCAGTGTCAGGCCAAGGCTTTGGATTGACGGCCCAGACCCGGTGGCGTTTATGGGAGGGTTTGGGAGGACCGGCCGTTGCATGAACTCCTTGTGCGGTAGAGGCAAACCTTGTGGGAATCCTGTCCGGGGAACAGCACCTGAACGCTTCAGGCTCGCAACGGACTACATCACCACAATCGTCTGCATCGTCATCACCATCATCATCATCATCGACAACAGCAAGCACACGTACTCAGCGCGGAAACAAACTGGTGTGAAGGATGCGCGGATGTATCTGTGTCAGTCACACGTGCCTCTGCACCTTAGCTCATGATCCGAGTCACGTCAGCGTGGCACGGGCGATCACAGGAAAGATGACCTTTAACCCTCGAGGCCTCAAGTCCAGAAGATCCAACAGCCCTGAAACCCTGAAACCCAGACCCTTACACGCATTACAGCCTTAAACACCCCCCAACAACCACCAAAACCAAAATCACAGAATCCTGAAAGAAGTCCACAAGCTCGTATAGAACCCGCATTCATCCCGGAACCTTCATTAGATTAGTGTCATTAGTGAAGATGCTACTATATTGTAGCATCCCAAACTGATTTGCCTTGGCGACCTTCTTGGGTGGCTCTTCCTCCCAGGGGTATGGTTTCAAGCAAGGGTTAGGGTTTAGGGGTTGTGTTTTCGGGTTTACATGGTTATCAATTCACAGGTTGGATGGTTTACATCTTGAGGTGTTTGAGTGCTACGAGCCTCGTCGTTAGAGTTTAGGAGCTAGGCCCCCCCAAGAAATGGCTGAAGGTCTTAGCTTTGCTGCTTTGAGTGTTGATGGGTTTAGGAGTTAAATTTGTGTGATTAGGCTTGAGCTCAACAGAGCAGTCACGTGACATGCTCGTGCTCTAACCCATACGCCCAACCCCGAAACAAGCCCGCCCTGAACTAGTGAAGCGGCAAGCTCCTAAATTCTGAGGCCGCAAACAGCGAAACCGCATATTCAAGGCCCTTGAGTTGCAAATTTTTGCAGTCTTAAGCAGGCTCTTCGCCCTGAAAGCTCAAATCGAACTCCCTGCCAAGCCTCCGGAGCTTTCGATTTCTTCGGCTTCTCCTCCGGAACCTGATTCAAAGATGAGCGAGGCCGCATGGCCTTCTGTTGGAGTTTGGGCTTCGCGGTTTCGGGCGGGTGGGTTTCAGGAATTGGAGGCTTGGAAATAGGGTTTGGGACTTCAGGAGCATTTGTTAAATGGCTTGAGGCTTCAGGATAGTCTAGGCGGGTTTTGTCGGGATCGGGTTGAGCTGGGAGAATACTACCGACCCGTATCCGCCCCTAACGGCTAGCCAAAGCCACCACCCCCGATTTCGGGCTCAAGCTCCAGGGAACCCGAATATTTATGCCCTAAGGCCCTACTCCTCAGACCAGGGGGTTGAGTCTTGGGAATAGTGTTTCTTTGTTTTGGTGCGTTATTTAAGGGGGTACGTTGACCAATTGTTCCGACCTCCCTTGCTGCTATTCAGGTGGAAGCCCCCTGGCGGGTGCCTTCTCCTTCTCCTTCTCGGCAGGCTTGACCTTCCGCTCCCCTGCCAAAGCTGTGTTGTTTCGGTGAGTGTCGATATATCTCTGAGACACAGAGACGAAACACCATGTGTTTGCAGACTATATATATATATATATATATATACATAGATGTGAATTTTCTAGATACATACGAAACATATATATATATATATATATATATATATATATATATATATATATATATATATATACATATATATATATACATATACTTACATACTATATATATATATATATATATAATGCATGCATTCTTGCATACATACTAAAGCTGCTGAGATAAGCAGTGGCTTATGTGATCTGACTGAATGTTTGGATTCAAGAGCTGATCACTCTTCCTCGCCGGAGTTCTTCTATAATGTCATGCACGGCCGTCAAGGGTTTTGATGTGGTGACATGGTGTAGTCTGGGGCAGGAGGCGAGTGCAAAGTTTAGGGTTCCGTTTAGCCTTCAGGGCATGAGATGTGACATCGGGGCTGGCAGCCCTGGCCTGACACCACCTGCTTCTCTACAGGGCTTCCGTAGATCCGATAAAGACCTGAATTTGAAACCTGACAGACATTGCGCGCTCAAACCCGGAACCCAATGCAACGGACTCAAAGCTCTGAAGCCTGGGCCCAGTCCCCGACCGCCCCCGAAAAGCTGCAGATAATTCACCGCAATGCTAAATCTAAACCCAATAGGCAGTCGCCCGATCGGCCCAACTAATTCTTGTGCGATTGGTAATGTAACAGGCTGAATAGCTGTGAACACTGTTCCTTGGAATTTCGATGTATGCTTTTTGTTGTATAATCATCTACCCCAGAGCCGGCCCCACATTAAGACTTCCTTGCAAGGAATCACTCTAGACTCTAGACACGATAAAACTTCATAAACCCTAAGACCCAGAAACCAGAAACCCCAACGTAACAAACTTGAAACCTCCATAGCTGAACTGTCAGACCCCCCAAATCTAGTTATGGAGTAAGATTTGTAACAACCCGAATAGACACCCTTATAGCAACCCAATAATCTCGCCGCCCTAAACGTCCTACACCCGGAAACCCGAATCTCCCCCCAGCCCAAAAAAAAGCTTAAACCCTGAAAGCTCAACCCTAAACCTTAACCCTGGAAATCAAAATAGCACCAAAAGCCTTACATAGTATGAGCTTTGGGCCCAAAAGCCCTACTACATGAGTCCTTAGAGCCCTAGGGTAAGAACCTCGAACCCTCTAAGCCCGACTATATGAGTCCTACTATGTTGGGGTTATAGGCCCAGGATTTCTTAATCAGGTTCCTACATTAAACCGTAAGAACCTCGAAGCGTCTGAGCCCAGTTGTCTGAGCCGCCGGGCGAGCTCGGCGAGCCTCATCACCCGAGGAGGATGGCTCGCCTTCGGCATTTTGGTTGTGCGCCATAACACAATGTAGTATAACTAATAACATCGTATACTAGATTCTAGTAATTATATAATGTAGTATAACATTGTATGCTGCATTATCCCAGTGTTGCATATCGCTCGTTGATGGTGTTCCTGCAAAGGAAGCAAAGGATCTTCCCAAAGGATCCTTTAAACTCCAGCATATGTTTTAATGCACTCTCGTCCGCCAGCAAGGTGTCTGCTGTGGCCAAAACAAAGTCAGGATTTCGACAAAAAACCCAAGACTTACGCCATGCAGCAGATTCGTGCCGGGCTCGAAGAAGGACATGAAGCAGTGTTTCGTCAGCTGCAAGAGCTCGTCTTGCAGCTTGTTCACTGTCTGTGTTCTGACACAGGTCAGTGTAAACCAGCCGTCTTCTGCCATCAGAGCCCGCCCAAATTCCTGGAATGCCCAGTAAAAGGCATGAACCTTTCTGGCATTGGTCACCTTAAGCTGGTTTCCCCGGCAAACCTCATCAGAGTATATGACCAGTCTCCATGTCCGGCTCAGGTCGCATGGCGATGTTGCGAGGACGTTCTCGAAGAATGCACGGAATTTTGCACACGTGAGTTTGACATTATGTACGATATGCTGTATTTCTACCGTGTGATGTTCAACTGGTTTCTTCAGTGCTTCAAACCGTTGTTTTGTTTCTCAAATCGTCAAAGCCCTGGAATTTGTTTGCACTCGTGCTGGAACTATTTGTCATTCCAGGCTTCAAGGCTCACTGGGTGGAATACCCTGTGTCGGCTGATGATCTTGGTGTTAACTTGTAGGGTGGCAGGGTGTCTCTGATCTATGACTCAGGGGTTGGGGATGAGGCACAAGCGGGTTAAGATGAAGAGAATACTGAAAGCAACAGTGAACTTAACCTAGTGAGCAGGGCTGGAGGAAAGAGAAGGACAAATCTGGTGTCGACCAGGGTTCCAAATTCCAAATTCCCCTAAATCCCCTAAACCCCTATAGACCCTAAACCCCTACACCCCTAAACCCCTAAACCCTAAACCCCTACATCCCCACCCCTAAACCCCTACACCCTTAAACCCAAAAGCCTCGCAGAAATCCAAGGAACTATCAACCCGAGGGCTGAGGCGATCGCGTTCTCGCCGTTTCTCCGGCCCTGCCGCCACTTGGGAGTTACGGAAAATTCGGGGTACCTTAGGGCTCCTTTTAAGGGGTATTATAAGGGTTCTGGAAGCAAAGGGCTCCTTTAAAGGGCTCCGGGAGGATTTAGAGGCTCCGAATATTCGGGGTATCTTATTTTGGGATCCTTGTAATAAGGATACTACCATTTAGGGCACTATATAGCTATTTTGGGAAACTCCCACTTGAGCGTTAGCAAGCACTTGGGGGACTTTGGGTTTAGGAGGGTTTGGGGATGTAGGGTTTAGGGACTTAGGGTTTAGAAGTTTAGGGTCTAGGGTTCGGGGATTTAGGGTTTAGATTGTGGGTACGGGCTTGGGGAGTTTTAGGGTTGAATGCGCTGCGTGGGAGAAAACGACTTGATTCTATATAGGCTTCTTAACATTGGTGGCCGCAAGCTCCTGGTGTGCCGGATTCATGGATGAAGGGAATGGATGTCGGATTTACTTAGGAGAAACTGGCTTTAGAACCCGAAAGCCTAGAACGCCGAACCTAGACAGCTGAAACCCTCAGCCCTGGAACACTCAAAAGCTTCACGAAACGTTCTGCGGCCCGAAACCCCACATCCCCCAGACCCCGAACCCCAAAATCCTGAACCCCTGATATTCTGGAAAAGACTGCTGGCATTCCATAATCACTCTCGCCAAGGCGCGTCGCCGCTCCTCCTCACTGCCTTGTTCACATCAGGGGCGTGGGGTTCAATTTGAGGTTTAGGGTCTGAACTGAACTTCCTCATCTGCATATTTGGTCTACCTGGTGCTATCATTCTCTACAGTGGGGTCATCCAACAGAAATGAACCGTATCAAGAGGTCGGTGTACTCTGAATTCCCGGTTGAGACTTCAAGAAAAAGCCCTTGGGCTCTTCCTCCCAGTGTTCCGACCAAAACAAGCTTTGCTGAATTCTGCGCACAGGGATTTCCAATACGGAGGGAGCCTTAGCCACCAAGGACAATGATAAATAACATATATACATACAGACAGGCAGACAAACAGTAATGCTGACTGTTGGAAAGTGAAAGGGGGAGAGACAAAGACGGAAGGTAACAAAAAGGAAGGGGGAAACAGACACGGAGCGAGGGAGAGAGAGAGAGAGAGAGAGAGAGAGCGAGCGAGCGAGCGAGAGGCCGAGAGAGTTTGCAGCTCTAAGCAGACCCCAAGCCCCGGGCGTTCGCGGCGGGCGGGGCGCGCCTCCGGGCTGCCTGAGGAACTCGTTAAAGGAATGGAACCCGGTTCACGGCGCCTAGTGCGGGATTCTTGGAAAGTGTTGGATTCGAATTTCCAAGGTTTCTTGCTCGCGCGACGGGGGCAGTCGCAGGTTGCTCACCATCAATCTGGTGCCATCCGGCCGCAGATCGTCTTTGCCGGCTGGTAGGGATGAGCCACTGTGCTCGGCTCGGTGCGCGGGTTTTCAGGGTGGAAGGTTCATGGGGCATCGGGTTGCACGGAATGGTATCCAGTGTATATCAAACGCACGGTGGCCTGTGACGATACAGTCGGAATTTACAGCTAGGGGCCGTGTTGGGTCTGGGAGTCTGAGGACCGGGGACAGCTTCAAGCCTCAGCCGAAACGGCTCGACAAAGCCTGCGCTGGGCCTGCGCACAAACAGGCCTGGACGGAACCCGCCAAACGTGTTCAACAGCCCTGGTGAATGTGAGTGCGCAGTCCCACCAAAGTGGATCAGCCCCCCCAACCCCGAACAAAACACGACAATCTCTAACCTCAACTAAGGAATATTCGTCGCTAGAGTGTAGCGCTGGCTCTTCACTAATCAGGTACCCATGCCTCAGGGGGGTCCAAAAACTACAGTTTAGACTAACCTTTAAGGATCCGCCTTTAATGCTTTGTTATATCAAGAGCCCTTATTGAAGGAGCCCTCTGAAGTCTCGAGGCCGAAGGCCCCCAAACGGGGAGTTTCTGCGATATTTAGGGTGTAGGGCTTAGGGTTTAGGGGTTTAGAGGGTTTAGGATTTAAGGGACAGCTTTAGGCTGGGGCCGCAACGCTCACGACGCCGTGGCGGCTCGCCTTAGCCATGATGCACTTGGAGGTTCATGGGTAGTTATAAGGGGGTTCATAAATTATGAGTCCCCTAATATGGCTTATAAGTATAGTTACCCTACTTATAACTACCCATGAACCTCCAAGTAGGACTTAGAGACCTGCAGGCCTGGATGCTTCTGCGCAACCTTAGCGAAACCTTGAACCCAGAACGCCTCAGAATAAGCCTTCCCACTCCGAAGGCTGGCAGTTATTGGCTTGGGGTCCTAAAGATGCAAGGTGCGGTTAAGGTTCGGCGGTTGTCGTGCTCTGGGGCCGGCAGACACGGCCAGAAGATCGAGTTGATAATGTAGCTCCATCTTAAGTTTCAGGGACCGGATTGCGGTTCAGCGATGTTCAGGGAATGAAACAAACCGAACAGCTGCAAAAGACGTGAATGATGAGAACCCACAGCTGTCGAGGTGCGAATCAGTCGCAGTAGCGAACAGCGGGAGCATTTGATGCAAGTTTACGTCCCGAATGCCAGGTCATGACAGTGAAGCCACTCCGAAACCCCCGAACCGGCAGCTATGGGCCATAGGACCCCCCAGAATCCGAAACGCGAAAGGAGCCGAAGCTTCTGCGGTTCAGGGTTCGGATGTAGAAGAGGTTGCTACAACCCCAAACCCGGATTCTGCAGGCCTCCCCCCATGGACCTGGATTAAACCCGAAAGCCACAATCGCAGCCCCCCTTAGACCCTGGCTCCCTGAAGCGGAAATGCCGACTCTCTCCCTCAAAAAAAAGCCGAAGCGCTAAATCCGCGGATCCCTTCACCAAGACCACCCCGATCCCTTCCATAGGCCAAGCCGAGGTGGCGGCGCTCGCGCCTCCGGTCCCCGCCGCGGCCTGGCTCGGGCAAAGAGCCGCGGAGTTCATCACGTTCTTGCTGGTAGTTATGTGTCTTTGGGATGCCGTGCTTGGTATTTGTTGGGATGAAGTTGAAAGGGTTAGAGGTCGGACCCAAATCGATCTAGGGCTGAGAGAAATTGTGGGCCGGGGGCGAAGGATTCGTAGGGTTCCTATCGACTTTCGTGAGGGGAAACAAAAGATTCATACAGCGTGGGGGCGTCTGTTACGCGCGTTACGGATTCGGATCTGAGATGTTGAGGCTTCGTGTTCATGCTGGGCTGAAGGCTTAACCCTGAATCTGAACCCTAAGCCCCCAGACCAGCCCACCCCAAATAAAAAATCCGTCAGAGCCGCTCGAACCGCAAAAAGCCGAGCTGCCTAGCTTTCCTTCAAGACCCCCGCATTGTGTTTGAGTATTGCTTGGCAAAAGCGGCCTCTGCCTTTCTCGGTTATCTTCTGGTTCTTGCTTAATTACTAGCATACCGTTATGGTCGTCATTAATTAACCGCATTGGTATTTTTCCTGTGTCGGCCTTGCAAATCTCGAAGAACCTGGTGTGGAGAAAAACTGCATCGCCCAACATGCTAGAATCCCCTCCCAACCCCAAAACCCTATTCTTGCCGCATCAACCCTAAAGTAGCCCTGGTACTCTATACAGCCCTGAACCCTCCGAAACTAGGGGTTATATATGGTGCAGCGCTGCTAGGCCCCCCCTCCCCCCCCCCACCCCATGGTATCCCCCTCCCCCCCCTGTGGTTCCCTGTGGTGTGGGTTCCCCCGCCCCTCCCCCCTGTGGTTGCGGCCGGCTGCGCCCACTTCCATGGCTATTGCTGGTTGGGCGTCCGGTTGCTAAGGCTTTGGAACGTCGGATGAGATACAGTTCCATTGAACTCCGACCTGCAAAGCCAATGATAGTGATGAGTCTGATGGTGATGATGACGACGAAGATGGTGGTCATGATCCCCATCCGCACTCTCCTCCGGTCCCTTGCTCCAGAGTCCCGAATGAAAATCATTCAATCATGTGCTCGAGCTTACTTTTAACGAACCCAACCGAAACTTGGCTTAGAATGACAACGGTCGGTACAGTTTTCGCAAGAACATCACAAGCCAAGCACGGTTTTCAACTAGAGAAAGCAATGAACCTGCGGTGCTGAAGCCCAGAGCAACATAAGAGCAAAGGTACCACCAACAGCCACACTGGGATTAGCACATCAACATCATTGTGCGCAACCCCATATTTCTCATTTGTGTGTCGAACAGAGGGGAAGGGGAAGGAGCCCTGTGGTTCCCTGTGTGGATTATCCTTCCCCACCCCGCCCCTGTGGTTCGCTGTCTTGTGGTTCCATGGTTGTGGGTTATCCTCCCCCCGTTTGCCAAGGCGAGAGGCGAGAGGCGAGGCCTGGCGTGGGGGGGAGTTGCGCGGATGACGTGTGACTGTGATGGGACGAGAGGCCTGGTTTGGGGGGTGGGGGGGTTGGGGGGGCATACCGTGGGGGGGGGGGGGGGGGGGCCTGCGACGCGGCGACGCGGCACCATATGGTGCAGCGCTGCTAGGCCCCCCCTCCCCCCCCCACCCCATGGTATCCCCCTCCCCCCCTGTGGTTCCCTGTGGTGTGGGTTCCCCCGCCCCTCCCGGGTCCTCATGAGGATCCTACTATTTAAGGTGCTATATATTGGTCCCTTATTTTCGGAAACTCCCGACTCAGGGGGAACTCAGGGGCCTCGCTGATCGCGGCTGTCGTCACTGTCTGACGAATCGCCTGGGCGACGGAGTTTTTTGGGGGAGGGCCGGGTCTCCTCAAAACAGTAAGGCTTCAGGGGTTTGAGGGTTTAGGGGTTTAGGGGTTGGGGGTTTAGGGGTTTAGGGGTTGGGGCCAAACACTGCAACTGCAAGGAGCCATAGGATATATGGGGAATTTCAGGATTTTCTGCTTCGCCCTCGAGGAATATCCAAAGAGCCGCAACAAAATGTTTGCAGCACACAGATCCAGCGGAGCCTTGTTGTAATTACCAGTCTTTCCACCCCAGCAGCGTGGTGAAGCGTGAAGATACAGATGCTTACCTATCCACTCAAGTCCGGCAGAGATACAACAGGTTGTAGCATTCCTCCATAACAAGTTCGATAGTCACAGGGGCGGCGGAGTGCTTATTCCTCCGTAACATTCTGCAGAGGGCTGGCAGAGAGTACTGCGAGGGCCCTGTGCCCCAGATCAAACTAATCAACAATCCACTTTCAAAACATACTGCAACAACGCGCAGCAAAGGTAAATATCGCCGGAAGCCCTCAAAACACACCCAAAGTTAGGAGCAGCGCTGCTGTCGTCGGAGTCCGAGTCGTCGTCGTCGTCGGAGCTATCCTCGGAGCGATCGCGGCCTGAAGTCGCAGCTGTGAAAATAGATTCCGGGACCGCGTTTGTCAAAGGCCTTTTGGGGTATCTTATACTATCTTTATATATATAGATACAGTATAGCTTAAGAAGGTTTTGGGGTACATACTACAGTACGTTAAAGTATGACTCACAATACAATGCATTATGCTAGTTGAAATATTTCGGGACTGTACGTCGACAGCATTGCTCTAGTGCGACTATGCTTTTGCTGGCTGGGCGTCCACATGCAGGCATCTAGTATTCCGGGTGGGAGGTCAGGACGTTAATCACAAGCTTGAAATGCAGGAGCGTAGGGTTTGTGGCAAGTTAAGGAAACCAAGAGGCTGTAGGATGCTTGCGGCCCTAATCAATCCTGCACCCAAGCTGCTCAAAGTCGAGATTGCTGCCGTGTAAGTTGCCGAGGCTTCAAGCGGTGCTTGATAGATTTGGCAAAGTCAAATATGTTTACCAGCTGAAATCTTCATACAAACCCAGAGGCATGGAACCCTCAACTCATGACCCTCCGCCCTCCACCTCAACAACCCTCAACCGATGAGGCAACTCGCCTCTCCGCCGATCATCCTCCCGGCGCCGGTCGTCCTCCCGGCGCCGATCATCCCCCCGACGTCGGTCGTCGTCCCTGTGCCGGTCGTCGTCTCGATGCCGGCGCCTGCAGGGGGTCTGCTTTGCTCGCGTGCAGAGGCATTGTGTTGTCCCTGCACAGGACGAGAAACGACTTGTTGTTCCCTAACTTCGGGTGTAGGGTTCTGCTGCTTGTCGAATGCTGCTCAATAACGAACTTCAAGCCCCTTGCAGGTCTGGGCAAAGGGACGGCTACAGTACATGACACCACCCGAATAGTCACCATAAGCCTTTCGGGCTGGTGGCTACCAGGCTGTAGAGCACGGCTTACAGGGCTTCATGTTTGCCTCTCCTAAGGGTAGGGAGACGCAGTCGCAAGACACACTCTTGATGTTTCTGTTGTTTCAGACATGTATGTAGATTGATATCTATGTATATATCCATATACTTACATATGTGCACTTACCACGGTTTCTTTGATTTTGTTCATGCACTTATAGCGCTAGCGCAAAGTCAACTTGTCATCTGTAAGCCCCCAGAAGGGCAGCGGTTGGCGGGAATGCTTCTTCTAGGACTTGCCCCTCTTGCGAACATTGAAAATCCGTACTGTACCCTTGCGAGGAACCCTGAACCCCCAAAACCCCAAAATGCAAACACTAAACACCAGACCCACCAAACACAGCCCCCGCCGAAGATTTCTTCTCCCTCAAAGGCTGAGGCTTCGACGAGTCGCGCTCCCGGCGAGACTCCTGTGCAAACCATCCAGGTCTTCATGGTTTGTGCTAGTGCGAGTAGAAATCCAAATACAGTATCACTTCTAGAAAACAAGGGGGGCGTCGTGTCCTCCGGATCGGGCCGCCATCGATCGTCGTCCTCCGGCTCGACCTTCGCCCTGGTCCGAGGGATCTTCTGTGAAGTGAGATGTCCGGAGTTCGGGTTGAATAGCTGCAAGTATGGGTTATGGGTTCCCTAAACCCTAAACCGTGGGTTTAACAGCTTCAATTATGGGTTACTAAGGGATTACGAGTTAAGGGGTCAGGTTTCGGGGATGAAGGGTTGAGGAATTAGCGGTGGGGATTAGAGTCAAATGCTCTGGGTTCAGGGCTTCCGTGATTCGGGTTTAGTCTTTCGGGCGCCTTAAGCATGCTCATGTATTGCTCTTTCTTTGTTTTGAATCAATTCTTCTCTGGGACCCCTTACAACCCTAAACACTCAACCCTTTAATCCTGGGGCCCTTTACAACCCGAAAACCCTCGAGGAATCCAAGAGTCCCAAGCCCTCAATCCTCGGCCTAACTCTGGCAACCCTAAACCCTAAATGAACAAGCTTAAAGCAATCTTAAGATCCAAAAAATGCCCTCAACCCTAAACCCTAAAACCTACCTAACTTAAAGCAATCTCAAGAACACCGTCAGAAACCTAAGCGCCCCCACGGGGCCTTGTCATTCCCTCACGCGGCTTCGGAGCTTCGATCACCTGGGAATGAAGGGGAAGCAGGGGCTTCAGGCACCGTGTTCAGCGCTTCGGGGAAGGATTAGGGGCTTGGGGGGGCCTTGGGGTTTGGGTGTTGAAGGGTTTTGCTGCTTTTTTGGCAAGCATATCCGGATGGGGTCTGCTCGATTTTGCAGCTGGCTTAGGGAATTAGGATGTCACTGGTTGTTTCTGACTTGCAGCCCTGCTTCAAGAAGATTTTCCTGGTCAGAGAGATTGACCGCACGTCAGATGGCAGAGATTTTCCATAACACTCTCAGCGTTAAGCAGAGAGGCATTTAGATGACAAGGCTACCCCTAAGCCCTGAAAGCCCAGTCCCCAAACCTGATACTTGTGAGTTTTCCTCGGAGTCACAGGAACATCTGGAGATCCGACACGCAAGGTCTGTTCCTGGCGCGGGTGCGGTTTCAATCATCTAATAACACCTGAGCTTTGAACTCTGGGCCTGCAGCCCTCAGCTACCCCCCCCTTCAAAACATATATATATATATATATATATATATATATATAATATATATATATATATATATTACCCTGAATCCTAAGTCAACCCCCGAAGACACCCCAAAACCCACTCGCAGCCCATGTCGGCCGGGCCGCGATCTCCTTCTTCTTTGGCCGCTCCCGCGGGGGCTCCTTGACCTCCTCCTCTTCCTGGGGCTTAGGTGCTGGAATATACGATGTTATCCTATAATATACTATAACACACTATAATATAGCATAATGGCCTATAATATACTATATGGGTCCATGTAGGCGCCTTGAGAATTCGAACAAGGCTCCTTAAGCAGGTCCTTTCAAGCGTTCTAGAGTCTAGAAGGGCTCTGTACTACAACTGTCACTCGAAAGGCCTTAATGTAGAGCCGCAAGAATTCGAAGAAGGTTCCTCTAAGAGGCTCCTGCAGTGTTGTACTATAGATGCTCGAGAAGGATTCTGCAGTGCAGGGGCCGCGAAACTTGTTTTTGTACAAGTAGCAGGGGGGAAATCTGGTGTGGGGGGAGGGCAAGACTGTTAAGGATTGACTGATAATTTGGGTCTCTACAAAGTTGCGCAAGGATTTTCTAGGAGTTACGGAGGTCGAAACAAGTGAAGATACCTTCTGCAGAGAGTTTTGGGATCCATCATAAGGATCCCGCTTAAATGGTGTATAGTGTCGACGGTAGAGTCCATAAGTTTGCTGAAACTCCCGCTTTGGGCTCTGATGCTCGAGGATGAGGGATTCCAAAACTACAGGGGTTCGGGTTCTCAACCGCTTGTGATATAATTAGGGCTATGAACAATTGGGGGGGGGGGGGGGGGGTGCACAAACTTACTATTTAACTACTGCTGTGCAGCACAAGGCGTTGGGGTTCGGGCTTCCAGCTTCCGAACTTAGAACCCAGGTTTTTGTCAACGGTGTAGACATTGAGGGAGTACGTACAGAACCTTTGTCTAGCATGACACGACTTCCGCAACCCTTAACCCCAAACTTCAGGAATAACATGCACCCAAAACCTCCTAGCCCTAACCTCCAAAAAAATCCTCGACCCGAAACCCTGAGTGAGAATGTGAAGTTCAAAACCCCTCGTCTATTCCAAATGAAGGCCCAGAAGCCTCAACCCTGAACAACCGGGGGCCTTCACGGCGGCGTCTTTCAGCTCTTCCTTGAGCTTGGCCGCCTCTGTGCCAAAAAAATGCGAAGGGTTGTAAGTGAGGGAACTATCAGGTATACCGATCTATATCGAACCGAAGCTATACAGGAGAAAAGCCCAACCCACCCTGCAGCTACTTCCCAAAGCACTTAAAGCCCTACTTAGTCAATCCCCTTCTGAACCTCTTTTTGGTGCTTGAATTCGAGGGACTGCCGGATCTCCAGTTGTGCCGTTCGAGGTTATAGCTTAGAGTCTGGGCCCTACGGTGTCCTAAACCTACTAAACCTGACACTTTAAAACCCAAGCCCTTGACACCTAATTCCGAAACCCGAACACCCAATCCCGAAAACTCGGGTCCAGGAGTCCGGGTTCACGGATGGATCCAAAACTAGAGCACATAAACCAGTGCGAGGGCTGGGGTTTAGGGTTTATAAGGCTTGGGCTTAAAATTAGGGCTCTGAGGGTTGAGGGTTTCTTGCTCAGGGTACACACCCCGCTCACGTAGTAAGTCGGGTGATAGGTACTTGAAGTAGTCGGTCATGTGTAGACTTTAACATTCTCGCGACAACACTAGTTTATGGGGTGGATACAAGCCCCAAGACAGCTTTTGAAAAAAGGCAGCCGTGCCTTCTCCTCCTCCTTCACTTTCTGCCTCAGGATTTGTCAGGCTTCGGGTTTACATAAAGGCCTGTCTTCGATTCTCGGGGTTCGGGGCCTACGGTTTCGGGAGTGTGCTCGGTATGTGTCTTCATTCGGGGTTTAGGATCTGTTCTCCTTGGCTTCGGGTTTGGTTTGTTTACAAGCTGTTTTGCCTCTCGTACTACAATCATATGAGGGACTGTGATCATGTGGATAATACCACCAGATCTTATGTATATATATATATATATATATATTTATTTATTTATTTAAATATAAGCAACACTCTCTCTCACTCTCTCTCTCTATATATATATGTATCTGTAAGTATATACAACTGCACTGTACATATATACATATAAACATGACGATGTACATTGTACAATTGTATATACACATTACATGGGTATGTCAGCCCTTGCTGTCCGAAGGGCTTCTCCTGCTTTGCCCGGAGCTTCTCCAGCTTCTTCTCGGCCTTCAGCTTGGCCTCGAATGTGAGATTCAGAACAAGAAGGTAACTTATATGGGTGGTTGTCAAAATTAGGGCCCCTTTTTGGGTTAGGTACCCTAACTACTAGGTGCCGTATTACATTAGGGACCCAGACAGGGACCATAATTTTGACAACCACCCATATAGGGATCTTCTTAACATGGATCCTACGATGTAGGGTCTGTATATAAAAGGGCCCCGTTAGTTTCAGAACACTGGGTAGGTAGGCTTGAGCATGTTGAAGGCGGCTCAAAGCGGCTTGAAGGTGCCAAAGCTGGAGGCTTCAAAGACTTCAAGAGTTGGGGGCCAGGATTCAAGATGAGTCCACCCCCCAACCCTAAACCCTGTGCCCTAACCATATAATAAACCCTAATCCTAAAACTGTAAACCCTAAACTCTAAGCCGCTAGCCCTAAACTCTAAGCGTCCATAATGCCAGAATTATAGGGCCCAACCCCTGAATGCTGTCACCCTTGCAGCGCCTAACCCTCAAAACAATGAGATTACAATCAACTCCAAGAACACCGACAGACACCCACTTTACCGGGGTCAGGACTTTGCTTAAGGTTTGGGTTGGGTTCCTGCTCTTATGGTTTCGAGACCTACATCGGGACTTCGAGTTTGGCCTGCCCCCAAAGGGCTCAAACCCTCAACACATCATGTAGAAACTTGATGCAGCCCCTACAGAACTCCTGCAGAGGCCACATCGAAACAGCACCCGACTTGTTAAGGCTCATGTTTTGGGCTCCTATATGCAAACTTCAAGGGTGCCACACGGAGCCGAAGCTTCAAGCTCTAAGCACCTCCTTGATGGAACCCCAACCCTAAACCCTAAACCCCTAAACCCTAAACCCCTAAACCCTAAACCCCTAAACCCTAAACCCCTAAAACCTAACCCAAAAACCCTAACCCGAAAACCTAAACCTCCCCGTCAAAAAGCTATCCGAACCCTGGGGCCCCAGCCTTCTCCGCCTTCTTGCGGAGCTTCTCCGCCCGCTCTTGGGCCTGGCTGCTCGGGCTGTTCTAAATTATGGTCCCTTTTTGGGCCCTATAGTAGTATAGTCCTTATTATATAGGGTACCCCAAAACCTAAAAACAGAACCCACAGTAAACCCAATGCCCTGAAAAGAAAACCCTGAACCTTGAACCCGAAACTGGCCCTAAACACTAAACCCCTAGACCCCTGAACCCCTAAACCCCTAAACCCCTGCGTAAACCCTAAACCCCTAAACCCCCGAACCCCAAACTGGGTGGTCTGGCCTTCTCTGCCTTCTTCTGGGCTTCAAGCCGCATCTGCTCCTAAAGCAAAGACCATGCTTGATGGTTTCAGGGCATGGGAGCCTTAGGACTTAAGGTCCTGAAGTTTAGGCTTTATTGCTTACCTGGGGCTTTAGGATTTCAGGTGTTGAAGTTTAGGGTTTAGGGCTTACCTGGGGCTTTAGGATTTAAGATGTTGAAGTTAAATTTTAGGGTTTACCTCTGGCTTTAGAATTTAGGATGTAAGAGTCTTGGTGCTCTAGACTCTTGAGAATTGGAGCAAGCAGCATTCTTCACCCCTCTTGCCTGTACATTATGGCGCGAAGACTGAGTTCAAAACTTAACCTTGGCACGGGGGACACAACCAGAATCTAGAATCTCCAATCTGGATGAACATCCAAATCGTCCAAAAGACTGAACGCTAACCGGCAAGAGATGAAATCGTAAACTCGATGTCTGCACCGAAAAACTCCGAACAATCGCCCAACAGCATTGCCTGAGCCCCAAACACCAAGACCCCAAAACGCGCAGACGAAACTCCCCAAGCCAACAAAGCCATTTTGCAAATCTGAAAAATCAAAAGCTGCAGCCTGGAAACTCTACAACCCTAGCCCTAGACATTGTACCGTTCAACCCTTAACCCTTAAACCTTAATCCGTAAACCCTAAAACGCATCCCAAGGCTTGGCCATGCAAAAAAAGGACTGAGACACTTCTCGCCTGCTCGGCCTTCTGCTGCATCCGCTCCAGCTTCAGCTGTGCCTCTCCGCTCTCTGCAGTACGAACAAGAACACTGTATACCAATAATCATAAGGAGGATATGACGACTAAGATCACCAGTCATATACTAATTACATACTAGTGAAAGTTTAAGAACTTTTGTGGTTCAGGGGCCCGGGGACTTAGTAGGGGTATCGAGCAGTTCCCGACCCCTAGGAATCGCCCCTGGGCCTGAAAAGTTCCCGAATTGACTGCAAGGCCGTAGCACGAAAGTAGATACTCGTAGATTAAAGCAGAGCCTTCGAACATCGAAGGTACGTGGTCTAGGCTTAGGGGTTGCAGGGGTTTAGGCTTTGGGCTTAGTGCTTGGGTCTGGGGCTTTGGATGTTTGGACTCATCATGTTTTGGGTTTGTGTTAGAGAGCCTCATGCCGCTAAGAAAGCTAAACACTAAACTCACTAAACGTCTACAGCCTGAAATCCGAAATCCTGATGCCCAAAACCTCATACCCCAAGACCCGAAACCCTGAACCACTAAACCACACCGCAAGCCCAGGAGCAGTGGTGGCCTGAAGTTCCTGGTCGAACGCTTGCCCAACGACCCGGGAACGGGTGTCGATGCCCACGGCCTTCTCGAACCTCGGCATTGGCAGCAACCGGTGTAGGGTGCCGGGCTTTGGGTTTAGGGCTTCTGGTTTAGGAGTTGGGGCTAGGGTTTCGGTTCTAGGGCCACTTCCAATGGCAACTGCAGGCTAAGCTCCACGAAGACATCCCAACAAAAAAGCATTACAACTTCGTCTCACACCCGTGCAGTCCACGTGAAGTCCAACCTCTGAAGATGCGCCTCCAAACTCTGAGCGCTATAACCCGAAACCCTAAACCCAAAATCCTATACCCTAAACCCAATTTAACCCTACACCTCGAAAACCCAACCCAGAAGCTCCGAAAACAGGATCAGCCCTCGGCTTGTACAGCTCCTTCTCCTTCTCCATGGCCTCAGGGCTCAGGGCTTAGTACTCTCTTGAGGGCTCCCTATTATACTTAATGGGCCCCAAACCCTAGGGTTTAGGGCGAAGGGCTTCGGGTTTGAGGGAGGCGCAGGCTGCTCCGAGGTTCAGAGGATATGGCCCGCCTGTAAGGAGCCACAACGAGGCATCCCTGAAGGACCCCGCGTCTTCCTAATCCCTGAGCACGAAACCAACCTAAAGAACACCGTCCCAAACCCGAAGCTCAGACCTCAACAAGCGAAAGCACAACGAAACGTGCCCCTAAGCCTTAACTAGACCCAAACTTCAAGATGATGTTTCAGCGCCCGCCCCACGCCCCACCTGGTGATGCGAGTCTTTCTTCTCAAGCTCCGAGTCATACCGCAGCGAGCCAGTCTGCCGACAGCGTTCATCATTAGTTTTTACGTCTTTAAGGCTGAGGGCGTTGGTGTTAGGGATTTTGGGCTGCGGCTTTAGATTCAAGCTTCCGGGATTGGGGCTTGGGTTTCTGCGTTTCGTAAGTTTAGGGGGTCAGTGGGTCAGTTTCCGGGCACGCCTACTATCAAGGTCGCTATGTACATATATCACACATGCCACATGCTGCATGTATCACATATTCATGGTTCGTGGCTTGGGCATTGAGCTGTGCATGACGGAGGTTTAGGAACTTCTGCAAGGACCCGCGAAAAGGCGCTCCTTTGGAATACCCCTCATCGGTTAACATGTGTCCTGCAGAGCCTGAAAACAAGCACGAGTTGCAAATATACATGTAGGTCGACTTGCAAATAGCGGCAAGCTACCTCATCCAGCCAGTGATGATTCAATCTGAAAGCCAACGACCTCGGTGGTCTAGTACTGATACGGTTCGCCTCTCAATGCCCAGATCTTCAAGTGAGCCCCCAAAGTTACCAAACCCCGCAACAGGCCCGGAATACACTCGTATTGCCCAGCAAAGTTACACTTGAAACCTCTCTCTCGCGTACCTCGACAGCTTTGAGCATGTGCTTCCGCTCTCGTTCGATGGCCGCCCTGAGACCCAATCGTCATAACTCTTTTTGCCAGTATTTGCCGAGTTTCTTCTTGTTGGCCGACTGTTCGGGGTCTACGGCTACGGCGGCCAAAGGTTTTGGGAAGGGCTGACGGTTGGAGGTGCTGTGGTTAAACGCGCATGGAAGTCTGATCGCGGGGAGGGAGAGACAGGAGCACGCTAGTACCCTGGCCGTTTCTGGGTATGATTGTATGTGTATATGTATACATATATATATATATATATGTATATATATGTATATGTATATATATATATATATATATATATATATGTGTGTGTGTGTGTGTGGCTCTATCGTTGTTCAGTACAGGGGCCAGGCCGATGCAAATCGGGTTCACAACAGTGACAGGTCTGGGCAAGAGTTGGGGGCTCAAGGCTCGGGGTCTATTAGAGCTGACATTTGGGACTTTCCGACAATAGGGGACCCTTATACACTACCCTAAATAGTAGGATCCTTATTACCAGGACCCCAAAATACGGGTACCGCTAATTTTCGGAAACACCCATTTCGGATTCGGGCCTGCGAACAACGTTTAAGAGACACCACCCTGAATCCGAACTGTCGATGCATGACCAATACAACCCGTGTCTTGAAGGGCTGCGTATCATGTAAGATTCCGATAACAATAGCCTAAACCGCATAAACGCTAAACTTCAAGATCAAGAAAAGGAGCAATTCTCAGTGACCCATTGGGAAAATCCCCTCCAATACTTGACGGAGGCTCTTGCGGCCCACTGAAACTACATACCCCATATGTATATTTGTATCTATATATATATATATACATATACATACACATATACATATACATATATATATATATATACATATATATATATATATATACATATACATATACATATACATATACATATACATATACATATACATATACATATACACATACATATACATATACATATATACATACACACCCCAGCTACATAATGTCTCTAGATACAGACAGACATACATACACACACCTGATGAAACATCAGACTGGAACCCACAGTCCCAAATTAAACCCCCGAGTAATGAACGCCCTAAGTTTTCCACAACCCAACCACAAGCCCTCTAGACTATGTCACGCATGATATATAGGCATATGCTATAAGATGGTATACGTACTGAAAGGTGATATTGCTGGTACTTGCTCGCCCCTCAAATCCTGGAACGCAATCCGACAACAAAAACGAACTGTCTTTGGGCCCCTGGCTGTACTTCTGCCTCGGGCATACCTGCTTCTGTAAGCTCGTCCTGAGGATCGAATTTGCTTTGCTACTCTAGACCCCCCAAATACGCGCGTCACGCATTAGCATAGGTTTTTTGGGGGGGGTGCATTTTAATTACTTAGGTATGTGGGGTCTATAGCAATGTAAATCCCCTGAGGAAAACAAGTAGAGGAGAGTACACGACACTCGCGTGCCCCGATCCCCGAGCCATAATTCAAGTCCCAAACCCGCCTAGGGTTGGGGGTTAGTATGTGGTGCAAGCGTCCTACCATTTGGGATTTGCGCAACTTGTCTGACTTGGCAAAGTGCTCGGACCCTCACAAGGCTACATATGCAACACTGCTTGAAATGCTCTTGGCTGCCTTGCGCTCAAAGACGCTCATCCTAAACAACAGCCTAGACACACTCTAGATCTAGACCTTACATCCTACAGTCTGCAAGTAAAGACGTGTTGAGGGGTTCAGGGTTTGAGGTTTGGGCTGAAGCATTACAGCTTATGTAAACAACCCTTGAGCAAGCTTCAAGTTCCTGCAAGGATCGCGCCTCCAGCTTAATGAGCTCGTTTTCCACCTCACAGACAAGAGGCTGTCGAGTTCAAGGGTTCAAGCAGTTCAGGGTTTTAGGGTGTATAGGGCCTTACAGAAAAAGAGGGCGTAATTATGGCTTAAATTTTCAGGGTTTAGGGGTAAGCGTAAGCCGTCAAGAGAAGGGCACATCACCCGAAGCAGCGAATCCCAAAGTCTCAATTTGCCCACGCGCCTTTCGCTTCTGCTCATGGATGAGGAGCTCGACGTTCGCCTTCCGAACCTTCCGGCTCAACGATCTCTTGAAAGTTGCCTTACCCTAGGGCTCAAAGGACTCATATATAAGGGCTTTTGGGCCCAAAGACCATACTATATTTGGGCTATTACGGCTAATGGTAGGGATACGGACACCCTGTGTTGAACTCTACAACAGTCTAGATCTGACACTCTGTACGGCACCTCGTAGAAATTCTGCAGGGTTTGCGAGGCGGCCCGGGAGGGGCTTGCGCGAATGCAGGCCCCGACAATCCAAAGCAAGGGCTGCGGCCGAGGGCTTCAGACCTAGAGCTTCGTGCGAACCGCTGCCGCCCCGGCCTAACCGCTAGACTTCGAAGCCGAAATCACAAAGCCGGAATCCTACACCGTGTGACCTAACCCGAAATCATGTCCCAAAACCTCTCTAAACAAACCTAAACACACATCAGAATACCTTAACATGCCCTAAACTCCCGCGCGTGCAGTTCATGTCGCGGCCTTGATGGCGCCCTCGCCGGTCATGCTCTTGAAGCTCTGTCCAATCTGCGCCTGCACTTCCAGACAGGACTCTCAAGTTTAAGCGCGCAGCCAAAATTCCTGAAGTCCAACCTCTCGGAACCCTACGTGTAGTCTACTTACTACAGTACGGAATTCCCTTCTTTGTATTTGTGCTCATAAGTCTAAAGACCTACATTGGGTTACAGCGGTGTAGAGTGCTGGAAGTTTGGGATTTAAGGATCGACTCCTATGTCGGATTCCTACACCCTAAACGATTGCACAAGAACTTAGGCCCCAAACCCTTCTTATAAGGATTCCTAAGCCCTATTGTTGTAAGGATTCCTAAGCCCTAAACCCTCGTGTAAGGATTTATGTAAGGGTTCCTGTGTGGGCACTGGGTTTTTAGTAAATCGATCACCGAGGTAGTGCACGGGCTTCACACCTGCAGGCTGCATGAAATGCTCGAGAAATGTCTCACCGACCGTTTGTGGTCCCCAGTATCCCCTAGCATCTCGATCCTCAAACTCTAAAGCTCCCAAAAACCTTGATCCCAAATTTCGAGCTCACAAGCCCAAAACCCAAGGTTCTGAACTTCTTAATCAAAAAAGTATTGAAAGACCTGGATCCCAGACACGTTTCGGATGCTGTTATGTGGGAGTTTCCGAAAACTAGGGGTGCCTGATTTGGGGTCCTTATTAATAAGGGTCCTACTATTTAGGCTACTATACTGGGGTCCCTATTTTCGGAAACTCCCATGTTGCAAAATGAGGCTCCAGGTAGCTTGGGCCTCAGCTCTGGCCTCTCAAGCTTTCAAGCTTTATGCCTAGCCAGTCTACCCGTACTGTTAATCTTTGGCATTTGGGGGAGAGGAAACCCACTGTTTCCTGTCGGTCGTTTAGGAAACCACCCCGGGCTTTAAATTCCAGGCCATGCCCGCCGCCAAGCCAAAGTTCAACCCTAAACCCCACAGCCGTAAGGTGGCCGTAATTCCTTAAAGCCTTCAGCCCCGGACCCAAGGCTCGGGATACTTTGGACATTCAAAGCTGAAAACCATCGACCCGACAAACCAAAACACATCCCAAACCCAAACGCTAAAACCCTTTCGCGAAAACGCCAACCGCTGAACCCCAAAACTGAATAATCCAGGCGCCAACATAGCTTTAACAGCCTTTGGGGCGCTATCATAATCGAAGTAGAGAGGGGACATGCTTACTCACCACAAAATTCGCTATTCCTGGCAGGAAAACACTCTTTATGCCCCTAGAGCCTGGGAGAGTTCAGGGTTTGGGGGGCTTACGTGCAGGGTTTGGGAGGTTGGGAGTTTAGGGCTTAATCAGGGCCTGGGGGGTTTGTGCTGTCTTTGGGGGTTTAGGGCTGATGGGCTCCCCTAAACCCAACACCCATATGGGCTCCCCTAAACCCTTGCGTGCGTGACCCAGGCCTCAGGGCTTGACAGTTAAGTTCGAACTATAATGGTTTCTGCAGAACGGGTTATACTTAGTCAGGGTTACTTCAAGGGCTTTTTCAAGGGCTCTATAGGGGTTAGAGTCTCTGAGTCGCGATTTACAAAAAATTGGCACCAAAACCGAAAACACACCCCCGTGGAGTCCTAGAGAGCAAACTGAACTGTCAACCCTGAAAACCTGGAGCCCAAACCCTTCGCCATAAATCTAAGTCGTGGAACCGAGCCATAAGCCCTAAACCTAAACCTAAACACCGCATCCTCAATCCTCTGTAGCAATTGGATGTCGTTAATTGAGCCCTTTGGTATTCTCTGTAGTAACCTTTATAGTAACCCTTGTGATATTCCCATTCGTAACCCTTAAAACCTGCAACGCCATGCCCAAAGCAAAGCCCGCGTTCCGAGAACCTTGAAGTCCAGTCGCTGCCGGGGCAGGAAGGAAAGGTTCCGCTGCACATAGCCTGACGGTGTCTGCTTTTAGGGCCTTAATGATGATGACAATGGGATTCCTTTACGATGACGTGGCTGTGGTGTCCTGTGGCAGTTTTGAGTTTAGGACTCATGAGAAGTGTGGGAGTTCAGGGTTATAACTTCAAGCCTTGAGACTTGCAGCCGTAAGGTGGCTGCGGTGCTCTACCCGAACGGAAACCCTCTGAAGGACTATAAACGAACCGAAGCCGAGGCCTAATTGTCTTACTATTTTACTATTTGTAGTGGTACTAGTATTTTTTGTATACACAGACCCCTATAGTTGTTGGAGTTTCGGGGTTTGGGGTTTAAGGAGCCTCAAAGCACACCTTTCGAGCAGTTGCTTCTAAAACCCCATCCCCACAACGAAAATGTCCCAACGTATAGTCATTGCTTGCATGCTTCAAGTCTCTGAAAAACCCTACACACCTTGTTAACCCTGTGAAGTTCTCGGGCCCTACATACAAAACGGCCTGAATCCTCCACCCCCTAGCCGCCCTAGCCCTAAAGCCTATACCCCAAAACCTAAAGCCTGAACCCCAAAAAAAAACGATAAACCCTAAACCCTAAACCCGAAATGTCTGAGGCAAGATCCATTTGTGCCGGAGCCCTTGGGCGTCATGATGCCGATGCCTAGCTTCTTCTGGTTTAGGGTTTGGGGGTTCGGTCGGGATGTGCCCGCGGGCCCGGGGGGAGGGGGGGTTGGGGCTTAAGCGTTTTCGAATTTGAGTTTCGGGTTAGGCTGTCGACTTTCGCAGAGCTGCGCACGGTGTCGATAGCGGTTCATTTCTTCGGGCTTGAGCATCGGGCCTTTGGGGGTTTGGAGGATTGGGATTGCAGTTTTGTGGGGGTTTAAGCGCTAAGAGGGTTTAGTGGTTTACGGTTGAGGGTTTGGGGTTTAGGAGTTTAGAGTACGCGCTTCAAGCAGCTTCTCTGGAACACCGCATATCAGCATGGTGTACCTTTGCAGATATTCAGCGGACGTAAGTGGGGCTGTAGCCCTAGGAACCCGCATATTTACCCGAAGTTTATAACGGGCTGCTATAAGTAGCTATAGCTGAAACCAAACACAGGTAGGTCTTTAGGAGAGGACCATGATCCTCCATGGACTTGACAGGCGATCCGAAACCTTCTCTGAAGTCTGAAGCTCGCACTAGGCCCTTCGGGAGTCAACATGCCTTTAGCTCCCTATGTAATCATACAGCAACATGTTCCCCAAAGCTCCTTCTACTGAGTAAGGGCTAGGTTGAAGGTACAGGTTACGGGAACACCAACAACGAAAGCTGGATACCATGCGCCCTAAACCCAAATGGACGAGTCCGAGGCCATTGTACATGGTGGCTCTGCGGCTCTGCCTGGAAGCCGCGAAAACGCCTCGGAGATGAGGTACAAGAGGCTCGAATATCCAGATCTTCGAATATCCCTTGATGAGGGAATCTACCGTCACCTCTGATAGTATCAATGATATGGCTGACGGTATATTCGTTCATGAAGGGATATTGCAAGACCTGCTAGCGTTTTGAGGTCATTGTACTAGGCCTACAAACCCCCAAAGGAGAGTATCGGTAATTCTTTTGGCCCCTATAAAGTTGCAAGGTTTGATTTAGGACAACGAAGAAGGCTCTTTTCCACGATAAATCCCGTACATCTCTGAATCATCGGTGTTTGCCTTATTCTGGGGGCCGGACACCTGGCCTTCAGGGTTTCTTCGGATTATATTGATTTCATGGGCTTTGTTGTCGCCGCTGCGGCGCTAAACGCGGTCCCGATAAAGACGACCTAACAAATTGAAACCGTATCTGAGAATAGCAAAGCCTCGGCTTACCAAAGTCCGCACAGCGGAACCTCCGAAAAAATTGAAACCGTTACTGAGGAGCCCATGGGCTTTGAGTTTGCAGGATTTCTGGCACATGATGTACTTGATCTTGGACAAGGCCGACGGTAAGAACCGGAAACAAGCCTCAAGCAAGCCTTGACCGCAGAGGAGGCACCCACCTTGCTCGGAAAAAACGAGACCCAAGCTCTACAACATCGGCACTATCTCCTTTGAGGCAAACCTCGGATCCTACTCTCGGGATCCCAATGCCTGGACCCTAAACCCGCAAAGCTTGAAACTCCAAAAACCACAAGCCCACTGTCGTAACTTGAGGAAACTCAGTGCAGCGCGGCCCCCACTCGGTCAGAAGCCGTGAAGCGTGGCCTCTAGCGGCCCTGGCCGTGTCATGTCGATGGGTTTAGCTGTAAAGTTTACGGAATGTGGATGATTGTGAACGTCCGATTCAGGGTCAGTGGGCAGTGGAAACCGATCCCCAAGCTAAAAGAAGTTGTCGATTCGCAAATCAAATCACAGAACAGTATAAGCCCCTCAGTGGATCAACAGAGATGCATCGGGTGTTCTCTGTTTCGCATGGCGCAATTCGGCCGCCAGTCACATCTTTGCCACGCTCTATACCTGAATTCTACCACCTCCTGTATAAAGGTTGGAGCCCTATCAAGCCCTAAGCCTTAAACCTGAAAGCCTGACAAAGCCGGCTGGCGGAAGCCTCTCAGCAAAATGTAGCTGAAACTTTATGGTAGGCCTAAGTCTGACGGCATCAAATTCGCTGTCGGAGCAGAACCGCAAGTGCAGGTCGGATGCCAAAAGCCAGTGCGGCTGCAGCTGCAGAAAACAGATCGAAGACTTTAGTATACTGTGCGGGCTGTTGCTCCGGTCTCTTCTCTGAGTTGATGAGCGTGCGACGGTACATGCCAAACGCAGTCCCGATCCGTTCGGATCCATTGAGATAGAAGCGAAAGTCTTGGCACTTGGTCTGTTATCTTTCTTGTGAGCCACCTTGTTGAAGGCGTGGCGGTGCAAGTGTAAGAGCTCACTGAACCATCTAAGCGGCACTCCCACCCACAAAAATGAAGAAGCTACGATGCTCTGCAAACGTATGTCACAATGAAGGTTTACGAGTGACAACAGCTCGACAGCTTGTGCATTGCGTGAGTGTGAGTGTGAGTGTGTGATAAACCATGGAATCCTCAAAGCCCCAACCTCATAGTATCATAGAACCCATGTAGCGACAAAAACACCAAAATCCAAATAGCATAGACCGGCTTCGGGTTTGGGCCATGGGGTTTAACATGTAGGGTTAAGGGTTTAGGGTTCAGAGTTTAGGGTTTAGGGTTTAAGGTTTAAAGTTCAGGGTTTAGGGTTTAGGGTTTAACGTTTAGGGTTTAGGGTTTAGGGTTTAAAGCTTAGGGTTTAGGGTTTTAGAGTTTAGGGATTAGGGAGGTTGACGGTCCACGGCTCGCAAGCGCATCGAGGCTAGACATTTGGGCGATCATACATGTTCTGAGAATTTAGGTCCCTTGCCTTAACACCAGAACTCTTAAAGGGACCCTGATTAGAGAACCATCCACACAGAAGACACACAGCGAATGAGCAAGGTCATGAATGCATGAACACCTAGATTCACCCACGTACAGGTTTGAAGGCTCCGCGTTTCTAGCCCAATCTAAGAGACCCTACACGCTAAAGCCCCCAGAAACCCAAAAGTCGAGCTCAAGCCCTCAGCAATCTTCACAAACCGCTTAAACCCTTATACAACCCTATAGCCTGACCATGATGACAACCTTGTAAGGCTCCGGATTCATGCGATGAGAACCCCAACTTACAAACCCTGAATCCCGAAAGCCATGCAACGCCTCAAAGCTCAATTGCCCCAAGCATTTATCTTCTGCGTACGTTCAAATTTCTATACGCCCGATTGTGGAACATCAAGAACCCCTAAGTCCTAACAAGTGAATCCCTCGAGCACTGAAGCTCTGACTCTAGCCCCCAACACCCACAAAAGCAACAAAACCGTGTGAAGCTCGATTCAAATCCAATCACACTGGGTGGAGCTTAGGGTCCTGAGCCGTACATCTTATTCTTGGTAACCCAAAACCCCCAAAACCTGAAGCCTTAAGACCCATGCCCTAAGCCCGAAGCCCAAAACTTTAAGCCCTTCACCCTCAGCCCGCAATATAGGAGCCTTAGATAGGCACGAATACTTTTTACGGGTTCGTTGAACATGATCGTCATAGTATAGTATACCCCAAAACACTATTGAAATGGTTTTAAGCCCCCTTCTCACGCGCCAAGCTCGAAACCCTTATAGAACCGCTCCCGCATAGCCCGAACTGCAGGCTCGCCTCTGCCCGGGACCTCACGCCGGGTCGACTCAGCATCTCCCCAGAAAAACGCCCAAAGCCGGAGCCGACACCGCAGTGGCACATTTGTGGTAATAGGGTTCGGCTGTGGATTTTGGAATCAAAACCTAAGGGATTATACTCTCATTGATTAGTCCGACCTCGACAACATATGTGTTCAGCTGGGTTCTCACGGGGCTTGTCTGGGGTTTCATATGCGGGGTTTCACCATTTGACGAGGGTTCGGGTGTAAGTTAATAGCCTGAAGGCTGCTATAAGAATTCTACTTTCAGGACACTCGGGATCAAAAGCTGAAGGCTCTAAATACAGAGGCCTTCATCATAACAATATTGACACTTCTACACTGACGGGTGAGGGTTGAACTCAGGGTTGCAAAGCTTTGATGCAACTAAAACTCCAGTGTGTGGTTGTTTGAGAGTTCGGGGTTTTGGTGTTTAAGATGTAGGATGTCAACATGTTGTTTTCTGGTTTAGGGCTTATAGGGCTACAACAGGAACAGAAAGCGTGGCACCGTTCAAAGAACTTCGCAAGTAGGGTTAAAACTACTGCAACTGGAGTATAAGGTGGAGCAATAGGTACTGCCTAGATCGTAAACCCTGAAAGCCCCACGTACCGCGGTGGTTTTGCTTGCAAAATGAGGCCTCAGCCATCTGGGATGTGGGCTCAAGGTTGAAGGCTTGGGACGAAGGTTCAACATTCAGGGTTTGGGGCTTCCCTGTAAGCCCGAAGCATTTAGTCTTTGGCTCAATGGAAATTCGACATCAGTACTTCGCGGATCAAGGGACTTAGTAAATAGGGTTATAAGTCAAAATAGTAACTGTACCCACTTATACCCTCATGAAGCTAGAAGTATTGGGATCGACACTGTCGTCATGTAACTAGGAACCTCATTGCAGACTTCATTATTGCCCATGGCAAAACCGGGAAAGGCTTCGAGGCTGATAACCCGACTTCGTCCTGCCCAAGAAAGGCTCAAGTGACGAAGGATATAGTTTAGGGACCTCAATGAATCGAAGAAGAGGCTGCGGGGGTGTAACTGTAGATGCGAGACACACCTTTCAGGCGTAGCAGGTCATGTGAAATTCCAAACATCGCCCATGAAATCCTTCCGATCACGCCCATGTCTAGAGTTTAGGGTAAGGAATTTGGTGGATCTTATGCTATGAAAACGGACTATGCGGATTCCTGACAAGATCCCAGATTTTTTCCAGCATATCGCGTGAAAGGCTGCAGCTCGACGCGCATTCTACCGCGCAGAGCAGTAGAAATCGATAGTTTCGAAGCCAGGTGCCAACAAATCCAAATCCGACCCCAGTGGGTTTCTCGGTCTCGGTTCTAGAATGTCGGATTGTTTCAGTATTAGGCGATTCGGAAGCAATTCTGGAAAACCAGCACAGTGTCAGCAAACAGTAGAAACCCATGTCGCGCAGCCGAACCGTGAACCCTGACGAAAGGTAGAGCCGCAATATCCCACAATCCTAGACCCCCCTAAGAAGGTCGAGAAGGATGCCAAGACAACCTATACCCTCAACTTCACCTAAAGGCCCCGCGACACTCACCAAAGCCAGGCCGCACAGGGCATCCATTGGGGTTGCCCGGTGCTGTATCGGCTTTCCGGGGTTTGTTCGGGTGTTAAGGGTGTCTTGGCTGACTCCTGGGCTTTAGGGTTTACGCTGGCGGGTCTAGGCTCTAGGGCGGCGCGGCTTCTGGGGCTTTAGTGCCCGATTTCGGGCTCAGGGCGTTAGATAATCCCCTTAAAGTCCCTACAAACATACTTTGTACAACTTAAAACGATACGCAGTCTGAATAAGGCAAGTACCGCTCGTATGAATGTCCGTTATGCACTCGTGTACAACACCTGCACGGTACAGCTGTGAACATTAACAGAAGCTGGAAGTAAATGTGTACATACTAATGTTGTAGGTGAGTACGTGTATGTGCAAACCACTTACACAAGTAAGTAACTGTTTAAGTAACTGTAGGGTACCCCATGAAGAATACATTGCGAGCTATTGAAGCCATGAAGATGTTCCCTTGCACGTTGAAGACTCTACAGACCTGGCGCTCAGTGGAAGCTGGATTCCGGCAACTGCTCCTGAAGTCCAGTGGACTGCTTGCGGTCTTGGAGAGGCCTAGGAAAAGTGCGAAGGGAGCGCATGGAGGGGCGGCTTTCATTCATTGGCCAAACCACTGTTGCATCCAAGATGTTGAAGTGTGACGATGTTTCGTCGGTTTGTCGTGCGATTGCGACGACTGCTCTTGCTGTGACAAGTCTGCCTTCGTAGCTCCAGCTGTCGTGACCATGGCAGTACAAAGAAGCAGCAACTGCCCAGCGGCACTGGCAGAAGCAGCAGCAGCAGTGGCAGCAATCAAGCACGAATGCAACTACTCCAGATGCTCGAATATTGAGGGTTGACAACGTCGAGGCCTAAGCCTCTGTGTCCAAGGATGAGCTGGGGACATCCTTCCATCCGTGCATCCATCAATGCATGTATGCATGCATGCATGCATGTCTACATCCATCCATCCATCCATCCAGCCAGCCAGCCATCCGTCGGTCCGTCCGTCCGTCCATACATACATACATATGTAAATATATCTACATATATACATATATACATATATATAAAAGACATATGCATAAGCCTCCAGCAGTACGTGTGTGTATATACTAACACATACATACATACATACATACATACATACATACATACATGCATACACACACACATACATACATCCAACTCTATATACGTGTGTGTGTGTATATGTATCTATATATATATATATACCTATCCGTACAGTGTGTACAAATATGCATATATATATATATATGTATACGAACAATTTTATCATATGTATACATTACGTAAGTATCTGTTTATCTGATCGATCTCGGGCCTGCCTGGCCAGTCACCATCGCAGGCTCCATATACATGGCCTCGGGTTTGACCCTAGCATGGGCATCGGTGCTCGAGCTGTTTGGGGTTTAGGGTTCAGCAGCGTCGATCCTGTGGCCTGCATGTGGGGGTTTAGGGTCTATGGGTGCAGGGTTTTCGGGTTCAGGGCTTTGGGGTTCAGGGTTGGGGGTTTAAGCAATTATAGGGTTCGAAATGTAAGATGAGGACGAGAAGTAGACCAACCTAGTCAGACCTACTCTCGTCCTTGGTACGGGCTGAGGGTCTCGTACAGCTTCTTCTTCGCTTGTCTCTTGTGGATTCAAGCTGCCCACGCTGCTACGAACACAGCTGTGGGCAGAACAGGCGTACCTGATGCAAAAAGCGATGTCCCGAAATGACGGAATCAAGAGAACAAAGGTATGGTGGATGCCTAAACCCAACAAAGGCATTCTTGAACCCACCACGTCCTCTTTGCTCGAACACCCAACCCTAAACCTCACTTAAACCCCAAAACCCCAAACCCAAGACCCTGAACGAAACTGAAGCCTAAAGCCCCCAATGTAGGAACCTGATTAAGAAAGCTTGGGCCTTTATCCTACTATTTTGAGGCAATGGGCCTAGGGTTTCTTAATCAGTTTCCTACATTACCCCGAATCCTAACCTATACTCAAGAACCCTACTATACATCCCTTATAAGACCCCTTTAAAAGGAAGGCCAAGGGGGCGGCCGCTGCTTCCGGCTGCTCAAAGTTCAGCATGTCGCTCCCTGGACCGAGCAGACATGGCTCGTTTAGGGTTCAGGGTTTAGGGGCCTTAAGAACTAGAATAGGATTCCTTTTAAAGGGGTCTATACAAGGGATACTATAAGGGATATATAAGGTACTATAATATAGGGGCCTTGCCAATTAGAATACGGTTTTGGGGCATATGATACTATGAATATGGCAAGGAATATTGGCAATCATTGAAGCTACTCCATTAGGGTCTTAGGGTTACGGGGTTTGGAAAAGACGCTTTTGGTTTAAGGTTTAGGGCTCGGGATTTAGGGCCAGGGTTTCAGCACTGTGAGGTTTCAGGTATAGCGTTTAAGGTTTAGTGACTTTAGTTCTTAGGGTTCAGGGCTTAAGCGTGGCCACGAAGGTTACAAGGGCTACAAAGGGTTACAACGAGGGCAACTATAACTACAAGGTTTGCCAACATTCAAGAAAGATTACAAACATCGGCAAACATAACGAAACAAATACAACCACCAACGACAGAACTATGCATAAAGCCTGCGCAAGCGGAAGTGGCAACAGTAGTTATTCGCAATAACGCCATAACGGATACGTTGACAAAGACCATCTAGAAGGCAGCCACAGCCCTCGCCGAGAACCATTCAAAAGACGACCGCCTGAAGCTAGTTGCACCCGAAGTCGCGACAAATTACAAACAGTTTCGGGCTTGGGGTTTAGGAAGGTTCCAGTAACACTGCAAGCCAGAAGCCAAGTTCGACATCAACCCACAAAAGCACGCACAATCTTGACCGTAGGGTGCAGCTTTCCCAAGAGAGTACGCAGGGTTGAGGGGCTGAGGGTCTAAGCGTGACAATCCTGAAGCCGCAGAGACTAGACCCAATAGTTTCCAACGGAACGAAAAAGTACAAAAGAAGCCTGCAAAGCCCTGCATGAAACCCTGTGAAGACGACATATATACATATATCTATAGTTCTACTTATACATGTGGAAAATATGTATATAAAAATATGTAAACCCGATGGAGCTCCAAACCCTGAAACCCAGCACAACGGCCTGGCATGTCGCCCTTCGGTGAAGGGACCCGCCCGCCGAAGTCGGCGACCTCCATCAATAGTCCGGGGATCGGGTTTCGTGGGCTTCAAGGCGTTAGAACCCCGCCAAAAGTAGATAAAATAATGGTCCCACACCTATCAACGGGCCAGTATTCTACATGCTTTGGGCGTCCAGGTAGGGCTATCGGGGTTTAGGGTCCAATTAGGGGCAAAGGTTTTGAACAAGTAGGATGAGAAGGCAGGCAACTTCAAATGTATGTATCTCTTATTTGGTAAACCTGAATCAAAGTACTTACTAGGTCTCCTGAACCTCCGAACCTCCAGGTAGGGTTTGGGGCTGGGCGTTTAGGGTTTAGTGGTTCAGACTTTGGAGTTTGGGGGTTTTGGGGGGCCTCGGTTTGCGTCCGGAGTTTTCGATTCTCGGGTTTAGGGTGTTCGGGGTTCAAGAGTTTAAGGTTTGAGGTTTGGGGCTTTGGGTTCCAGAATCCCTCCTAGTTGGCACGCTCATTTGGGTAAAGCTACTTGCCATCAGAGACTCACCCCCTGCTGGGAGGTTCTTGTCTTTGGGCCTTTCGGTTAATGTAGGGCTTCATAGAGTAGGGGGTTTAACGGTTTTGCGGCATAGCTAGAGTTTAAACCCTGGCGCTGGCTCTCGTCAGGTTCACGCGTCTCAGGCCTAGCCTGTGCGGATTTCAGGCTATCGGGTTTACAAGGGATAGGGCCCGGTCTGCCGAATTCAGCGCAATCTTAAGCCAAGGAGGCCACGACACAGAACCTATGCTTCAGAACGAAGCTTATCGGCGTCTGCACCCCCCAAAACCGAAACGACGTCAGTGTTCGATACCTAGACTTACTTTATGCCCTTTCAGATGCGCCCGAAGTCCTTGCATTCTGCAACTTTTGACCAAGCAGATGCTATCAGCCAGAAAGCAATGCCAGCATCCCGCCTGCTCGTTGTGGCCATAGGGGTAAGTCGAACCTGAGACACGGCCCCCTTACAGGATTCAACAGCTACGGGCTGCGGCCCTATCGTAATCCGGGGGGCAGGATACCTTTGGAAAGGGATAGGGGAGTCATTCCAGAACCAAAACGAGTGAAGTGCAGGGTTTAGGATGGATTTACGATGCCGATGTAGTCTTCAGAGTTTCTGAGGCCAAGTGCTTCAAGGGGCACACCCCAAACCCTGGACCAAATACCAAAATCCAAAACCCCCTTACGCATAACGCCAGGCAAAGCTGCAATTGCCCTTACAGCCGTAGTGGTGGTCTCCCTGTTCATCCACAGTGAGGTGTTACAGAACCCTCAACTGTCAGCCGCACAACACGGTTCGATGCTGATCTGTAACCCTGAACATTATGCGTAAAATCATGGGTTCAACACTGTGCGGCTCGGGCATACGGCTTGGGGATGTGGGACTTGCACCCGGGGCCGGTGGCCTAACAGGATGCTAGCAGCCTGAGCCCGACACTCTGAGGCCCCATTTTTACCGTCTACACCCACAATCCGAAGGCCTAAACCCTGAACAGGTTCCGGGTCCCGCGTAGATCCAAAACGAAAGTTCTGGGAAGCCCAAGAAGACCGGCCTTGCCTACAGGCAGAATACTTCGAACGACATCCGTCTACACCGTGAGCCGCACTAGCCCAAACGCGAGCAGCACGAGCACGCCATCCATTCCAAGGACGAAATATGCACCTCAACACCAGTACACTCGAATAGCCTGCGAACTGACAAGCAAGTTGGAAAACCCGTCGCAATCTCCACCCTGTAAGCCCTAAGCCTAAGCTCTAAATCTTAACCTTAAGCTGACAACCTCAGCGCTTGACCCTAAACCGTTTCGGAGCTTCAAGGCAGTCAAGCTGCCAGCCAACGCATTGTCGGACGTTAGGACCTGGCCGATGGTGCCCAGAAACTTCAGCTTTAGGATTTCGGGCTTTGGGGCGAGGGTCTGGGGTTTCGGGTGTTTAGGTTTGAGGGTCGGGTCTACGGTCCAAGCTTTGGCAGGGATTGAGGTCGGGGATTCGGCGTTGCTGCTGCGCTTGCAGTTAAGGGCTATGGGCGGACACTTAAGGACTCAGCGGACTTAGTAAGCAGGGCTATTTGTGCCGTCATTATCATTGAGGTTAGAAAGTAGAGACAACTACACATGTCAAGTTAATAAGCATACTAAGTCCCGCTTAAGCTCGCCACGAGCTTCAACATAGTGCTTTCGATAGAACTTGATCAAACCATCGGTAAGGGCTTTAGGCTTGCGTCTGGCGGCTCTCTAGTGTGGTGATCATCACCGCCTTATAGTTCACCCAAAACCTAAGTAAGGCTCAAAGCCAAACCTTCTAACCCACATCCAAGCGAACGACCCGAAACCACGGTCCCTAAACTCCACACACTAATGCCTGTGGCTTCACCAATTTGATGCAAGCAGTTCTTTGCTGGGACTTCAGCGATGTCGGAGTTTCTGGTTCGGGGTACAGGGTTTAGGACTCTAGGTTTGGAAATTAACTTGCCACATCCTGGTTGAAGGCTGCGATTTGCACAGCAGCCTCGCTTCACAGAAACCTGGCACCACTGCTCGAAACTGCATTTTCTTCAAAGGTCGGCCCAAGCTCAGATGTCGCTCTGGTACTGCTGCCACCACAGCTTTCTCAGCTCCTTGGTGGACTCTCGACGCGCATATAGCTAACGATGGCAGTGCTTGCGTTTCTACGTGGGGGTCATCAACAGTGTCATAATCATCCTAACATAAAGCCCCAAAGTCCTGAACTCATCCTTCGGGAACATGAGGGCTTCCTTTCTGTGGTGGCAAAACAAATGCACTTTGGGGGCAGAGGAAAGGAGGAGGCGATTCTAGTCATGATAGTTTAGGGATTTACTCATGATTGCCGTGCAACTCTGTATGCCCCTGCATCCCCGCACAGACCTCGAACCCGAGAACTGACAAAACACTCACTCCTGAAGATTGACAACCGGCCTGTGAAGTTACATGCTTGCATCATTGACGAAAAAAGGAAAGAACAATCCGCCTGAAGCCTAAGCTGCAACGCCCAAACAAGAACTGTAGCCCACCCTCTCCGCGTGATTCTACCCTACACAATGAACCCTAGGTCCCATGGTCCGCTGAGCCAAAACCACTGAACTCGCCGGTTTCGGGTGCGCGGCCCTTGCTTTCGTAGTCATATGCACATGAACCCAAAATGAGCTTCTAAAGATTCCAAGTCTTGAAACCCTTATGACCCTTGGTCTTAAATCAAAACTCTCTCAGCCCCCAACACCATTAGCAGCAGCACCTCTCGAACCTCTGGATGCAAATCGAAGTGTACCGGGAAGACTCTAAAGAACCTTGGAGCAGAGGTTGAACCCTAAACCTGCAGAGCGTGATTCTCCACTTGTGTGCGCATACTGGGCTTCTAAAGTTGCTGACATGCTGGAGTCCGGATGCAATGGCTCAACATCACAAATGGGGCCCTTACGGGCTTTCGACGGTACGTAAAACGGTGTGCTCTCGTCGTAAAGATTAGCATGCCCGACCCTGCAGCACAGGATCACACGCACATAAAGCCGCTTGGTGCAATGACTCTTCCCGTTGCTGAACAGCAACTAAACCCTCAACCCAAAACCCTCAACCCGAAACCCCTCAACCCCTGAACCCCAAAGCCCAAACGCGCGCCCCTCAAAAAGGCCCTCCAAGAGCAGCCCAAGTCTCGTGTGTCACGGCCAGGAGCCTCTCGCGCGCCTTTCGCTCGCTCTTGGGGTTCGAGAAGAAGAAGCCCCGGATGCCGGTGTGGTCCTTGACCTTTAGGCATAAGGGGAGCCCTTGAGGGTTCTGATATCGGATACTAGTAGGGCTTTTTGAAATGAACAAAAGTAGATGTAAAGGATAAGAGGATTCGTGGTGTGGTTCCAAGTAGAACAACTGCGATACATTGTAAGAACCTAGCCATGTGCAGCAATTGAATTACATCTTTTGAAGATGCCGGAAATTCGAACAACGGTTCCGGGTTGAGGCTAGGGATTTAATTTAGGGCTTGCGGTGGCGCAAAGCCTATCCGCGACCAGGCGGAAGTTCTTCGAGGTCTAAATTCCTCGCCGAACTCGGAGCCCGAAAGCCGCCAGCCGAGACCGCTTTAGGCCCTAACCCCCGCAACTCACCGGACACCTCAGATCGGGTAAAACAAACAAACACTCCGAAACAACGGCACGCCTACATGCTCAACGCTTGCCTAACGCTTGAGCAAGCCGGAAGATGGGAAAAAAGAGAAGAACATGTAATGTGACAAGTTGCCTCTTCCTCGGCTAGGAGCTTCCCCAGCCAGAGCCGCACGAGCTTGAGGAAGTGCATCCTCAGGCAGCGCGAAGATAGGTTTGCATAAGGGTCTTTTGGTGTTTGGAGGTGTCGAGGGCCGAGGATTTACGTGCTTTTCAGGGTTCTGGGCGTTTGAGCAGCTAGGGCCTCCAATTCATGGTGAAAAGATGTTGGGATGGGTGTTGGATTCGGGCTTGCCCACGCATGTTCCTCAAGTTCCCTCCCCTCTTAACACAAGTTCCACCCAAGGAACGAGTTTGACGAAGGAAGCGCCGGCGGAAGGGGTAGGGGTGGAGGGTGGTTCATGATCTTAACTAACGCTTGCGCTAAGGATCCGTATGACCAGATATATCACGATGATCGGGTTCCGAGCTTCTGAAACTCCCCCACCTATCCACAAAACCTCCAGCAGCTTCCAAAAAGTTAGGGCCAGCCTGTCAGTAAACTAGGTTCAGGAGAAGTAGTGCTATGCACTTCGGGCCTGCAAGTGTGCTCGCAGGGACTACCATATGAGTCTCCATCATGACAACAAGTAGTCATATACCGTCGCTGTACAATGATGATAGCAAAACGAACACCCTGAAGCCATAGTCTATATAATTGGGTCCCTACATTGTGGCTTGGAAATGTTGAGAGATTTATGGCACCCGCAGTCACCGCCACAACCACAACCTTTTCAAGCCCATGCCAGATCGCGATGCTAAATCAACAATCTAGGTTTAGGGCTTGGGGGTGCCAAGCTTGCAGATTCAGGATTGCGGGCGTAGGGCTCATGGCAACCACAGTGCCCGGGCAAGACAGATGGGTTGGTTCCGGCGTCCTGTTCCCATATCCGAGGCCTGAAGAACCCTCAAACCTGAAACCCCGAACCCAAAAACAAAAAATATCACGGATCACACGAAACCCTTAAAGCAAGCCCCCTTTCAGTCCAGGGCGTGTGGCATTTCCGGGCGGCAGCGTTGGATGTCTTGATTGGGCTGCAAACCTTGCGGGCACCTGTGCGGCGCGTCAGCAAAAACAAAGATGTGGGTTTACGGTTTGAATAGTAACAATCATGCTAGTAGCAACAATACTAATAACGCTAACAATAACTGTAATGATTCTTAACGATAACCATCACAACAATCATAATCATAGCAGTAATAATAAGAAAAAATAACGATACTTGTGATAAAGCGACAAAAATATATGACAATAATAAACAATAAAGCCAATAAAACACTAACTATAACAATAATCATCTTAGTACTGGCAATAACAATCATAAGAATGACTAAGGTTTGAGAAATTCAGGATTCAGCGTTCAGGGCGAAGCCAGGCTCTAAGGCAAAGGGTCGGAGGCGACAGTTTCAAGTCTCGGTTTACGGCCTTGGGGTTTCTTCGGAGTCATGTATAGGGCCCTGAATTGAGTATAGAATCAGGTCATAAAGTCGCAATTTGGGGTATACTATAGCAAAAGCATGCAGTAACAAGCAAGCCAAAGGAAAAGTCTTGGTGTTCATTCAAGCTTCTATTCTCTGGTCAGGCTCCGAGTTCAGGGCAGATTTGTCGTCAAAGCTTCATTTTTGATTTGGGGGCTCGACAAAGCCAGAATAGGAGAATCCTGAGAATAAGGATCCCCAAATCAGGTACCGATAAATTTAGAGATGCATATACACCTGCATGTAAGATATACGGCAGCCCTAAACACCCCCGCCACTCCAAACCTGAAAAGTTCGACTTTTCCCAAAACTTTCCCTGGAATCTGTGTGCGAAAGGGGCAAAGTGATTCTTCAAAACCGAAAGTTCCCTTCTGAAAGGAATCCGGATCTTGTTGCTGCATATCTGGAATTGATACAGGATTATGGATAATCGTCCGGTACCTGTCTCTTTTCTCTTCGGGCTGAATCTATCTTACCAAAACCCTCGTGAAAGACCATAGTTTGCAAAAGCCTGGGCCCCGTTAACCGGCGCCTTGGTGAGGCCCCCTTGTAGGTCTTGTATTCCGGTGTCTTTTCTTCGATCTGGACATCATACTTGGAAAGGAAGTCCTTGCTGCGAAGCCGAAAAAATTTGAAACGCCCGCTGGGTGAATGACAGAGACGGAAACAGAACGCCGATAAGATCATAATCTCAAGCGATGTGGGAAAATCAAACACAACTCGAGCTTTCCAGCAAGAACCTCAACGCCTATATAGACTTTCAGGCATGGCGTATACGTAGTGAACAAACTGTGAAAGCTTGAAGGTTTCACGATTGAAGGTGTGGAGGGAGCCCATAAGCCATAAGTGCGCTGAGCTGCAGGTCCACAGACTGATGCTCGAGCTGGCACCGAAAATTTGGGAGCTTCGGGAAAATTAGGGGTACCCTATTTTGGGGTCCGTACAATAAGGATCTCGCTATTTAGGGTACTACAATAGGGTTCCCTATTATCGGAACCCCCCCCATTTTGTGGTTGTGTTAAGGCAGGCAGCAGAACTCCGACCCGGGCTCTTACTTAAACGACCCGGGGACGGGGTGAGTAGGGGTATAAGTAAGCTAACTAGCTCTAAACTATCCGTAAAAAGCCGCTGCAACTCTTGTTATCTCAACTTAATTAAACCAAGGTTCGGGGGCAAAGGGCATCGGGGGCGGGTTCAGATGCCTTCACGATCCTCAGGAGCTGCATTGGGGTTTAGGGTTTAGGGCTTTGGGGCCGCAGAGTAAACCTGAAACGATCGTATCCCGATCCCCGAAGAGCGAAAATCCCACATGGCGAGAGTCCCCAATCTCTGATTTCATCTCTTTGGGATCTCTCCTGCAAAGAGGCGGAGGACCTAGGCTAGGGTTTGCGGGTATATTGTAATTATGAATACAACAGAGGAGCCGGAGGGAATATATAATCTTGGTATATTATATCCAGGCTTCTTCACTCGGCTTCTGAAGGGTGCAGGCTTTCGGGAACATGGCTTTCGGCGTCCCAGGTCAGCTCATTTCGGGCTTCGAGAACCTTACACCCCACCCTATCGAGCCCTTAAAAGGTAAGCTCTGGAAACCTTGGCCCCAAAGCCTGACACCCCCGAACAAACCCAAAGCACTCAGCACTCCCTAAACATAGATCTCTCAACTTCACCCGAAACGGTAATCTGTGGAGACCTCCAAATTCCAAACAATCTAAACCAGAACACGGCTCGGTCCTCCTCTCGCCAGCAGGTGCCGTGAAATTGGGGGAAGATTTGAGTCTCAGCGCTGCCTTTCAGGGATTATGGGGTTTTGGGGTTGCAAGCATTTAAGTGTGAGGGATACGGCCATAGGAGTCTAGGGCCTAGAAATAGAGAGCCTTAACAAAGCTCTGGATGCACCCTGAGCGATACGGGCTTGTTAAACTCTGCTTCAGAAATATTGATAGCACCGCGGCCGGTGCGGGGGCGCTGGGTACCGAGGGCTCCACAAGTGGGATGAAGGTAGCTGGGCATCCTGAAACCATTGTCCTTCGTAGCCCGAAACGATTCAGATTCACACCCTCCATGCAAAGAGCCCAAAACCCAAGATGCGTCAATCCTAGAGTCCTAGAGCCGCAAAAGACCCCAAAAGGGGCCGAGGCACCCGGTGCTGCTCGAAATGCCCTGCGTGTACATTTACGAGGCCGTAGGCGCCATCCTCCGCCAGTGCCTTGATGGAATTTCCACCGATGTTTCAATGTTTCGTGTTCTTAAGCTTTGTTTCCATTAACGGTGTGTTTTAGGATCTACATTAGGGTCTCCAGGCTTGGCGGCTCAGGGCTGTTTAGGGCTGAGAGCCCTGAGCAGCTTTCACGCTCTCCAGCGTAAGGCTTTTAGGCTTTGGGGCTTATGTGCTTCGGGGCTTGCGGCTTTTGGGGTTTTGACGCTTGGGTCTTTTTGTGATGTTAGTGTTCAGGGTACTGGGTTTCCTTGTCCAGCTGCCTGGCGGGCTGCAGGTGCACCGCTCGGACTACATCCCGAAAGTTCAATCATGACTTCCTCAACCCATACGCATGCTTGTCCGCTAGAGCACTGATGCTCCAGAGCCTGTCTTGTCTGATGACCTCCTCAACCAAGATGCATGTTGACCGTGACTATGATTTTAGGACTTTATAGGATTGAGAATGCCTCCAAGTGTGTAGGGCTTCGGGAGCTTCAGAATCCTAGTCCTGCGTTTGGCAGGATGCTCATGCTGCTCTGGCGCCCTACTTGGAGGTTCATGGGTATCTATATATGGGGTCAGAAGTCCCCTAACATGACTTATAAGTATATAGTATACTTATAACTACCCATGAACCTCCAAGGGGCTCTAGGTCTCCTCCAGGACCGTCGGGCTCAGAGTCTCTGGCCGAGGGATTTGAAAGCTGGGTTCACTCTCATTGAGATGAAACATGCGAGAAGCAGTCCCCTCACTCCGGGGTTCAAGCCCAAAATAGCCCAAATCCTATTGCCCTATGCACGTATCTCTATCAACTCTGATGCCTAAACCCTCTGGCCCTGAACTTTAGGTCTCCAGTCCCAAGTTCAGGGTTTCGGTGCGCGCCGGCATTTGTCACAGCTGCCGACCGTCGTCCCGATTGAACGAAGATAAATTCGATTACCACACCGGAATCTTTGAAAATGAAACACAAAAACGCTGCGCTTACTGGTGCTAGTTGGGGTGTCGTGCTGGCGGTTCACTCCCAAAGCCCTAATGCTTGAGCTGCCGTCGTGCTGTGCTACGCTTATTGCCTCTGCTACTGCTAGCAGAGCACGGCTCCTACTCCCACTCCTCCTGCAACAACCTGCCACAGTTACACACGCACACACACACACACACACACACCTTCTCCTACACCTCTCGCTCCACCTCCATCGTCATCGTCGTCTACGACAACATCATGCTGCTGCCAAGCCACCGCGAGCATCTGCGAGGCAGCTTTCTGGAAGCGCGGGTCATCGACACCAAAATCGGCCTCCGGGCTCTCCGAAATGACCACAGACTCTTGCGGCTGCATTCACAGCTCTTTGTGTTGATACAGCCTTTCTCCGGTCAGGTCAACATAAACTACGACCCAAGTGTCAAGTCTCGCAACAGTGCGGTTTCAGGATATTCGTTGTCGTCGGAGCCGTGCTTGTAGTCGTCGCCGTTGTAGTCGTATTCAACCCATGCCAAGAGAACTGGAAACTTTCTTCAACGAGCAACAGTCTGTCAGCTCGAAGGACAGAGCCTTCCATCACTCGATCCTTGGGCGGGTGAAAACCACTACAAACCCCCCAGCCGCCTCCGGAGAGGCGCAGCAGAGAAGATAGTGGCCGGCCTCCGCAACCATGGGCTTTAAGTAGCAATTGCTTAGCGCTTTAAGCTTTCGGTACTTGTCGCCAGGACAACATGCAAGACAACAACAATGATCAGCGGAAAAAACATAACAAAGGAATCGTGCATGTCCGAGTGCCCTTACATAGGCGACTTGATCAATAGAATAGGGTTTCGGACGCATTCTGTTGCAAGGGCATGCTATTGCTAGCCAGTCCGGCCCCTATCATCATTACTATGATTGCCGCTGCCGTTGAGGACCGCTTTTATGTCCATTGATAGCAATGCTACTGTTGTCGATAAGGATACGTATGACAAAAATGATATGTTTTTGTTGATTTGTTTATGACTACTGTCAATATGGACTTGCTTGCATTTCTGCTGTTTCTAGTTCATACTATTTACAGACCACTTCACTAGTACTCTTCTTATTCTCATTACTGCTACTCCTGTTATTAGTATAATGCTCTTTTAATATTGGAATTTCAGACAACAGGGGCGCCTAGTATAGTACCCTAAATAGTAGGATCCTTATTATAAGGACCCCCAAATAAGAAACCCCTAATTTTCAGAAACCCCCATATCGTCATTCTTCTCCCTTCTATACTGAACTTAGAATCCTAGCAACAATTATAATTTTAGCTGTGTCTTAGGGATTATAATAACCAAAAATTAAAAATTTTTCTAAGTGCCCCTAGGCCTTGCCTCGCCAGTCGGGAGGAGTCCCGGGCCCCAGGAGCGCACCGGCGACAGGCGCTCTGCGTCCTTCGTGGACTCCAAGAGCCGGCTTGGGGCTGAAAAGTTTGAAGGGTTTAAAGATTTAGGGTTTAGGGTTTAGACTTTCAAGGTTTGGGGTTTAAGGGTTTAAGGATTTAAATTCAGGGTTTAGGGTTTAGGCTTTCAGGGTTTGGGGTTTAAGGGTTTAAGGGTGTTAGAGTTTTGGGGCTCAAGGGGCTGAGGGCCTAAGGGTGTTGATGGCTTTAGGGCTCAAGGGGTTTAGGGTTTAAGGATGTTATAGGGTTTAGGGCTCAAGGGGCTGAGGGCCTAAGGGTGTTGATGGCTTTAGGGCTCAAGGGGTTTAGGGGTTAAGGATGTTATAGGGTTTAGGGCTCAAGGGGCTGAGGGCCTAAGGGTGTTGATGGCTTTAGGGCTCAAGGGGTTTAGGGTTTAAGGATGTTATAGGGTTTAGGGCTCAAGGGGCTGAGGGCCTAAGGGTGTTGATGGCTTTAGGGCTCAAGGGGTTTAGGGTTTAAGGATGTTATAGGGTTTAGGGCTCAAGGGGCTGAGGGCCTAAGGGTGTTGATGGCTTTAGGGCTCAAGGGGTTTAGGGTTTAAGGATGTTATAGGGTTTAGGGCTCAAGGGGCTGAGGGCCTAAGGGTGTTGATGGCTTTAGGGTTCAAGGGGTTTAGGGTTTAAGGATGTTATAGGGTTTAGGGCTCAAGGGGCTGAGGGCCTAAGGGTGTTGATGGCTTTAGGGCTCAAGGGGTTTAGGGTTTAAGGATGTATATAGGGCTTTAGGGCTCAAGGGGCTGAGGGCCTAAGGGTGTTGATGGCTTTAGGGCTCAAGGGGCTTAGGGTTTAAGGATGTTATAGGGTTTAGGGCTCAAGGGGCTGAGGGCCTAAGGGTGTTGATGGCTTTAGGGCTCAAGGGGTTTAGGGTTTAAGGATGTTATAGGGTTTAGGGCTCAAGGGGCTGAGGGCCTAAGGGTGTTGATGGCTTTAGGGCTCAAGGGGTTTAGGGTTTAAGGATGTTATAGGGTTTAGGGCTCAAGGGGCTGAGGGCCTAAGGGTGTTGATGGCTTTAGGGCTCAAGGGGTTTAGGGTTTAAGGATGTTATAGGGTTTAGGGCTCAAGTGGTTTAGGGTTTAAGGATGTTAGGGTTTAGGGCTCTAGGGGCTTATAGGGGTTAAGGATGTTAGGGTTTAGGGCTTACGGGTGTTAGCGTGTGGGGCTCAAGGCTTTAAGGGTTTGGGGTTTAAGGGTTAACGGTGTAAAGGTTTAGGCATCAAGGGGCTTAGGGCTTAAGGGTGTTGGGGTGTACGGCTCACGGCTTTAAGGGTGTAAGGGTTTGGGGCTCAAGGCTTTCAGAGTTCGGGGTATAAGGGTTTAAGGATGTTAGGGTTTTAGGGCTCAAGGGCTTAAGGATGTTGGGGTTTTAGGGCTCAAGGGTTTAAGGGTTTGGGATTTAAGGATTCCAGGGTTTGGGGAGTGAGGAAATACACCTTCATTGTGGAATGAAACAGTTCATACGGGTTCTGACCGACACCTTGATATTCAAGCGGGATTCTGCTCTCTGGAGTGGCCTTCCGGGCTCACGGGCTTGATCAGTGGGAGTGTAAGGTCAGTAAAGCGGGATCGCAAAGGAATTGTTCTTGGATTCGCAGATACGGGTCCTGTACAGTGCTTCAGACTCTTCCTCTACGGAGGCTTCGCTAGCGCTTGAAGGGTGGTGTACCCGCATCTCCATCGGCGGAGGTATCGCCGTTCGCATTATCCTGGACCTTGCCATTTGTAAAGATCACGAGTTTCAATTCGGTTTTCTATCTCATAAACAGATTAGGAAACCTTACGTATACCTGAAGGAATTCCTCATTCCTGCGTATTCACACCCCTCTATGACATGAAGGCCGCAGACTTCAAGGCCTTTTTGAGGCTCTTGGGTGAAGGTTGCTGGGTTTGACCATGGTTTGTACAGGGTTTAGTCATCTGTGATACTAAAATGCGTCATCTGTAATACAGAGCCTATAACTCAGTATATAGTATAAGAGTCAAAATCTTGGAGTCTTGGAGTTGAGGGTTCAGCCTTGAGGAAGATCGGGTGCTCACGCAGACCAGGAAACACCCCCACCACTAGTTGCCCACTGGCCCCTTACCACGAAGCGTGTGTGCCTTTCTCTTGGAGACCGCGAAGAAGGACCCTAAACCCTAAACCCTAAACAAAGAGCCCTCCGTGGTCTGCTGCACATGAACACAAGTTGAACAGGTTTCGGTTGCAAAAACATACGTCCACCACAGACCCTAAACCTTAGATTTTTAAACCCTAAACCCCGGAGCCCTCAAGTACAAGGAGCCGACCTTTGGCGTCAAGAGGCCCCCATGCAAGAAATTTCAGAAGCCGTATTCACCGTGAGAGCCTTTGATAACCAGAATACGGTTCCTAAAAGGGCCTCCTCAAACGGATCTACACGGGTTCCATTCTAGACGGATTTAAGGGTATAGGGTCGTTGATATGTAGAACAAGCTTTTGCGGTATGTTATGCCGTAAGCATAATAAGGAGCCCTATAAGGAATATCGTTGGGAATAACTGAGGCATTAAGACTTCTGTGTTACCAAGACCTGGGTGTTAAACCTTAGGGAACCGTAAACCTTCAATCCGGAGGATAAAAGCCTTAGGGCCTAAATCCATACGACAACAGCGCTCTCCTCCTGGCTTTGCCGGACGCCCAGTGTGGTCGCTCCGCTTAGTAGAATGACCAATGCAGCAATCATGCTCAGCTCTCTGACAACATGGAGGCCTGAAGCTCTAGGATTTAGCAGACAGCTCAGCCAAACGCTGCGCAAAGAAGTTCGCAACAGAAATCCTACATTCAACGGGGTTTAGAGTTTAGGGTTGAGGAGCTCCAACCCTACTTACTACTTGTACAGTAGGTCATGCCCACTTCCTTCCAAAGTATAACAATTGACATAGCCCCAAACACCACACCCTAACCCCGGACTATTGTAGGACCTCTTCACCTCCCACGTCAAGCAATGATACTGGCCTGCAAAGCCCGAGACCCAAAACCTGAAGCCCAACTTTTGGGCCCTTGAGAGTTGGAATAGGGCTTGCCGACATCTGATTCTATGGCTGTATAGGGACCATAAGCTGGAACGCCCTGAAGCCTGAACTCTCGGGCTCTAGGTTGAAGGAAGGTACAAGGATGTAGATAGGGTAATGTAGTGGCACTGAGGCCCAGGCAAAACCTGATTAGTGAACCTTACAGTAAGTCTAGGAACTCCAACCCTCAGAAAACAAAAACAAACCCAGAAAACCAAAACAATCCCACTCAGCTCCCCAGGCGGCTTCCCCGCTTCCTAAATCCCAAACTCCTACAACCCTAAACCCAAAACCCTGAAGCTTAAACCCAAAACCCCAACCCCTAAACCCCTAACCCCTAAACTCCTAAACCCCTAACCCCTGACCCCTAAACCACCAATCCCGGCCTTCGCCATCGCCACTTCGCGCCCCGGCAGGAAGGGATCCGGAACGCGGCTCACTTGCGAGACCGGCCTCGGAAGCTTCCGCTACGAAGGGCTATGAGCATACTAGCAGTAGCATTGAGGAATAATGGTAGAAATAATATGTATAAGAATAGTAATAAGCATCGTGACAATAACAACAATAATAGCAACAATAAGAGCAGCATTAATAAGAATACTGATACTAGCAATGGCCTGCTGTGAGGGTCTGCGATACGGGCTTGGCTTTTGTTCGGGGTGGCATGTGTCTGCGTGTCTGTAGACGCGCTCATCAACTAGAAACGCTTGCTCAAAGCATGGCCAAGGTGGTTGGGATGGGGGTTAGGGTTTGGGATTAGGGATGTACAACGGCTGCTGTAAGTAGTGGGATATTGAAACTGTCAGTGGGGGGGTACTATACCGCTATAAGGATAAGTAAGGGCTGCCGTAAGGGTCAGGGTTAGGGGTGCCATAAGGGTCACGAGAAGGGTTTCTCCAAGGGTTGGTTTGACAAGTGGGCTTGGGGTTCAAGTTTAGTCTTGGGGTTCAGAGCTTAGTTGGGGATTAAGGCTTCAAGGCTTTGGCATTAGGGCCTTTCAGAGCCCAGGGTATATTGCACATAGATGTAGATATAGATAACCGATATAGATCAAGATTTATACATGCATAGAATCTCATTCAGATACAGATGCAGATATAGACTGTGAGAGAGAGAGAGAGAGTTATGTATATACGAGCGAAGACACATGTGGTAAAGGACTACGAAGTTCAACTCTAAAGCTTTGCCTCTGACGGCTGGGCCCGCCAGGTAAAGCTTGCTGTTCCAGCGCTTTAACCTACTTCGAGGATCAGTGGACTTAGTAAGCATAGTCACAAGTATGCGAGCTTTCGTTGTAGATCTACCGATCATCCCGGCCATCCTTCGGGCAGGCTCAAGATCGTTCCAACGCAAACCTAAACTCCTCCTGGCACACCGAAACCTTAGACCGCAAAGCCCGTCGCATACACCCCCAAATCCCGAAAGCCTACAAACCCTGGAAGCTCCTGTGCAGGAAAACAACCCAAGTAGGAGTCACAAAGCCCCCCTCAAAACCAAACTTACATCTGAATAACAAGAACCCGGTCATATAGACACGTTGGTCAGGGAAACCCGATCACGAATTCTTCGAAAGCACCATAGCGAACCTCAGCCAGACTTTGTTGTTTATTTCCTTGAAGGCCGCAGCCCTTGGGCCTTCCAAAAATCCAAACTGCCGAAGGTGTGGGGCACGATTACAGGGAGCTATACGGTGTGAAAGTGCTTGCAGGGTCTTACAGGGTTCTGCGGGGTTTCGGGGTAGGGAACGCTCCAGATACACGAGGTTCTTGGGTCTACATAAGTGGATAAGGATCAAAACCCAAAACACGCTATGCCAATTCTTTCAGGCCCCAGATTCGTACATTAAAGGATTAAAGTCATCTAACTTCCCCAACCCTATAGTCCCAATATCCTGACTACTCTAAGCCCTAAAGCCAAGCCAGGAGACCGCATGAGCAGCGATGACGGTCTCTCCGTGGTTGGGACGACAGAGCCCTCCACCTCAGGAACCAGGGGTTCTCTAAATCAGGGCTCTGTCTATAAGGATCCTAGAAATTCTTTGATGGTACTGCCGGAGCCTGAAGAATAAGACTTGAGTAGGGCGCTGGAGTATACCATGGTATGATTTAGAGTGGCTACAAGGAGCTACGATAAAAACTATCAAAACCACCAATTATTTTAGGTTTAGGCTTCGGGCTTTTCATTTGGTGTCGAGGGCTTCGAATTCAAGACGGCGTGGGGGGGCTGTGTTGCAGAACTCTGTGTTCGAAAGGGAATCTCAGGTAAACTTACAAAACCCAGGCACTGAATATGAGCATGAACCTTATCGAACCCTTCTTAGAGCCCTTCTGTGACCCTTTTGGAACTCCATAAACCCCCAAAGCTCTTAACACAAACGTGTCAAGGCTTAAAGGCTTAAAGCCATACACACAAGCACTCCAAACCCAGCAGCCTCAACGAGGTTTCCGGTCTCTGCAAGCTCCTGGCAGGGTCTGGCTGGAGCCAAAACACGAAGGGAACCAGTCGGAGAGTTTCGCGCTTGGCTCTTACTGAGCTTAAGGTTTGAGGTGTTAGGGGTTGGCATTTTAGTGTGTTGGGTTCAGGGTTTTGGGATTTACGTGCCAGTTTTAGATTTCGGGCTGGAGGCCTCCCCTTCGGCCAAAACACCTGAGCACACCTGCAGAAGGGCTTTGGACTGGTGCCTTGAATCGAGCTCACCTGTTTCTTCGGATATCGAGGTTGACAGTGTCGTTACCAGCAGCCCATAGTAACACCGTAACTCCCAAATCTACACTCGCCAAAATTCCCAGGAGGCCTATACACACTCAACTAGTCCATAATCTACCCGACCTCACACAGGATTGGCAAATTCGGAATTCGCCGCTGGATCATGGTCTCTTGGAGAACCATGGAAGCCAAGCGGTCCTATGAAAATGAAGTTCAAAAGCAAAATAAGATAGGGGCCTGAAACATTAGACTGTGGTTTTTGGTATTTTATTTTATGATTTATGATAGTTAATGAAAACTTTTGCTAAGGAACAAGTACGATTATACTAACTGTTCGGACTCCTATATTAGGGTTTCCGGATATGGTCTAAGGGCATATGATTAGCTACGTTTTCGCTAGAGTTTGAGGAGCCAAGGCCGAGAGAGCAATGGGGCAACTCGTTTCTAGGGCCCCTGTTCTTTGCAGGTCACGCTATTTCCTGTTTAAGGCTCTAAACCCTGAATCCCCTTCCCTTCCGCAGCGACGGGCCTCGCGAGTAATACGCCGCTCGCCGATGACTCTGTGCTCCCCCTGGTGCCTCGGTAAGTCCTGGCTTGCTCAGAGGGTCAGGGAGCTTAGCAAGCGTTGTTTCAAGTACGGAGCTCTAGTTATATCTACGTATGACCACAGATTCGATACATGTAACACCTACACCTACTACATCCACTGAAGCTCCAATTGGGGCTACTGCGGCTTAGGGCTTGGGGATACAGAACTTGGGGCTTCTGCATTGGATGCAGTGACCCGAAACCCTCGACACCGTTCAAGCCCAAAGCCCTAAAGCCTTTCTACAACCGACACAACAAACAATAGAAGACTGAATCTGAGGATATGGGGCTTCGGAGTGTCGGAGTCGAGGGCTGAGGGTCCATAGGGTGTCGGATCCTGGGTTAGGGCTGCCCTTCCAGCTTCTTCAGCAGCTCAAGCATGCTGCGACACGCCCTACGACGACCCTTAACCCTGGGAATCCAGTTCGACTCAGTGAGATCCTAAGCCAGTAGTCACAATGAAATCGCCACGCTTCCTAGATAATCAGAATATCCTTCTGAAGAATCTCGAAACACAGGACCCTGACTTGCAGCCCTGAATCTTCGAAAAATACCCCTGAACAACGGCAGCCGGCTCTCGCATCACACGGACTCGATTCAAACGTCTGGAGGTGAAAGGTCGAGGGCTTCGGTGGCTGAAGGTACCAACTTTTGGGTTTAGGGCTAAATACACCCGCGATGGTTCTTAGACCCTACATCTTCACGACAACTCTAATCCATAAAGCCCAGAAGCCTCCAAAGCCAACCCTTCAAAAATATAAAAGCGGTATCAACTGCGATAAACAATCCACATCTAAGCCTAAGTATTGAAGCCCTATGAAAATCTCCGCCTGCATCCTGGGTGTGTAGCCGGTGCTCGTTGAGTACACCACCTGGGCAGTTCAAGGCAAATTTGGAGGGCTTCCCGAAACTAGGGGACCCTAATATAGTAGCTCAAATAATTAGTAGGATCCTGATTATAAGGACCCCAAAATAAGGTACCCCTAAGTTTCGGAAAATCTCCATAGGTAGTGTAGGGCTGGTAGGGTGTAGGGTTATCCAACAGGGCTCCTGCATACGGCTTCAAGAAGTTGAAGTGGCTTAGGGTGCTGGAACCTGAAACTCAAACGCTGCTTTGACTTCTCTCCGAGAATACGAGAGTTTTCCGCAATTGCGGATGTACTCATGCTCCTGCACCATATCCTCGCACCCTAGCCGAAGCCGACCCCATTGATCCTCACACCAAGCACCTTCACCCTTTTGCGTTACAGTCTTCCGGCTCTCAACCTCAAATATAGGGGCCTTAACAATGACAGCAGATTTGGAGTATGTTCTGCTGCAACCATATGATGAGAAACCCGGAGATAGAGTAGCGCAGTATTTTACGTACACCCTATAAACCCTTCGCCACGCTCGGAACCGCGGATGATAGCCCTATTTCGGCCCTATGAAGCCCAAAGCCCCGACCACACATAATAAGGCTCCCTTAGGCTCCTCTGAAAGTTATAATGAGGGTTGATTATACTACTATAAAAGGAAAGACAGGGTACTGTCACATGGGGGCCTTAACAACTAGACTGGGGTTTTGAGGTTCATTGTAGTAAAATCCAAAAAGGAACCTGACTAAGGAATCGTAGTGAGTAGTGGCAACCATTATATATTGCCCTCCTAAGTTACTAACACACTTCGACTTTAGGTTAAGGTTTCGGGTTGAAAGCTTGGGGCTTTGACGTCGTAAGTATTGTCGAGGCACTCCGCCGCGCATGGGGGACACGCTGGACCGCACCGGAGACACCGCCCGGAGACCGCTGACTACCGCCGTGGCCTCTTGCAAGGCGTGGGAGACAAGCTATACCAAACAATCCGATACCAACGGCTGTAGAGTAAGGGCGCTTTTGGAGCTTGTTGGCTCAGGGTTTGAGGTTTAAGGCTTCAAGCCCGAAGAGTTGTCTGTTTTATCGTGTTTAGGTTTTGCCTTAAACTGCTCAGCCTACTGTTTTGGTAGGGTCCTGTTTCAAACCCCAAGGGGACGTGCCAGGAAAGAGAGTAATGGCAGGTCTAGGCTGCAGCAGCATTGCTTTTTGGCAGCGCCCGGAAAGAATTCCACACCATACCGGTTGGAATTGAACCTGCCAAAACAGAACGGCCATTATCCTATCTAGCCTATCCCGAGCAGACTCGCCACACATCGTATGCGAGGGTAAGTCTCCTCCACTCCTTCTGAGGGTGGTACAGGGCAAAGGCAGCCAAAGCTGAACCGAAGCACTTCGACACCTTATGACATCGAAAACGTTCAGCGTTTCGGGGGACCCTCAGACCCACCCACACATAGACCAAAAATACTACGGCCCTAGATATATGCACACTTGCTACTGACAGGGCTCAAGGTCATAGCATGGAGCGCGCTCGCCCGAGTCGGGACAACATGCCCAAGTTGCTTAAACGACTATGTAAACCCTAAAATTTCGAGAATCCTGCAGATGATGACAGCAGGGGTCTACACCTCCACTGGCCAAGGCGCCAAACACGAAAGCGTTTGACCATCAGACGGCAGCACCGTCGCTTACGCAAAGAAATTCGCGTCGCTTGCGCAAAGATTTGCCCAGTCGCTTGCGCAAAGACGGGTGTCGAATCCATTGTAAAAACCATAGGAACGTGCACTTCGGTCTTTTTCGGAAATGGCTTCAACAAGCATGGACAAGTGTCGAATCCATTGTAAAAACCATAGGAAAGTCCACTTTGCAAGTTAGCCGAAGTTGACGACATTTACGCGCCAAAGTGCCGAATCCATTGTAAAAACCATAGGAAAGTGCACTTGCCCAGTTGGCAAGTGCTGGCCGAAAAGTGCGTTTTGAGCTGTTTTAGGAAACATCTGACAGACCATCGAAAATGCACTTTTGGAGTCTCGAAAAGCATGTTTTCGTTGGTTTCCGGATAAGCGTTTTCAGAGCATGCTTCGGGGGCTGAAAACGGCACCATCGAAAACGCACTTTTGGAGTCTCGAAAAGTACGTTTTGGTTGGTCCTGGGGGGGGTGGGGCTGGGGGGGCGGGGTGCATGGGGGGGTCGGGTTGGGGCTGGCTTCCTGGCTGTAGTGGGGTGGGTGGGGGTCGGGGGTAAGAACGTGAGGTTTGACGCTTGCAGCAAAAGCAGTTTCATTGCTTCCATGGAAAACGTATTCTTGGAGGCTCGAAACGCACGTTCCGGTTGGTTCTTGGGGGGGGTGGGGGGTGGGGGGGTGGGGTTGGGGGCTAAGAACGTCCGTGTTTGGCGCGTGGAGCAAGAGAAGTCGCGTTGGCAGCAGTACGTTCTGGTTGGTCTCATGGGTGGGCGGGTGGGTGGGGGGTGGGGTGGGGGGCTAAGAACGTTGGTAATTGACGCATGCAGCAAGAGAAGTCGCGTTGGCACCAGCACGTTGTTGTTGGTCCGAGGGGGGGAGTGTGGGGTGGGGGGCTAATACCGTTCGTGTTGGACGCGTGCAGCAAGAGAAGTGTCGCTGGCAGCAGCACGTTCTTGTTGGTTCCAGGGGGGGGGGCTAATAAAGTCCGTGTTCGACGTGTCTGACGTGGGGGGCTAAGAACCATTTTTTTTCATGTTAGTTCCAGGGGGGGCGGGTGGGGCTTGGTTGGAGGTGGGGTGGGGTTGGGGGCTGGGGGCTAGTAACGTCCGTGTTTTTGTCGCGTGCAGCAAAAGAATTCTCGTTGGCCCCAGCATGCTGAAAACGTCCGTGTTTGACGAAAACGCACTCTTGGAGGCTCGAAACGCACGTTCCGGTTGGTCCTGGGGGGGCGGGTTGGGGGGTGGGGTGGGGGGCTGAGAACGTCCGTGTTTGGCGCGTGGAGCAAGCGAAGTCGCGTTGGCACCAGTACGTTCTGGTTGGGGGGGCGGGTGGGGTGGGGGGCCAAGAACGTCCGTGTTTGGCGCGTGGAGCAAGAGAAGTCGCGTTGGCAGCAGTACGCTCTGGTTGGTCCCATGGGGGGGCGGGTGGGTGGGGGGTGGGGTGGGGGGCTAATAACATTCGATTTTGACGCTCGTTGGCAGCAGCATGGGTGCGAGGGGTGGGGTGGGGGGCTAACAACGTTGGTAATTGACGCGTGCAGCAAAGGAAGTCGCGTTGGCACCAGCACGTTCTTGTTGGTCCCAGGTGGGGAGGGTGGGGGGTGGGGGGGAGCCAATAACGTCCGTGTCTGACGCGTGCAGCAAGAGAAGTCTCGCTGGCAGCAGCACGTTCTTGTTGGTCCAAGGGGGGGGCTAAGAACGTTCTTTCATGTTGGTCCCAGGGGGGCGGGTGGGGCTTGGTGGGGGGGGTGGGGTGGGGGGCTAATAACGTCCGTGTTTTTGTCGCGTTCAGCAAGAGAAGTCTTGTTGGCCCCAGCATGTATGTTTCTTTGGTCACAGGGGGGGGGGGGGAAGGAGGCCAATAACGTCCGTGTTTGACGCTTGCGGGGATAATAACGTCCGTGTTCGACGCGCGCAGCAAGAGAAGTCTTGTCGGCACCAGTGGGGGGCTAATAGGTTTCGAGTCGCTTGCTTGCCCGCATGCAGCAAAACCGCCGCCCCCGTCGAGGTGTCGAGTCGCTTGTTTGCCCTCAAGTGCTTGAAAACAGAGCCTAAGAACCGAAGCGGCGAAGCCCCATCCTGTGACCTGTGCACCAAAGCGCGCTCGGATCCTGCAAAGCACAAACTCTGAACGGACCGCCGAAATGTGCTTTTGCAGCCTGGAAAAGCAGGTTTTGGAAGGTCCGAACCTCATGCCGCTCGGAGGCGAGGCAAGCGAGGTAACCGCTGCTTTCGTCCCCCTGACTCGCTCGTGCTGGGTTCCACATGAAGAAGCTTGGCTTGGCCTGGCCAGTAGCCGACACCTCGCGTTGGACACGCCAAACTGCTGCCTCCCGCAAAGCGCAAACTCCGAACTGACCTCCAGAACGCACTTTTGCAGGCTCCAAAAGCACGTTTTGGAGGGGTTCCGACGACAGAACAGCCGCAGAATCCAAGAAGAAGAACTGCATGGTGCAGGAATGGGCTTGCAAAACACGCTTTCTTTCCACCATCTGCGAATAACCAACATCGTTTCGAACGCCTGCGGCGTGAAGCAAAACCGCCGCCCCTGTCGAGGTTTGGAGTCGATTGCTTGCTTTCAAATGCTTCAAAACAGGGGCTGAAGACCGACGCAGCGAAGCCGAATCCTGTGGCCCTGCCAGCACTTTAACAACTTCGGAGCCAAAAAGCGCGATTTCGAGCGTGCACGCCCAAAGCCGGAAACCACGGCCCTGCCGACGTTTCGTGCACTTTCAAGCCTCCCGAACATAGCAAAGTTACAAGTAACGAACTCCGAATTCATTGGCCCTGCCAATACAAAACGCACCTCCGCGCGTACAAGCGAACGCCCAACCCTTTGCACAAGCGAACGGGCAAATCTTTGCACAAGTGACCGCTCTGCCCCATCAGACTGTCGTTTTTGGCTTGAGTTCACAGGGGCTACGCCCGGAGTTTCAGACTTCCACAGTGTAGCCCTTAAGAACACACTGTGGCTTTAGTCAAGAGTGTTCGGATCTTCTTTTGGGATCCGGATGAAACTAGAACCTGTAAAGTCATCAACGTTAAACCGTTTTCCTCCCGCCCTCAACTAAATGCTAAATGCGCGAACCGCGCAACCCTAAACCCTACATCCCCGAGCCCCGATACGCAGAATCCTGGCCTGAGCTGCCGGGATGTAGCCGGCACCGGCTGCATACATGGGTGCTGCCTTGGCTGCTTACGATCCGATACCCGAACACTTCAAAATCCTGAAGCTTTAAACGCTATAGACCCATCATCCCGATTCCCAGAAATATCAGTCCCTGAACAAGCGGCTTTCGGCTTTGGGCCTGAAAGACTGGAAGAAGGAGCCCCTCGCGCCGAGGTGCAGCTCGCATCGGGGACACTGCCCGTGGAGGGCTCAGCCCCCTCTGCGGCGACAGGGGTGTGCCGCTCAGGACGGGCGCCTCTGGAGTGCTTTACGTTTGTTAAAAAGCTTTCTCTAAAAATTTCCATTAGGATGCCAGGAACTCTGTAGACATCTTTTGTTGGTCCTACTATTTTGAAGGGTTGGATATAGGGCCCACATCTCTTCTCTAAGGGTCCAGAAACGGTGCCTTTAGGGGTTCAAGGCTGGGTTTCAGAGCTTCGGGGTTGCGGGCGTCAAGGCTTTAGGGCTCCAGGGTTTAAGCCCTTCAGGGATGTAGGGTCAAGAGTCTAGAGTGTAGCGTCTGTTGTGATTCAGGGTGTAGGGCCGTGTGCTCAGGGCTTAGTGTCGAGACCTCGGTACCGGAACGCCGGTGTGGTGTATTGGGCTGAACAGGCTAAGGTGTTCGGTAAAAGTTTAGGCTTTAGCTGGCACCAAATACCGCGAAAGCAGAGCACACACGTCAGAAAATGTCAGAAGCTTTCCGGTTGGTATGAAAATTCAATAAAGTTGTTCGCTGGGTCCAGCTTCCCACCTGCATGGGCATCGGCTGCACCATCTGCTGTGCCATCATATGCGGCATCGGCTGCGGCATGGGCTGAACCATGGGCTGCACCATAGGCTGGGCCCTCTGTGGCATAGGCTGTGCCTCGGCGCTGGGGGCAACAGATGCAAACATCATTGAAGGCGGCCTGTAGACTGTAGACTACTACGACTCCTACTGTGGTAGTGGTGGCAGCGCTGCCGATGCACTTCTACTACTCCTGCTGCTAGCACTACTACTACTACTACTACTACTACTACTACTACTACTACTACTACTACTACTACTACTACTACTACTACTACTACTACTACTACTACTACGGCGCTACTGTTGATGACGACGATATGACTCCTGCGAAGATGACGGCGACGGCCGCAGGTGCGTCTACGGCCAAGCTTCGGCTGCCGCTACGACTACGGATACGACCGCAACGACAACGATGTTCGACAACTGCTGGGCAGCGGCGACAAGGACAGGGGCCGTTTCGTGTTTAATGCATGAAAAAGCAGTACTGTCACGAACATAATCATCATGACGGTTGGATCTTGCATCGCTTCCTCCCGCGGGTACTACAGGCGGTCTGCTTAGCGGCTGCATGCTGGTAGTTGACACTGCGTGTTCGCGTTGCTAGTGGTCATGGCCGCAAAATAAATCTCTTCACCCGACACCACAAACCCGTAAACCCCAAAATCCCCAAAACCTTGCACCTCAAAACCCAAACCCCTAAAGCCCAAACCACAAAATCCCCCAAAGCCCTGCACCCCAAAACCCAAACCCCTAAACCCCAAACCAGCCAGGTACCATTGGCATTCCCATGGCTACGGCCATCTGCGGTGCTCCCATGGGTCGTACCGCGGTGCCTGGGCCCTGACAGGACATGTGGGAGCCTTAATACTTAGGGGTGATTCTTTAGTTCTAACTTCTGTGGTAGCAGTTTATGTACAGTCTGGATCCAGAAACCTCACCTAAAACTAAATCCTCAACCCCAAGCCCTGTTTGTGGATGTAGGTCTCGAGCTCTCAGTCCGGAGCAGTGAGTGTCACGCAAGTTAGAGTGGGCCAAAGCCCAAACAAAGAAACACCAACTACAAGTCAAACCCCTAAACCCTAAACTCTAAACCCTAAACCCGAGAGACTTTGATTATGAGCTTTAAGACTTGGGCTTCAGGGACAAGGTTTCCAAGACCTCAAGCCCTGGATATGGGAGTTTCCGAAAATCAGGGGTACCTTATATGGGGGTCCTTAGAATAAGGATCTTACTCTTGGGGTACTATATTAGAGTCCCCTATTTTCGGAAACTCCCATATTGAAACCCGAATACTGAGGACTGACGAGACCTTGAATTTGAACGTTAACGGAACTCAACATCTAAGACCAAACTGTGACCAGCATCCGAATCCCCCGCGCATCTGTGCACCTGAAAGACTTTCTAGGTTTGGAATTGAATTAAACAAACCGACCAGGTGCTTTAGAGTTGAGGGTCCAGGAGTTTAGGCCAGGGCTTAGGGGCGTATAGTTTGGACAAGAATACGTCGGAAGACTCGTGACATGCTTGAGGGCCGGGCACAATCGTGGACGAATTGATCTTGGGCTCTCTGGGAAATACAAACCCCAGGCGCGAAACCCAGATTTATCTGGGCGTAAGGTGTCCATGCTTGGAGCACTGCCATGGCAATATAACCAACAGTACCGGTAGGACCCTACTACGTGCCACAACACGCTACCTGCAATAGAACCCTATCAACTTCCTTCAGCAAGCCCTAATATGGACTAAAAGCCAACACCTCTAAATTCCACACGGCAGGCTCGTGGAGCATTGCATTCTGTTTAAGTCTCGGGATATACGGCTGAGACATTAGGATTTAAAATCCCAAAGTGTCGCTAAACGCCTGAACCCGAAATCCTAACCCCAAACCTAGAAACCCCTGTCAGTGGCCTGCAGATAGACGGGCGCGCCGACCGGCGGCGCCATTGACATGGCCTCCACGCAGGGCTTTCTTCAAAACTGATTTGAACAATGTAGGGGCCTGAGCCTGAGCATTTCAATAAGGGCCTCGGCAATTTGGGGTAAATCGGGTTAGTTTTTGCCATGTTGCTTGTAGCAGACAGTGATCGTAGGAGGCCTCGCGAAACCACGGGAAATATGGCTACCAATGACGCGGGCCCCGTCAGCTTGCCTGAGTTGTTTTTTGCTACGCAACAGGGCCTGGAACCCCAGACATCTTGCCGCAGCCCTCAAGAATCGTAGCCGAAGCACCAGGTCGCGTAAGCCTCATTCATCCTAACCCCGGGCCCTAAACCCCAAACCCTAATGTTTTCTTCAGCCCGAAACTCTGGCCCTCTGCTGCTATCCGATGCTTCAATCAGTGGTATCAGGACATGGCTATCGGGGATCGTGACACACGGCACTGGGACTCCAAAGCTGATGCGTTAAACCCTAGCACGAAGGCCTTGATCTTTCGAACACTGTTGCGAGGTACATTGTATAATCATGCACAGGCTGTATGGGCAGGTGATTTCCGATTGGCGAATTCATGTCTCCTGGCACTTATGCTGCAGTTCACTGTACTGCTTTGTGGCTTGCCCATGACTCAGGCCATAACTCGGGCCTTCATCATCGGAATGGGCTGGTGCACCACGACTTGCCCGGCATTCGGCCTGAGTCAGATGAACATACCACATGTCGCATGGTTCGTGGATCCCACGGGTTTTGCAAGTCGTAGTGCTGGGAATCACGGCCGTTTGTTGGTTCAGCGTCGCCCTGAGATGTGGGCAATTTTGCTGGATGTTGCCATTCATATATTTCCTGGTTCATTCTCACTATACTACATAAATGAATGTCTTTAATTTTATAGGACACGAGTTCGCACGAGCTCTGACGAGTGCTGCCTTACTTCAGGGATACAGTTGCTGAGGTGTAGAGCTACGAATGCTGGACTGCTACAGGCACTCCTGTCACGACCGTCCTGCTCTGACTCCGCCAATATTACTCCTGTTGTCGCTACAGCACTGCTTACAGTCATTTATTCGGAACAAGGTAGGGAGTCTGACTGTGGCTGCTAGCATTGGAGGACTATCTTCTGTTGAACACGAATGGCAGCTGCGCGGCGGGTAGGCAGGAACCGCAGCATAGCCCGGCCGTGGGACGGCAGCCGCATGCCGCCTAGGTGCGCTTGATACTAGCCAGTGTATACCCCAAAGCCAAACCCCCAGCAAATCTTAAAGGTTGAGGGGCTTGGGGTTCAAGGGTTTGACGATCCAGAGCCTCAGCGACTTGGAAAATTAACTTCGCGGAATTCACCGATCCAGTCATGTAAGAGCCAGAAAAAACCTGCTGAGATGTAAAGTCTCAGAAACTATCTAACATAGTGGCATTTATAATTAGAATAAGGTTTTGGAGCCCATTATACTAATTCTTTTCCTAAGGAGCCGTCAAAACAGTATAGGTAATTATTAAGGCCCCTATATCAATTACTCTAAGCCACTCTGCCCGCTATTCTGCCCCGTGACCCGTGACTCAAACATCAGAAGCCGCTACCCTCAACCCCTGCAACCCAAACCCATCTGCACCCTGAACCTTTTTCGTTTCTGGGCGTTCTCTTCAAGAGGCTCCAGCAGCTTCCCAACTGTACGGCCCTTTTTCTGGCGGGTGTTATAAGGATTTCATACGGCTTTAACAGCAGTTAAGCATGTAAATAGAAACAACCGACTCTATTTTGATCTTGACCGTGATGCTGTTCTATGTACTGTTAAAAGTCATACTGTCATCACTACGGTTCTGTACACATCTAATATGAATACTTGCAAACACCCCACAAACACATACACACACGCACGATGGATGACCATGTGACACGGTCCTCGTATTGCAACCAGGACATAAACACTTGCAATCGTTAACCGTCACATCATTCTCACTAGTGAACTGCCAGTAGAGCTGCTGATAGTGCGGCTACCACGACTGCCGGTAAAGTCCTGGAAAACAGGAAGCCTAGTGACGGGGCCCCGCAGGAAAGGCTAAGGCGGCCACGGGGCTTCCCCAAACGTGTCAAGCCCTAACACATCGACGAAGCTTTGAACGCCGACTTCTTTTCGAAAACCTGTCGGCCTAGCTTGACAAATCGAATCGCCCTTCGCCTTGAGGGAGCATCGAAGGTGAGAAACGAACTACGAAACCAAACAAATTCATCTTGTAACGATGCCGTCATGTGGCGGCATCATCATGGCCCCAGCTGCTGGTGGAACCTGCACCTGTGCCGGTTCTTGCGCATTCCCCAGTAGCCCCATAGTAGTACCATTAATCTCGTGGAGAGGATGGGGTGGGGTTGGTGCTACCAGCTCATTCAGGAGCTGCCTACAAAGCCCGAAATCTGGGCCCTCTTGAGTTTGCCTGCTTCAACGACGACGCGAAGTGGCTGGGGCACATTGTTGAGGCCACCTGAAGTCCCAGTTCTTACATGATCGACCGTTGAAGGGTAGCAACTCAAATTTGGGCTTCCTGAACAGCCCCAAAAGACGCCAAAGCCTCACTCGCAAGAACACTTTCGAGTAACCTCTTGATATTCGCGGCAAAAGGGAGGGGGGGGCACAGTGATTAGCCATAAACTGCACCATATATAGATCATTTTTTCATAATGGCCCCTTCTGTCTTAACAAAACTTACCACTCCTTTACGTAGCAAGGCCCAGGATCCCCACTTCCTTCATGCCTGCACAGGTGTCTGAGTCGGCACAGCCGATGGTTGCTGCGCCTATGCCGCTGCAGCTCAAGAGGGGCCCTAAACCCGACACTGCCGTAGTCTAATGTACCGCGGGGGCCTCCAAAAGGCCTGATGACTTCTTTGAAAAAGTCCTCTGGTTCTTTGTGTAGGATTGCATAGAAAGCTCTTGAGGGACCCTAATAGCATAGCGCTAAAACAAAAAATGCAGGGGTTCAGACTAAGTCCACGGCGCGTGGCCACGGAGCCACGGCTTTAGCGGTGCACAGTCAAACGCGGGAACGACTCACGAAGGCAGATTATATCATGTGTATATATTTGTATATCCCGAAGCCAAAATCCTAAAGATGCAGCTGAACTATGCCAGGGCACGCTGGGCTTCCGAATTCCGCTGCTTGGAATAAGTTCTATGGAGGTCTGCACACTATCCAAAGCTTGACGGGCTCAGGGAAGCCAGGAGGGGCACTGCAAAACAGGACTACGGCCAGTTAAGGTTAAGGGCTGGTCAGAGCCGGAGACGCCGGCTGCGAGGCTTTCTAGAGCTTAGCCATGGTTTATGGTCAGGGTTCAAGGTCAAAGCTTCAGGGTTGCAGTTTAGATTTAGGGTTACAGTCCTGAGGCTTACATGTGGTGGCCGCTCCAGGAACCGATCAAAGGGATCCTAAACTCCGCGGTTTTTTCCGCTAGAAGCGACTGGGCCCAGGTGAAGGCCTGCATGGCCCGCTGCCACTCCTCACGAGTGACCACTCCATCCTTGTTCACATCGAGGTGGTCAAAGAGAGCCTCGGAGAAGGTGGGCAGGTCAAGCAGTTGGGGGCAGAGGAAGCTTCAAAGACGGCGGACATCTGAAGCTGGAGGGGTCAAGAAGAACCGCAATTCCAGAAAGCGATTGGGTCCTGAAGCCTGAGGCTCGATATGGTTAAGGGCCTGAGGTTCGAAACCTATAGGGTCAAGGTTTACAAGGCTTAAAAGACTGGGTTTCCAAGGCCCCGCTGTTCTTCATGACATCCCTGCCCAAACTCTGTTGCTGCCATCGCGCAGCTGATGTCGATTCACGACTTTGCTGTTGCCGTTGATAGCGGTGATGGTGCTGATGGTGCTGATAATGTTGCTGCTGTCGGTGTTGAAGGTAGTGGTGGGGGTGGGGGGGTGGCGGCAGCAGTGGAGTGGGGTGTATGGATTCAGTACGGCCCCCATACAGTAACAGTCTATACTAGGGCTACCATTAAGGGCCTTATATATCTATATTATGAATATTATCCAACCGTTATTGAGTGGGGGCCGTACCCAATGTATGGATACATTCAACCTTCCACGATGCAATGCTTGGGAATCGTGCTGTCACTCAAGTATCGAAGCTGGTCTCATGATGTTCCGGAGCTTACATGACTTCTCTCCGTGATTATGCTATTCGCGAGACGAGGAGGTGTAGCGGTTCCTAGGCAGAAGCAGATTGTTAGTTGCTACAAGTCTTGACCTTGCCTGCTGTATTATTCTCGGACTGGCGATCTTGTGGGTGTTTTTGGTGATGCCCTGCTATCCTCACTTGCTGAAGTCTCAAAGCTGCAAACCTACAACGACCACCAAGACGTGCCAAGTTGAACACAAAAAGCCTGCAGAGTTGCGTTCTTCGCGGATCAACCCCGATATATCACTTGTCCCGAAGCAACATTTCTTGCTCAGTAGAATCTAGTTTTCGACACGAGATTGCTCTGCAGCATCATTCTGGAGATTGGAGACATACTGCAGGAATGAAGTTGATGCTTGTGGGAGGTGCCGTTCCTTCCATCCTGCATACCTATGCCTGTGAAAGTTTCGGGACCACCCCGCTGAGAACAGAAATTCTGCAGTCCGAAGAAGCTCCAAACCAGACGCCCGAAAACACCGAACAAGGTCGACAAAGACCCGACGAACCAGCAGAAACCATTGCACCAACAAGTCTTGTTAGCCCGAAACCTTGAACTCTAAGGATGCGGCCGTAGGCAAATCGGGAGTCCTGTCGCCAGAGCTGAGGACGGAAAGCGTCGCGTCGGGCATATACGGCTTACGGTTCGGGATTTTGGTACAGAGTGTAGGCTGACCCGTGTCCTTTGTGCACTGCTCTGCTTTATTCCTACCGTGACCGTTCACGTGAGATGATATGAGAAGTACTCTTACTCATGTTGTTGCCTATACGAACACAAGATGGATTGAGGTCTGTGGGGCTTCTTGCATGGCTTCTGGTTTTAGATTGCTCATCCCCTGAAGTTGTGGGGTTTAGGGCCTAGGGTTCCTGGGTCCTGCTAGGTTTGTCTTGGGCTCGGCCCTGCATGATTAGAACCTGGTGGGGGTTGATACACATGTGGGTGGTTGCCAAAAATAATGGTCCCTTTCTGGGTCCCTAAAATAATACGGCACCGGGAACCTGATTTTGACAACCACCCATGTGACTACGAGCGGATGATCAAAGAACACGGCTAGCAACTATCGAGATGCTGACGCCATCGTCGGTCCTCTGCTGCGCTGTGGCGGCTGCCATGCTTCGCAGAGAGACAAGTGTACGCAAGAGCTCGAAACCATACGCAAAGAAAGCCTAAAAAGGAGTCGTGAACCCCAGTGTTGGGAATGCTGAAGCCTATAAGCCATATATACACCCATACACCTATAGAACTTATATTCCTCAAATTACTCTGCAACCCCCAAAGATCCTTAAAGCCAAAGGCTGTGGGACCGGGCCCCAGGGCTCGGCTCCCGAAAGCCCTCGCCAGGAGCCACCAAAGGCCGCCAAACAGCTCAAAGTCCGGTCGCGAAGATTGGAGGGAGTTTGGGGGGTGACTATACTTACCCAAAGCAAAGACCCCCAACAAAAACCCTAATCTGATTATTAAGGCTGATATGCGATGGTGGGGGGAGCTTTTGGGGCTCGGGGCTTTAGGCTTTAGGATCTTATGTATTCTTTAGGGTTTACGGTTTACGGCTGATTGTAGCGGAGTTTAGGGTCAGGGTTTGGGGCTGCGAGGGTGTTAATGCCTCGTGCTATCCATGCTGCAGAACGCGGTGCTTCGTCGTGCGTGTATCAAACACATGCGCAAAGGACGAATGACGGGACAAACTTTGCAAGACTTCTAAGGGCTCAAAACAAAGGGATGGCACCCTGAAACACCACACACACCCCAAAGCCTGACCCCGCGCTCCGACCGAGGCGAAGCTTGCAAACCACAGCACAAAATCACCCTGCGCTCCACGAAGGCCGGTGGGAGCTTCAGGACCCGTGCTTGGCACGAGGGCCTGAATAAGTTGAACAGGGTTTCGGGGTAAATACTTAACGCTGCAAATAGAGAAGTAAAGGAAAGCCCAGAAACAGTGTTGCTGGTAGACTAACGGGTCGGTCTAGGACGTCTGCTTGCATGAATACCCGGCAGCGTTCCAGCCTAGTCGTCTGCGATTGGGCCATCGGCATCGGCTTGGCACTGAAGGAGCTCGCACGGATGCAAGCGCTCTCGTTTTGCCAGCTGCGCGGCCGAACGAAGCAGTCCACCGAGATTCCGCACAAAGCTTTGTGATGTAGGTGTCAGATTTAGGGATAGGCTTGGCAAACCGATGAGAAGCATGTTAATGAAACAGTTGCAGTCCCGCCGAAGAACATTGGATCCTCTGTGGCAAACCGAATTCGCATGCAGGCTTCAGTCAGTTTGGCGGCTTTCAGCAGTTGAAGACCGTGGACCTTGGGGCACACGAAACATTTGCCACGAGCTCTCCTCCTCCCAGGCTCTCCAGCACCAAGTAGCACCCTGAAGAAAGGCCTTAAGTGTCCTCAGCGACGGGTGCTCAAGCCGTAGGGTCAGGGCAGTTGGAGAGCCAAGTCTGTGTGGTACTACTACCGCTGGCCTAACTCTACGCAAGCAAAGCGATACCTGCTTGGAAGAGCGGTGCGAATCGTTTCAAGCCCGGGGATCAAGTATATTTGCTTGCAGCAGTAGGTGTTTGGAGGCATGTGCAATACTACCTGTGCAAACCCTGTGAAGCTCAAAACAAACCTCCATCCTCACAATGTTGAAGCCGTCGTAGCCTTAGTAGTTATTCGAATAAGACAGAACAATGCTTGGGAGTCCACTCTGGTATACTTGCATAGGGACTACAAGGACGTTGGGTCTCTCTGTTGGGACCTTGCTGGTTACCCTTGCAGGGCTCTGTAACCGTCTGTGAGAATTCTGGACCTTTTATGGCTGTACAAGTGTATAAGAGCTTTGATCTAAAGCCACTTGCAGTCAGACTAGAGCTTTGTGTGGAATATGTCCTAATCAAACAGAGACTGCAAATAGTAGTACAAAGTATTCATCAGGGTTTGCAGGGGTTTGGGGTTCTCAGGTTGAGGTTGTAGGGGTGAGGATCAAGCGTTGATGAGTCTAGTGCTGACGGTTCTGGTCTTGGGCTCTAAGGTGTAGGTGTAAAGCCTCGAGGGTGTAGGATTCTGTAGCTTCGAGGGCATGCCGAGGACAGCAAAGCATGTCCCTGCACTTCTTTTGTCTTGAGGCTGCTTCCTTCGCTGCTGGGCGCTCGCCATCTGCAATGCCTGGTGCTAAAATCTTCAAGATCTTGTGCCCAAGCCGTTCTTCTCCAAGCGAGTGGTACTTCCACATTCACGTCCCTGCCCGAAACCTTTAAACCTCCAATAATGAATTCGCAACCCTAAGCTGCCAAAACCTAAACATAGGCACCTTCCCATGGGTAGCATTGATAGGGCTGACGTCCATAGGAGGGGGGCGGCGTACCTGTATTGAGGATCTACTATTGATATCGGGGTCATATCAGAATGCCCTAGCTTCTCAGACCCCATATGCCGTCTTCTTCGGTGTCTTCATCTTGTGATTGCCATGGCGAACACGAGCATAACTCTGCCCTTGGCCCTGAAGAGCCTAGCAGCTATTCAGGAGCTTCGATAAATGCTCTGATCCTGGCGTTGTGAGTACTCGAGCTGGGCTTGTCAGTAGAAATGCCTATACATAGTCTATAGTCTACAGCTATGTGAAAATAAGTCCCTTTCCTTCGGTAGGACTAGCGTAACTGGTCTGTGGCTTTGGGGGTTAGGTTCTGGGGTGAAGAGTCTGCGCAGAGTCTAGGGATTAAGACCTAGGGTTTATTCGAAGCCTGGAGATACATCTGACACTCATTGGCTCCCGCTGCCCCGCTGCTTCGCGAGGGCGCAAAAGGCTGAAATCGAAATGCAGCCCTACAAAAGAGATTAATCTGCTTTACCCCCCGGGCTCTCTGGCAACGATCATGTCCCAGTACCGGGAGGTCTAAGTGACAACTTCTTTAAACCGACTGCAGTCTTTCCACTGCTCCGCAACATGCAGGACTGAACTTGCGCTCTAAACGCCCTAGAGAACCCTTCCACCCCAACTCAACAGACCAGTACCACTAGTAAAAGATTCTCAAAAGCCATAATTAAACCCCAAATTTCCAACCCTGAAGCCGTAGGCTCTTGCCTTCCCGGATCAGCTGACCCTCACTTCGAGACCTCCACCCGTCCACTCGTTGTTGCACACAATGGGTCGCCCATTGCTCTGCGGGTTTGAGAGGTCGTAGACCTGGTATCTTCATGATGTTCAAAGCCTCTGGGCCTTCGTAGCTTCAGCTTCGGGCTGGCAGGCCTGAGGAATTGTGGTGATGGGATTTAGGTTACTTGTTGCGAGGGTGCCCCGGAACCCAGCAGATTCGCTCATTCTTGGTCCTCCCTCCCAGAAACAAAGAGTCTGGATGCTTTGGCCATCTTTCTTCGTATCTAAACTGAGCAGCGGTGAGTGCCCAATCAAGCCTCAGCCAGAGCACTGTGATGGTGCGGATTGCTGTGATGATTCTTCAGGCTCGCAAGGTCACAGTCATTCAGTCGTTCGCATCGCAGTAGTTCCAACAGTCATGAGCAGTAGCAGCTGCAGCAGTAACACTAGCAGCAGCAGTAGCAATACTAGTACTGTAGCGGGGGTAGTTGCAGCAGTGCAGCAGTAGTAACAGTCGCAGTGGTGGTAGTATGGTAGTAGCGGGGCTTGCGCTGGTCATGGTGGTAGTAGTGGTAGTGGTCGTAGTCGGAGTCGTAGCGGTAGTAGTAGTAGTAGTAGCAGTAGTAGTAGTAGTAGTAGTAGTAGTAGCAGTAGTAGTAGTTGTTGTTGTTGTTGCTGCTGTCGTAATTCTAGTAGTAGTAGTAGTAGTAGTAGTAGTAGTAGTAGTAGTAGTAGTAGTAGCAGCAGCAGCAGCAGCAGGAGTAGCATTTGTGTTATTGGCAGTAGCAGTAGCAGTAGCTGAAGCAGGAGCAGCATATGATACCTCTTATGAAGCGTAGGTGTCTCGTTGGTAAGGGCGTCTTTAGACCCGGCCTGGTGTCCGTTCCGCCAGCCACGCTTGAGGTTGTAGAACTTGCACCCTTCGAAATTGAACCTGGATGGAGGCTTCGTGCTGAGGGCTCTGTTCCCACTTCTGAGTTTCGGTTTACGGTCTTTGTGCCTGGTTGAAAGGGAATACCGCGACGCGCCGACAGAAAAGACTCAACCACTCCCTCACTAAGGATTCCCTACGACACCGGAAGGCCGACTAGTATCCCTAAGCCCTACAGCCCTAAAATCTCGAAGCCCAACTGTCCCAACACCCCCCAACTCTTGTTGTCCACTCCAACCCTGCGGTTTTGGGTTCATAGCCTCGGGCTTCCGCAAGCCCCGAAAGCCTTCAAGCTCTCACTCCGAAAATATCCGGTGAGAAAACAACCTAAATATAGCGGCCTTAATCATTAGAATTGGTTTTGGGGGCCCATTATGCTATGTTGCAAAAAGGAAGCCCAAAAACAGTAGGCCCTATAGTAAACCCTAAACATCTCATCCCATGAGCTTTGGTAGGGCCCCAAAAAGGCACATAAGCAAAAATTAGGATAGGGATATCCCATATAAATCCCCTTATACTGAAGCCCACTAAGGTAGGGATATCCCCATACAATGCTTATGCTTATGTGCTTTTTGGGTCCCTAATTTGGGGCTGTTGAGCGAAGGGGCTTCTATCTTGGGGCTTAGGGTTAGGGATTTTAGGGTATGGGCTTAGGCTTTGGGTTTAGCTTCTGTGGCTTGAGATTTCTGGGTTAGGATTTTTGGGGGCTTTAGGGTTTGCTTGGCGGTAGACGTACCTTACGCTTAATGTCAGATGGAGCCTCATTCAGCAGATGTTTACCACGAAACAAAACCCTGACCAGCAAGCCAGAGTAAACTAACGACTACGCCCACGGAGCAACCACACACCAAGGCAAACTCCCAAAAAAAGACAAAGTAGACATGGTCTCAGTACAACCAACAGATGATCCTACGAAAACTTGCCGGGAGATGATGCAAGGTAAGCCTCACACCCATAGGTTCCGGCCCCAGGCCCCTTGCAGCCCTCAGCCGAGATTGCTAACTGCAGCCAAGGAAGCACCGATCCCCGGTAGTTGGCATCGAAGCTCTGCTTGATGATTCCTGGTTGAAGGCTTGGGGTTTGGGGTTTAAGGAGTTGTGGCTGTTGCTGGCCATCATGCGAGCTTCCTTAAGGATTGGCAGGACATGCAGGAAGTAATAAAGAGATGTGAGCAATCAGTAGCAATATCCCTGTACAATCCCTGGATAGCAACTCTAGTGACCCCCCAGACCCTGTTCTCGTGATTAAGGCCGTAACATCCTAAACCCTATAAAACCATATGCCTTCAGAACACCGTTGCGACAACCCTCGGATGAAAGCAGACCCTGAAAATCAGCAAGTCCGTCGATGCAAAATAACCTCCGTGACCAGCCGACGAGGTTCCCAAGCAGCCGTTGCAGGTCTCCCCGCCGTTCTTGGGATCGTAGCAGTCACGACGGTTTTGGTCTGGAGCATAGCCTCGGGATTCTTGGGTTCATAGAAGGTTTGGGGTAGGGTTCAGGGTGTGATCGGAAAGCACATTCTCAAGTCCGTAACACAGAAGAGCCCGAGACCCTAAACTCCAGGCCCCCCTCCCTCATAAGAGCCAGAGCCTAAACTACCGAAACTCTATCACAACCTCGAAATTTGAACTCTCTAAGCCCTACATCAGAAACGGTTCAGGGCTATTCCGAGGATAAACGGGCGCAAAGGACCTGCACATAAAATCCTACAGCCAGCCCTGGAAGTCGAAAAACCAGAAAACCAGGGCCAATTTGAGCCACACAGGTTACCGGATGGGGGCTTTCAGGGCTTAGGGCTTAGGCACTTCAACTCTTCACCTCTGAGCCATTTTGCCATCAACAGCTGAACGCTGAAAACTTTGCCTATACCCCCCTTAGAACCATAATAAAAATCATGGTTTTAAAATATTCTCTTGGGTTTAATATGAACAAAAGTCAAAAGTAATTCCTAAGGAGACTATTATTGCCTGCTGCATGCAAGTGACATGTCACATCACGGAAGGTAGCCTCCTGGGCATGGCTGTCGAAGCTTCCCAGGGGTCTTAGCAGCTACGAACTTCTCACTCATTATTATTATTATTATTATTATTGTTATTATTATTATTATTATTCGTTCGTTGTTCTTTGCATGCACCTTCTTGCGCTGTTGTCACAGATACTCCTGCAGCACCACATCCGGAGCATTCAGTGGCCGAGTTCTACAGTCATACCGGAGAGGTCACCGAAACCCAAACCCCACACCCTGCATTTCTGTGCGTGGTGCTTCGGTAAGGTAAGCATTAGAGCAGCCTGGACCCAGCACTCATCGAGAGGGACTGTGGGAGAAGCTTCCGAGTCTAAGAGTCAGAGATGAGCTCGGAAGAGAGAGAGAGAGAGAGAGAGAGAGAGACATATATATATATATATATATAGGTATGCAATAGAATGGTCATATAGTAAACCATGGTAGCCTCAAATAAGGGTATCTGATATGTATGATATGGTCCCGCATAATGTGTCTTTAGGGCCTGATCGTGGGTAGATGGAGGGTCTTGGTACTAGTATTTTGTACATTAGAATGACGGTTTGTAGGTTCCGCAACACAGACCACTGCACCCTGGAAAATTGCCCGACCTTGCAGGCAGGTAGTTAATGGGGTTCCCAGTTTGCTCTGCCGCGTTGCTGCGCGACTTTGCAATTCTTACGTCGTTAGTTTTCGGGCTGGGTCCATGGTTTAGATCCTCCCAGAAATCTGCTGTAGGAGTTTAGCATTCAATGTCTGGGGAATTGCAAGCGCCCACGAAGCCCGTGACCTTTCGGATTCAGAGGACTTGGAGATTCGGAGAGCCTGGAGTAACGAACTGAAGCATGAACCCTAAATGTAAATACTTCAATGCCCTGAACCTCTCAAGCCTTTGTGAACCCCTGAACCCTAGAATCCTGCCCTGCACTTTGCCTTGGCGCCGTAGACGGCAACGCAGCTCCCATAGTGGTTCTGCCTGGCCCTGCCCGCGTCCTTGCGCACTGGGCTGGTCTGAACTCGTTGCTACGGAACTTAATTTACTTGCATGGGCTTTATGGGCTTGTAGCTGTCTTCTTGGATCGCTCAGGGTCTCCGGGAACTCTGTTTCAGTTGCGATCGTTGGGATGCTTGGTCAAGGCAGCTTGGCCACCCCGCAGCATGTCGTGAAGCCTTCGGGTTTGGGGCTTTAGCGTTGAGGCTTAGGCCCCAAATGCTCTTCCTGTTGAAGGCTTCATCCACGAATCGCAGCACTTGTGCAATTCTGGGTCGTTTCTGTCAAGGTAGATCGGGACTTGGAGCTCTTTACTGGGGGCTATATCTCTTAGATTTCCTGAGTGTGCTCGTAGGAGCGTTTTACTTTGCTCGGCTTTTTGGCTTTTGCACCAAGCATCGACCCCGACACACCGCTCGAAAAGGATGTTCCGCGTGTCAAAGTGGCTGCCCCAGACGGCATAGATGTCATCGCCGGTGTTCTGGATGTAAGTGTCCTGAAGCTGCATGCTCTGAGGGCGGTATGTCCTAAGCACTATGAGACGACGAAGGGACTAGGGCTTAGAGTAGTTTAGAGACTAGTGACTAGGTCTACACATCGGGAGCGCTTCGGTAAATCGGCTTGGAGGATCGATGAGCTGAGTTTTGGTGTTGGGAGCTACAGCATCAATGGATGCAAGTCTGGAAGTGATGGGGAATGTGCTGTAGGCACCCAGAAAGCGAGCACGCAGCAACTAAGAGGCAGAGCAACTACAGAAGCATACGGGTTTGAGACCCCTCACGGCCCTCTGTCCCACCCGAGCCCCAAGGTCCGGAGCTCAGCATCTAGGGAACGACTGCGCTCCAGTGGAGAAGTGCTTGAAGGCATATGAAGGTCCCCAAACCGTCCCGAAAGTTGCAGAACAGTTCATGGGTAATTATAAGTAGGGCTATAAGTGTAGGGTTATAGCGAAAATTATAACCCATATTAGGGGACTTATAACCCCACCTATTGCAGAGCGCGACGCCGGCCTCGCGGAGTTTTGGGAGGTTGAGGGTAAAAGGACCACTGCAAAGCGGACGGGCTGCAACCAAACACCACAAACATTTGCTGAAAGGAATTCTGAGAAGACTAGCTCCTCCAAAGCCACGACCAGACAGGAGCAAAGGCTGCGGACAGGGGCCTGCTTCGCAGCCCTAAAGCCTGTATTCGGAAAGGCACCCTTCATACAGGCCAACCCTAGAAAAGAGCGCTGGTCCTGTACTTTCGCATCCTGGACAAAGCCGTGGAAGTTGATCCCGTCGGCATGGAGAAACCTTTGCTAGTTGCAGGTTGGGATCTGGTAGGCTTCGGGCTGGGTGGGCCCTGGGTTGAGGGCGGATTTCGGGCAGAGGCTTTAGGAAGGTGTTTGGCTAACGTATTATTTAGGATAGATTAGGAGTTCAAAGCCCTAGAGTCAAAATTCGAACCCTCCGTTTCCTGATCAGAGAACCTGTGAAACCGCGTGAGTCCAGATCGTCGAAATCCTGGAGCCCGGTGTTTTTGCGGAAGATACTGCAACACTTCAAAACTAAACCCCAAAACCCCAACGCTGAAACCCCCTCCACCGAAACAACCCTGAATCTAAGCTACCCGGGACGTTCCTCAGTAGCCTTAATACAACCCGAAATACGGCCCCAAGCAAACCTCGTAAGAGCCAACAAGAAGCATGGCCACGAGGCCTGTCACGTGGACATCCCGGGTGGGCGCCTGAACATCTTTCCCTCAAACTCCAAGCCCAAGGCATGAGAACTAGAGATCGATCATGATGTGTGTGCAGAGGAGGGAGGGGGAGAGAGAGAGAGAGAGAGAGAGAGAGAGAATCTCCATATCTAACGATCTATCTATCTTATAATATCCATACATACATCTATCCATCCACACACACATACAGAATCGATCGAGAAGTCTTTCGGGAGCATGCTTCTGTGACAAGGGTTTAAGGATGTAGAAACGAAACTTACAACAAGGAGCGCTCAGCAACAGTGCTTCAAGTACTAATCCTTCAGACCCCCATAATACCTCGTCTCCGAAGTCGAAATTCTCTGCTTTTGGCCTTGAGCCATTGCGCCTGCGCGGTAGTCTGGGCCACCCACACCGCCAGCTGACTCGCATGGTTCGGGTTGTTGGAGAAATCGTTCAGACGCACGTTCTCCTCGGTTCTAGGGTGAGGTTTACAGTTAAGGGTTGAAGGCGGCTGCAGGGTTAGAGATTTACGGTTGGCGGTTACAGGATTGTTTGACTTAGCTCGACCTTCTTCGAACTGGGTTGACGTGGTAAAGCTCTGTCTGGAGCTTCTGAAAGCAGTCAGGTCAAGCCTTTATACGGAGGGTTTCGTGCTTAGGGTTTAGGGGCTTTCGGGATTTGCGGACTGGGCCTTATAGGGTTTGGGGTTTTGCGTGAAAACTTCTTCTCATTGCAGCCCAGTCACGATCCTCACGTTGCTGACCGGCTGGCCATTTCCAGTAATCAAATGCGAGAACAAGCCTCAGCAGAAGTGCAAAGCACATCGCGAAGCAAATCAAACCGCCGAAGCCTTCAACGATAGGGCTCTGGTTTAAGGGTAGGGCTTTCGTCTCACAAGCGCTGCATAAGCACAAGGAAGAAACCCGGAAATAATAGCACTGCGACGTTGCTCAAAAACCCATGGCTCTAAACCTCAAACCTAAGCATCATCAAAGCAAGGCAGAAGCAACCAGGCTTCGCATTTCGGGCTCGGCTTTCGGTTTAAGGGCTTACAGAGTTAGAGGGTCAAGGAATAGCATAATTAGGGGACTTCAATTCTCAGAATAAGGCGTCGCGGTTTCTATACCATAGTTACCATGAGAAAGACTGGATCAGGCTGCTTACCAGCCGGTCCTGGTGCTCCAGAAAGAACCGAACGGTATACTGCAGGGGCCTTCTATTGATATAATGAGGTGCGCGATTTTTATATAATGAGGCGCACGATTTCTATACCATAGTTACACCATAAGGAGAATGCGTGAAAGAACCCTCTGTCGCGGCTAGTGGCACTGGTTGTGCACGCAACCGGGTGTCTCGAAGACGCCACCTTCGGCTCGCCGGCAGGTCAGGGGCTTGGTTTTGAAGGTTACTTAGAGGATCAATCAAGGGACTTACTAAGTAGGCTAGATTTAGGGTTATAAGAGTTAGAGACTAGCATTCCCAGTTTGGGTAATAATGCCACCGCTAACCCATTAGATGATCATTCCTAGGGTCCCCCCTACACTTCACCGATAAATCACGACTACTTCCCCCATTAGATGATCATTCCTAGGACCCCCACCGATATATCACTACTACTGCCCCCATTATCAATACAATTTTAGGAATAACCATAACCCCATCTATTACCTCTAAGGTGGCATTATTACTCAAAACGGGAATGGTCTTCTCAAAGAATTTGGTTCAGGGTTTAGGGTTAAGGGTTTCCTCTCCCAGTCAGCACAGTGCCGTGAACTACGACGACTTCCAGCAGTGCTTCAACGAGATGCCGACAGGAGTCTCAGGGTTTAGGGTTAAGGGTTTAGGGCTTCGTCAGTGCGAGTTCTGCCAACATGCAATTCAGCCTATCGGCATCCAGTCGCTTGAGCTAACCTTGTTTATTCCAAGGTGCCATTTTGGCTTAACTTTTCATAGAAAGTAGATACCGAGCAATGAGCGAGAAGAACCACGTCGTCGAGTTCATAGAAGACCCAGTGAAGCGCCAAATGAGATTTGCAGACCGAGTTAACGACGAGCTACACAGGGCAAGTCAGAGACTGACGAGAAGAATGGCATCCAGATGGAAAGGGTGGATCAGAAACGGTAAGCGTCCCAATATGACCAGGGCCATTATCTTTCCTACAGTGGAGACGCTTGAGTTCTATGAGTATATCTCGCTGAGACCAGATCCGAGGAAGTCTTTTAAATCGCAGTAGTGGGCGACTCAAAGCGAGTATCGCCTGAAAATAGGAATCTGTGAGTGCTAAACAAGTTAGGTGTCGCAGAGCCACACCGCACAGACTTTAGTGTGTGGCAGAAACTCGCACATGATGCAGGAAAACATATACGTATATCCAGAATTGCTTTTGAGCTTCAGCTTCGCGATCGTGTGTGTGAAGTTGATCACGGTTGAGGCATGTAACTTTTGTGCAATGCCTTGAGCTGACATTCACATCCTTGCTTCGCCCATTTGTTGCAGGATCACAGTGTAGGTGTAGTTCCTTTGGCACTTGAAAGCATGGCTTTGGTCTTCCTGGCGCAGAAAGGAGGGCAAGTGACACCGCTGTTGGTGAAAACTGGCGACATCATCGTCAGTGATGGCGTTATGGATGCTTGGCTTCCCAACAAGTATGACCTGTCAAAGATGACGATCGCCGATCTTCGCCGTCTGCTTCAAGAAGCACTTCCTGCCGTCAAGGTTCCCAAGACCAAGGAGGCAATCCTTGATCTGATCATTGATCGCTACGGTGACATCTACGATGGTATGGTGAGTTCCTGTAGAATGACGAGGTTTTGTCTAGGACGGAAATACAAAAGCACAGCGACTATGACAGATCTTCTTTCTGAAACGGAAGAGGAATCGGAGGAGGAAGAAGCAAGTGAAGACGATGACGAACTGGAGGAGGAGGAGGAATCAGAGGAGGAAACAAGCGATGATGAAGTGAGTGAGCCAGACACCGAGTTCAGCATGACATACCTTCGCGACCCTTCGGACTTTGGCATCCAGCAGTGTGTCAAGGTGAAGATCCCGAAAAAGTCTGGCGATGAGAAGCTGAGCTTTGTGATTGACCCGCAAGAGGTCACTGTGGGTGATCTCACCGCGATGGTCTCCGAGCAGTTGCCAAAGGTGTCGGTGACAGACTTTGTGTTGAAGTTTGAGGGTAAGCGGACAGACCCGACCAAGCACATTGACAACTACGTTCACGTATACAACAACTGCTTTGATATGGCCGTCAAGATCAAAGGTGGGGCGCTCACTCGCTACATGAAGAAGGACGAAGCCGTGAAGCATCTTAAGACTAAGTCCACCAAGGGTATGGTCAGAACCGAAGTGCCTACGGACATCGCCCTGCCGGAGAAGTTCAAGGAGTTCACGGACATCTACACTAGCATGATGGCGGAGATTCGCTTGATGAAGTCGCAAGGAATCAATGTCATTCAGGCGGGACTGAGGAGTGTGACGAACGACCAGCTCCAGACCATCAAAGAGATCATGTCCTACGAGACTCGCCGTGGCAACACCGAGGAGAAGCTTGTGAAGGTGGTTGAGTATTTGTTTCCGACCATGTGTGAGTTGGACATAGCCAGTAAGTCCGTCATCCGCCTCAAAGAGGAAATGACACAAGAGTTTATTCATGTATACATAGATTTCTATCACCAGTTCAAAGCCGGTGAAGCACAGTTCGCCAACAGCTTGTTTTGCAGTGACCTTGATCGCGAGGTAGGAAGGCGAATGGGGGCACAAAGTGCCCAAAATGCACAGGCGCCGGAGGGCGCACATGAGACTTCCAACTGCGTTGTGGCGTGATTTTGATCTTTTCGTCATGCCCCACTCCTAGCGTAGCACAGGCTAGGTGAGAAACCTCAGCGACACGGCCCAGAAAGCTGAAAAGTGCGCCATATGCAGTCCCAAGGGGGGCGGGACTGGAGTCCCAAGGAGGGCGGGACTGCAGTCCCAAAAAAAACTGGGGGCGGGACTGCAGTCCCAAAACAGATTTCGGGCGGGACTGAGGCTTCTGTGGATACCTTGCCCTATCCCACTTACTCCCACTTCCCCCGGTGCGAGGAGACAGATGAGCCTACCTGTATCCTCGTTGTCGTCTTCTCTTCTACCTCTGCCAGTGCCTTGGTTAATATATAAAAATATGTTAAAAAAAATAAAAACAATAAAAACACAAATACAACAAAAAATAAACCGAAAATTTTGAAACAGAACGGCTTCAAAACGATAAAAACACAAATATCACAACAAAAACATTGGAAAAACCCATACACAAACAAGCAGAAAACAAAAAAAACACCAAAATCAAGTTTGACACCTAGGGTGTAGTGAACTTTTAGGGTTTAGGATGAACACCAACCATAACATTAATAGTTTAATGTTATGTTTGCTTAATCCAATAAGTCAAACTCAGGTTTATTCAATAGCGTTCTAATAATTTTGTTAAAATCATACGCTGTAGCATTAACATTATATTTCATTGTATATTGTATCCACGTTTTTATTTCTTCTTTGTCTCTACAAAACATCATTGCATCAAATAACTTTTTAAACATGTTGTATCTCTTCAAAGTTATGTTTGTGATAACATGTTTGACTGTATCATACATCGGGAACAAACGATCTAAGCTTAAAATAAACTTATCAACATCATACAAACATAAATCATTAGTTTCAAGTCGTTCTTCTAATGCTTCCTCTTTTTCTATGGTCTTTTCGCATTTCCAACACCCATAAGTAAAGCCATAGATATTATTAATAATAGTTTCTGGTAGTGGCAATTCGTATAAAGTGCAATAATGATCATGTTTCTTACAATCCTTACATTTACAACTATCTCGTTTTTCTTACTTTCCCTGATGTAATCGCTAACCTTGATAACATCCAAGAAGTTATTTATGATTTCATCCTGTTCTTTCTGAGTGAACATTTCCCTGATAATATATGTAGGTGTTATTTCTTTAGGTATTTTTCTTAAGAAACATTTTTTATCAAAAGAAAAATTAAACTTTTAACAACTCAAACCGCAAATACGCCCGATCAAAACCTTCAACATAATAATATTTCTGACCCAATTTTTCATCAATCCTTTCTATGGTATAAACATTTTGCGACCAATTTGATACACGTTCTTTTTCATTGGGTTTCCTCTTCCTAAATATTTTGACTTCATCGCCAACACTTAATTCAGGATAGACCCGATTTCGTTTAGCATTCATATTTAAATGCAGTTTAACTTTTAATTCGTTGCTCGGTTTTCTTGCATCCTTTGGGGTGAAGCCAGTAGCGGAATGTTTCATTTTATTGTTATATGTTAATAATATTTCAAAAATATAATCCGGCCACTGAATATTGTCTTTACCCTTTTTCTGATCGGCTTCAACACGACGATATAATAAATCTTTAAACGTCCTAATAGCTCTCTCGCTAAAATTTGGATGCGCCCTAGTCCTGTGATGTTCTATGTTCTGTTCCTGTAAATACGTTTGTATTGCCTCCTTGTTCATTGCTCCCTCGTCGTCGGTATAAATTATTTTTGGTTTCTTTCCCATTTTATGTAAGCATTCAATCATCCCACTGGCTAAATCTTCTTCTTTCTTACCTTTAATTGCCACGACGTGCATAAACTTATCAAATATATCAATCATTAACATTCCTACTCTAAATTTTTGATCTTTCAAGTCATTAATAAAAAACAAATCCATCTGATACTCGTATGCAGAATGCGGGGCGACAAAGCTATTGGAACCGACGGGCTTTCGCTTTTGATCAACATTCTTTCTAAAAAACTCGTTGATATCAGACATTGCGATGGTTTTATCTTTCTCCCGCGCTTCTTCTAAAGTCCGGCTTTTTGAGCCAAACCCCGCGCGATCAAAATACACATCATTAATAATTTTTTGTTTCTCACTCATATAAAAACAAAAGAAAATAATGATTTAATAATTAAATTAAATCATCATTCGCCATCCATCGGCTTTATGATCTTGAACTTGCTCATATCATATTTGGGTGTGCCGCGCTTTGTTTTAAAGGGCTTTTTTGCATTCATTATTTCAGATAGCAGTTCTTCTGTCATCTCATCGGGGTTCAGTTTGATATTGTTAGCTTCTTCGTACTCCTTGATCTTCTTTCTCTGATTGTGTCGCAGTGCAGATTCTCGTTTCTTTTGCATATACTTTTCATCATTCCTACGCTTGTTGTAATACAATCTGCTGTATATGGCGAGTTGCTCTTTGATTTCATCCATTGTCATATCCTCGGGATTTTTACTCATATTATACTATACTATATATTATTTTTTGTCTTTAGACATATTTCTATACATTAAAAACACATTTAATAATTAAAAAAACATCTTTGGAAAATTTCACTTAAAGATTTAATAATATATAGTTTAATTATATTAGTATATGTCCAAAGCCATTAAGCGTAATACGGAAGCACTACAAACTTTTTATAACAACAGAAGAAACCGCATCAGCCAAGCCACCAGAACAAAAGTTCAAAATATAATTAGCTTATATTCAGATCGTAAGATCGCCCAATTCACCACAGCAGACAATTTAATCAGGAAACTCACAACCGCAAAAACAGACAAAGAAAAAACTAAAGCGGAAAAAGAATATGATAAAATATACGACAAGCACAAGGATAAAGAACAACTAGGTCAGAGAATGGCACAAGCACAAGAAGACAACAAACGAACGGGAAGAACCAACCCGAGGAAACCAAGAAAATATTCAATCAATGTTCATTTATACCAACTGAAGACAGAATCACACCAAGGATTATCAGTATCTTTCAGAGACAGCAGGGGTAGGGCATACGTTCCTATTTATATGCGTGATCTATCAGCCAATGTAGCCACAACACCGTGGGTAGAAAACTTGGCGAGGAGACGAATATTTAGAGACGAGAAGCCCGACACAAAAACATTTCATAGGCTCAAGATGTTATTAATGACAGATGACAGTTTTAAAGCCGATGTCGGTTATGCCGAAGGTTACATTGCTTGTATTAAAGTTAATTACGCCGAAAGGGTAGATAACGCCGATGCTTTCAAGCCACAAGACGAAGAACTAACAAACACAGAGAATGTCAGTATGTATCACAGATATATTCAGACACCCTTAGATCCACAGCATGAGACCTTTAAGGAAGCCATTAAAGTAGATCATTATGTCAAGAACGAGTGTTGGTTTAACACCTTGACGGATTATTATAAGGATACACTTATGGGAGACAAGAAGAGAGAGAAGAACAAACTAACAAAAGAAGCCATCCTAAAGATCATAAACAAGACGGAAGAAGATTTTAAAACAAAAGGGGCATCAATAACAGACATGACTAAGGTCTTTGAATATTTTAACTTGCAAGTCAGAATATATGATGCGTTTGAGAATCTCATTTATAAGCACGAACCAGCAAGGAAAAATCACAACATCCCTGCCCTATATGCCATCGTGAAGAACAGCCACATCTACACAGCAAATGATAATCTGAGGATGTTACACCAGATGCTACCAAAAAGCAGTAATTATAATATATCTGTTAAGGCATCTTCAGATTATCACATTAACGAGAAGGAAGAGCCGGTGGAATGTAAAATGATCACATCCCTAGACGACATCCGGAAATACACAGTGCATAGCGAATACACATTAGTTTATAATGGCTACGATCTGTCTCATCTCTTTTATCTTAGCAAACAAGCCGGGTATGAGCCACAGGTTAGATTTAGTTCAGGCTTTGTATCTGAACTTAATTTTAAGTTTAAGATCAAAGATAAAATTATTAAATACAAGGTTAAGACCCAGAACTTAGTGAATAATTCTATAGATGGTTCCATCTGTGTGAGAACGGAGCAGATCTACAATAAGATGTCTAAAGCAATGTTTAATTTTAACACTGCCCTCTTCAAGCCGACCCACAAGTCATATTACAATGAAGTAGATGTAGAGATTTTTAAGGAGTGTCGCACCATCCCACCAACGGGTGAAATAAATAAACATTATTATTTATATAACCCTAAGACAGACAAAGATGACAAATACTTTTATACCCCAGAAGTGGCTACAGAGATAGATGTCAGAAAAGCTTACACATCTGCGTTTAACAAGATCGCCGAGATACCGGTATTCACTCAGTTTGATATCTGGAAGCCATATAATAATAACACGATCACCGATTTTCACGATCTAACTCTCTACTTCACTATGATTGTCGCTCATTATACATTCTTAGATTTTTTTAAATACTCAAGAACTGCCTTAAGCAATTCTAAAGAAGCGGTGCAACACCTTTTAAGCTTGGTGTCTTGAATTACAACCCTTTCAATTTCTTCAATCTCCTCTATCGTTTCTAAATACTTCTCCATTATATTAAAAGATATTTTTCTCTTACTAAGTAATGAGTGATAATATACCTTCAATTGAACCTATAGAACCAAAAACCTATGAATATAAACAATCTAAGTTTGATGTCGCGGATAAGTTGCCTTTTAGATCAATTATTTGTGCAAGTAGTCAAGGTGGCAAAGGAATCTTACTACAGAACCTAATCTTGAAAATTTACAAGAACTGTTTTGAACGCATCTATATTTTCTCCCCGACTGCTTCAGTTGACGATAATTGGATTCCGGTCAAGCGTTACATAACCGACAATCTCAAAGTTGACAATGATAAAGAAAGGTATTTGTTTGATGATTATGATTCAACAGCGTTACAGAACATCATTGACACCCAACATAAGGTAGTGGAATACCAGAAGAAGAACAAGATTAAAAGCCTATTTTCGGTGCTTATCGTAATTGACGATTTTGCAGAAGACCAGCGGTTCATGAAATATTCTAAGATATTGCACGGCTTATATACAAAATCCCGTCACAATGCAATATCAGTTCTAACATCAGTTCAAAAATACAATGCAGTGGCTCCTATAATTCGTTTAAACTCTAGTTCATTGTACATTTTTAAGTTAAGAAACATGCGCGAAGTAGATGCTTTTATTGAGGAAAATTCCGCACTGGTGGACAAACACCGTTTGTATGATATGTATCAACAAGCAGTGAATTTCAAGCCCTATTCATTCTTCTTTATTAAGCTAAGGTCACAAGACATTAATGAAATGTTTTATATAAACCTAGACCATGTATTTAAAGTTGATGAAGATGAAACTGTATAAAGACATATTTATATAAGACTGTATAGGACATTATGCCACGTAAGCCTATTGACTACACAAACACACAATTTTACAAGTTGGTTTGTTTAGACCTGAACGTGAAAGACTGTTATGTTGGTCATACGACAAATTTTCGTAAACGCAAAGATATTCATAAGAGTGATTGTAATACACCTCAATCCAAGAATTATCACTCGCCTGTTTATCAGTTCATACGTGGTAATGGCGGATGGGATAATTGGAAAATGATTTGGATTGAAACACAATCATTAGAAAGCAAACGAGAAGCAGAGAAGAGAGAGTGGGAACTAATTCAAGACGTGAAAGCATCCCTGAACAAATTCAGACCATATAGAACCAAGGAAGAAAATAAACAATACAAAAAAGATTGGTATTGTAATAATAGAGACGAAATTCTATATAGGAAGAAAGATTATTACGAGGAACACAAGCAAGAACTAACAGAAAAAAGACGTCGTAAGATAATGTGCGATTGTGGTTCATCAATTCGCTCAGCAGATAAAGCAAAACACGAAAGAACCAACAAACACCAAGAATACCTTAAAACGTTAACACCAGTTGATTAATGATATTATATATTCATAATATCATTAGTTAACACAGACGATGGTTACAAATATGTAAATGAGTAAAATTAAAACAAGGGCACCATCTTTTCTTGTTTAATGCTTCAACTTTCTTCTCTTCATCGTCCAATTTCTGGAGTAAATCTTTCATAGCGCGTAGTAATATATTAGTCTCGGATAAATCCTTACTTTTTTGTTTTATTAGTTCCATACACACTTTATATTGATCTTCAAACTCACTCATATATAACAACATATATTAATTTTAATCGCTATCGCTATTATTTTTTACTTTCTTCTTCTTCAACTTTGTTAATTCGCCTTTCAAAGACGTTATTTCTTTTTGCATTTCTTGCACAGCTCCCCACAAGATAACTGTCATTTTATTGTATGCTAATAGTTTCATACCATCATCATTATAAAAGATTACGTTATCCCATTCAGGGGGCAGTTTAGCATTTTTCACATCGTCGGCTATAAATCCTAGGTTACTCTTTTTGTCTTCGTCCTTAACAAAAGTAAATGTTTTCGATTTAACGTATTTAACTACACTATAACAATCCTTGATATTCACTTCTTTAATATTCTCTTTTAATTTAAAATCCGATGTTTCAATCAAGGCGGTGCAGGTTAGAGTTCCTCCAATATCTGCGTTATTTGTTGTAGTAAAGAAACCGTAAACATCAACGCCTGTGTTTGTAGCATCCAATCTTGATAAATTGTTATTGCTTAATCTAATAAATCCATCAGTATCTGGATTATTTATTAATACTCGTTGCGACCCTGATACATCAGTGTGTGTTATCTCCAAATTACCTAATAAATTCACCTTTCCATCGGTTAATTGAATTTCTGGCGTTGATGATTCTAACCCCATTGTTAAATTCATTTCTCCCGCCGTGTCTCCATTTCTGATATATAACTTATATTGAGTGTCTAAAACTTCTTTTAATTCGCTACTATGTTGAAACATAAAGCGCCCCCAACTAATAACATCGCTTTCACCAACAATATTACCAATACTATTAAATGTTTGATTATTTGTAACTGCTCTATTAATCGTAATTCCGTTAGTGTCGTTTAGTTGTAGTGCTATTGTTCCTGTTGTAGGGTCGGTTGCTCTATTTGATTGTAATGAAAAATTAATTTCATTTGTTGATATTACATTTAATGAACTATTAACGTCTGCTCTTTGAAATATTCTCCCTGAATTATTAATATAAATATCACTATTAAATGTTGATATATTTTGAAATGATGCTGTGCCACCGAAGTTACTATTACCACCAGCTACATTTAACTTATTTGAACCTTGGATTACTCCAATACCTAAACTTAAGCAATAAACACCATTACCGTTTGCTGTATTCAATAAAAGTAAAGAAGAACTGTCATTACTCGTGTTATATGCATTAATATTAAATGAATTAAATCTTATATAACCTTGAGCATTTTTTACCGTTAAAACATTACTGGCGTCTGTTGTATTCTTATAAAGTGTAAGTCCTGAATTATTGGAAATATTAGAAGTGTCGTTTTCATAATTTACAGTGTCTTTAAAATATGTTGGGTTGAACAACGTTGTCCCTCCTGTTGTATTGTTACATTCAATATAGGTATTAGTGTCTGTATCCGTGGATGCTCCTAACATTAATCTCATTGCCTCTTGGTCTGTTCTCAAATCCATTGATATATTTGATTTAGTAGCGTTATTGTATCTTTCTATGCTTGTGTTACCATCAGTTAATTCAATACTACCACCAATATTAGTATTATTAGTTAGACTAATTCCGTCTGCTGTTAAATTAGTTAATGATAAATCATTAGTAATGTTAACATTTCCCGACGGGTTTAATTCTAAATCTACAACACTGTCATCAGATGTAGCATTTGACACAATTTTATTTCCTTGTAAAGTTATATAATGAGTAGCGTTTTTAAACACACTTACTACTTTATCTCCTCCTCCTGTTTGATTACTAAATAATAGTCCAGTAGTCGGTGATATATTTATTGTTTCATTATTCAATGTTAAGCCCGTCTGAATAATAGTTGGGGCGCTACAATCAATAACTGGGTTTGTTTTAAAGCGGTCAGTAAAGTCATTTAACGGAACTCTTAACGCCAGTAGATTATCAATTTCTGTATCGGTATAACCACTGCCACCACCAGCACCTGCTATTATCCTTAACCCTTTGCGCCGAACCAGAACCACAGGGTTTAGATCAACAAGGCTTATATGAAAGGAACCCAAAATCTCATTTTTGTATGTGGTTGGCTTTATTTGTGTTTAAAAGTGTTTTTTTGTATTTAAAAGTATTGTTTTGTATTTAAAAGTTTTTTAAATAGGTTTTTTTGTGTTTTACAGTTGTTAAAATTCTTTTATTTTATTTTTGGTGTAAAAAATACATGTTTGTGAATTTTGTTTCTGAGTGAGTCAATTGGCTTCCTGTTGTTCTACCTGGTTTCCTGCTGCTGTATGTCTACAAAATTGTTGTTTATTTGTTGTTGAAGTTAATAATTTTTAAAATTTAATCTTTTTAAATAGTTTTGGTGTTGTGATTGAACAAAGAAGGGAGGCCGTAGTGACATGTTGACTTGCCTTGAGACCTTGCCCTTACCCACACGGATCGACTGCCCATCTCGGTTCGTGGACACCGTTGGCCGGGTGTCAGGTGCTGAGTCGATGGTACCTGGACCGCCTTGGGGCCAACGTGCCAGGGCAGTGGCATATGACACCCGGGCACATGGGCTAAAGTGCCGGGTGGGGTGGTCCAGTGGTTGCGGCTTGATTTGTTTTCCCAACCAGGAGGGGAGGCCATCCATGCTTGTCACGTTAGTTAGGGAGCCTTGCGACTTGGATCGACAGAGGCAGAGTGCCACCTTACCCACACGGATCGACTGCCCATCTCGGTTCGTGGACACCGTTGGCCGGGTGTCAGGTGTTGTCGATGGTACCTGGACCGCCTTGGGGCCAACGTGCCAGGGCAGTGGCATATGACACCCGGGCACATGGGCTAAAGTGCCGGGTGGGGTGGTCCAGTGGGTGTGGCTTTTTTATTTTTCTCCCAACCAGGAGGGGAGGCCATCCATGCTTGTCACGTTAGTTAGGGAGCCTTGCGACTTGGATCGACAGAGGCAGAGTGCCAGTCGAGCCTCTCGAGGTTGCCTTACTTAAGTCCCTGCCCCATCGGGGTTCCTCCCCACACCGTTGGCCAGGTCTAAGTGTTCGGTTTGAATCCAAGCCTAGTGAACGCCTTCTCTTCCATTTCCTTCTCTCCCATCGGTCTTCATCGGCTCCCAGCCCATCGAGAAGTGGATGCCAACTGCTGGGATCTCAGCATCAGCTTGCTTCAGCTACTTCCATTATTATGGTACAGTCCTGGCACCGAGGCTCATGACGAGGATCCCGAGGACATGCTGCCATCGCAGAGGACCAGCTGCCTTGCATAGTCAGTGAGCGTGTCATGTATCGCAACTTGCCGCTGCAGCAGTTGTGCTCGCTGTTGCCCTGCGTAATCTACTATAGTCGTGTTACAGCTGCTCTGTCTCTAGTCTAAGTCGTAGTAGACCCCCCTGCAAGCCGGCAGATGTCGTCGATGTCGTGGAGTGACAGTGAGTCTGTGGGCTCGGACTGGGTTCTGGTTGACGATGATGGTGCAAGTACTGCGGGCTCGGTCGCGGACAGTGCTGACGACGATGATTATGTGATTCCGTTCGACGAGATGCTAGAGGAGTCCTTTTCGACATTGTGGATGTTTCTGGATTCTAAAGAGCGTGGGCAAGTCTTTCGAGCAGCCTTCGATATCAATGAACAGATCATGTTCGTACTGTTTCCGAGACTTTTGCGGGATTTTAGGCAAGGCAGAGTGCCAGGAATTTTATATTTCAATGTGACAGACCAATGGCTGTCGTCACTGAATCAATGATTTGTCGTGTTTGTACAGCCTCCGCGACCGTATCACGGATCTTGGGGAAGGCAGAGTGCCGGGTTTGCGTGTGTTTAGGGGATTTTGAATTCGACGATCTAGCCAGCAGAGCTAGACTGTCCGATTTGAGGCCTCAGCGGTAGTGTGCGCAACTTGGATTCAAAACGGTTACCCAGCATGACATGCTGACTACACAGTGCCGGGTGGCAGTGATGTCCTCAGGACCCTGCTGTCTCCGAGGCTGGCTGCCTGCCTGCATAGTCTGTCAGTGAGTTGACTTGCACCATACATGATCGACATCTGCCGGCCAGAGAAGCAAGCGATTCATGCATACTGATGTAACAGTAGTAACAAAATGTTACATATCATTGATTAATGTACTATATAGTGATGCATTAGTCACTGTTAATGTTTTAATCGTTGGACAATTGTGTGCTCGATGAAAGCAGTGATGCCGACGACCTGCTCTGTCTCTAGTCTAAGTCGTAGTAGGCCCCCCTGCAAGCCGGCAGATGTCGTCGATGTCGTGCAGTGACAGTGAGTCTCGGGACTCGGACTGGATTCTGGTTGCCGATGAGCGTGCAAGCACTGTGGCCTCGATCATGGACAGTGACTACGATGATTATGTGATTTATTTCGACGCGCTGCTAGAGGAGTCCCTTTCGACATTGTGGTTCTTTCTGAATTCTGAAGAGCGTGGGCATGTCTTGCAAGTAGACTGGCATATCAATGATATGATCCTGCACGTACTCTTTCCGAGATTTATGCAGGATTACAGTGAAGGCAGAGTGCCAGGAATTTTATATTACAATGACGTGCGAGACGAAGCTCTGTCGGCAATGATGAATCAGTGATTCATCGTGTTTGTACAGCCTCCGAGACCGCATTACGGATGTTGGGGAAGGCAGAGTGCCGGGTTTGCGTGTGCTTAGAGGATTTTGAATTCGACGATCTAGCCAGCAGAGCTAGACTGTCCGATTGGAGACCTCAGCGGTAGTGTGCGCAACTTGCATTCCAAAAGGTTACCCAGCATGACATGCTGACTACACAGTGCCGGGTGGCAGTGACGTCCTCAGGACCCTGCTGTCTCCGAGGCTGGCTGCCTGCCTGCCTGCCTGCATAGTCTGTCAGTGAGTTGCCTTGCACCATACATGATCGACATCTACCGGCCAGATAATCAAGTGATTCATTCATACTGATGTAACAGTAGTAACACAATGTTACATATCATTGGTTAATGTACTGTATAGTGATGCATTAGTCACTGTTAATATTTTAATCGTTGGACAATTGGGTGCTCGATGAAAGCAGTGATGCCGACGACCGTTTCAAGGTGCTCAGGGAGTTCCGAGGCAGAGTGCCAGACTTCTGCTGCTGACCATCAGAATCAGGCCAATCACATTGACCTTGGCAGTGATTACTGGAACGAAGCCGTGCAACCACTTCGGTGGAATTGTTTACACTGTGGCAGATCAGCTGCCGACTATACCACCGGGCTCCGAAAGATCCAAAGGGCTGCACAATTGGATCAACGAATCAACTTGGCAGTTGAGGCCATCTCAGATTTCGGAGATATGGATATGAAGTTGTACAAAGCATGGACCGGCCAGACAGATGTGCTGCCTGGGTCGATCCCGCCACCACGGCCATGCCAGCATGATGTCGAGACGTGGCCCATGGATGATGTTTTGATTTACGACCATCCCCAGTGGCAACTGTTTGTTGGCAGTATTGGTTGCCCGATCCGATATGACCAGCTCCGGGTCAATCCTGACATTGTCATCTCTATGAATGCAGATGACAGACCTCGGAATTTTGAGCCATGGGACTGGTATCAGTATTTGGCGAATTGTGGACCGTTTGGCACTGCACATCTTCGGTATGGTGGCTGGGATCAAACACATGCCAATGACTTTGATGCTGAACAAAGAAGTCATGAGTTCAAGACCAGTTGGCGCCGCCTCATTTCAGATTTCAGAAAGATTATGATGTGCTGGCAGCGCTCAGCAGAGGAGTTCAGCCAGAGTCAAAGGCAGAGTGCCATCAAGGGCAAAATGATGGGCAAGGCCAATGGCGGCAGGGGCAAGGGCAAGACAATCAGCAAGCGCTACAGCGGCCCCTGTCAGGTTTCCAATCACATGCAAAGCCAGAAGGCATCGACGAAGGGCTCATTTGGCTATGGCTGCTCCTATGACAAGGGCTTCAGCAAGGGAAGTGACATGGGCAGCCTGTTCGGAAGAGCCGCTGAAGGAAGGCAGAGTGCCGATGGAAGGCAGAGTGCCTTGAAGGTGGCCGATGAGACATTCCCTGGTGAGCTCGGGAATGCTCTTGCTTTGTTGGAGGCGATGAAGCTTCAGGGAGGTGGTCGGAAGCGTGGAGGCAAGAAGAGGCCAATTCGTGTGCTTGTCCATTGCTACGGTGGCATTAACAGGACCTGTGCTGCTTATTGTGTCCTAGTCATGGCCTTTGCCTCGATGACCATGGAACAAGCCATTGTCAGGTGGATCCACCACCGAGCCTACTATGCTCCATTCCGGGATCGTGAGTACATGATTGAAGCACTGCTGGAAATGCAGGATGAGCTGCACACGTACAGTTGATCATCGACACTGAACCCGAAGTCCCTGGTCAAACAGTTCTGCTCCAATGAATGATTCTGAGCCGTCGAAATTTGTGTCCCGACACTGGCCCAGCCAGAGAGTCCTGGACCCGACACTGGACTGCTGGCTGGAAGTGAAACACAGTCCTTACCTTGATAAGGCTAATAGTTACATTCCCACTTTCAGCTGGCAGTCACAGCTTAATTCGTGCTTTAAACCTGGCTGCCGGTGTTACTGACTGAGCTTAAAAAGAAAGTGAGATCATGCCCGTCTCGGTTGTGGAAACTGTCAGTTCCTTTGTCGGTTGTGACGACATGGTGATCAGGGCCGCTGGGGCGATTGGATGAGTGAATCCAGCCGGCGACTCAGTGGGTGCAAATGTGACTTTAACAGTCAGTCTCCGGTGATTGTAATGAGTGCTCATTTTTGCCTATTTGTGCTGTTGCAGCAGTCTGGTTCAGGTAAGGCAGAGTGCCCTTGTCCCAATTGTGCAGTGGGCAAGTCATTATCCGCCATGGAAAACACAGGGGCAGGCCGCCACCGCACTCAGCTGCAAGCGTTTTCAAATTGGCAGCTGACCAACTCATTGAACAACGCTCAAGCCCAAAGAACAAGTCAGGTCGGGAAGGGAGCAGGAAAGCCAGGGCAGACTGCCACAGGGCAGAGTGCCACAGGGCAGAGTGCCAGCGAGAGCAAGGGCGATCTTGGCAAGGGCAAGGGAAAGAAGGGCAAGACCCCGATGCAAGACCCCAACCAGACCCTTCACACATACTTCATGTGCGTGGAGGACGTTTGGCAGGCAGTGGGCAGTGTGTTTGATGATAATCATAGCATGTGTCGATTGTGACTGTTTCTTACTGCTTGACTGGATGTCTCCCTGCAGATTCGCTGGGACTTCTTGAAAGGGAACGGCATCAGCGCTTGGGCGCAACCCGGTTCCTAGGAGACCAAAAACCATCCGCACTGGTCCTTGCGCCCCACGGCCCAGTTGGCCCTTGAACGCTACCAATGGTGGCCAGACAGCATTAGATGGCCACTCAGATGCAAGCCATGCTTCGACGCTACATTTATTTATTATCTTATATCTACGAATCTTAATAATTAAAACTGACTAGAATCAAGTAGCAACTTCAACATGATCTCAGTTCAGGATCGATAAACAGGCACCGCCACTTTACCTGAAGCTGGAGCACACCGGTGCAGGCATGCAAGTGATGACGGAGAGAAGATGGCTCTATGCCTGTCATCAGGGCTGGGCGCGGGGGGCTGAGAATTTGACGCTGTGGGAAGGGGAAGTCCGCGAAGGTGATCAACTCTTGTGGACCACGACCATGGTGAGATTCGGTTACGACGAAGATGATCCGGAGGCCTGGAATGAAGAGCGTGTGGACAATGAGGAGGATTACAACGAGTTCGAGCCTGCTATTGTGCAAGAAAACATCCTGATGATGGACGGCGAATCGTGAGAAAAAAGAAGGGCAGAGTGCCTTAAAAGTCAGAGTGCCAAAGGCAGAGTGCCCAGAATTGGACCATTCAGTGAGTGGCAAATTCCAACATCAATTTAATTTACAGGCCAGGACAGTGACGAAGGCAGAGTGCCAGGTGGGTCGGGCTTCGTCGACTGACTCTTCTCAAGTTTTTCAGTGCCGATGTCTGCTCATGTGGACTTCTGCCTGCCTTTCGCACAGCAACAGGTTATTTGTTTGTGGTGCAGGCAAACCAACAAGTCATGATCAAAGTTGTGAGTGTTTTGGAGAAGGCCTCGTCGCTGTCAGAGTAATGCCTCCAGAAGAGCATTGCTTGCTGCAGAAGCAAAACTGTGAGTGCTGAGACTTCTGAAGACCGAGCACTTCTGAGTTCTGTTGGATGTGTTGGGTTTGCGACTGTGCTGAGAGAGTCTGAGTATGAATGAAAGTGACCATGCAAGGTTTGGCCGTCAGCTGGCGTCTCCCGACCCCAGGATTGCTGGTCATCGGTGCTGTTCTTAGCTTCCGATCATGCTGCTTCTGCGTTGCCAAATTCAACTTAGCATTCTCGGGCTTCTGAAGTGTCATGTCATGATTGTTTTGCCTATGGCTTATGATGGTTGCTCAGGTTTCAAATGTTGCTGCAGTGGTCCTTGAATCATGGCATATGGCAGATTTGAATATCAAAACAGCCCTTGAATTAGGTTTCATTCGTGTGCTAAGCTCCCGATCATGCTGAGTCTGTCTGGCCCCTCAATTAAGTTAAACTCCGTGTAGCTGCTGCTTCAATAAAAGTGTCATGTCATGATTATTCTGTCGATGGAGTTGCTCAAAGTGAAGTGAGTCGTGGTCCTTGAATGATGGCATATGCATGATATTTAATGTCAATGTGAGCATAATATCAAAATATAGTTGATATAATTGAAATTGTGTCAAATACTAGTAACTATAATCTAACAACACATTGACGTCAGAGGTAGTATATCATTTCGACATTATAAGGCAGAGTGCCGCCTCGCCATTCTTTGCAGAGTGCCTTGAGCTGGACTGAGAAGGCTGAGTGCCTGCATCTGGCTGGACAAGGCAGAGTGCCGCAATCTGGCTGGACAAGGCAGAGTTCCGCAGGATGACAGCGCCTGTGCATACGAGTCCGCTTGGTCAGACGTTTTGGGCCAATGTGCGAGCCGGCAACATCACCTGTGAGTTTTACGAACAAGAGCTGGATGGATCCTTGCAGATGGGTGGGAATTATCCCTGGCCGATCAAAAAACCTCTAGAATACTATGTCACAGCCTTCGGTGAGGTCCGCATGCAATTCCGCGTGAGAGGCGGGAAAGGATTCAAACAGTGCAAGTGTGAATGGAAATACATCGGTCATGGAATGAATCGGGACTCAATGATTGCGAGGATCCCACAGCCGTGGGGCATCGACATTCTGAAGCTTCTGCGCGAGGTCAGGATTCCTCGGTCTGAAAGGCAGAGTGCCGAAGTCCTCAAAGCCTCGACAGTCGCAGCAGAGGCCCTGAGACTGGTGGATTCTATTCCTGAAGATGCTCTGGACTTCCATCATCCGACAGATCAGGTGCACCTCTGTGTCCAGCTGCACAGGCCACTCGCAAAGGATGAAAAAGAGTGTGGAAACCAATTTGACTGGCGTTTTCTGCAATCTCGAATGTTCACAACCCACTGGCAATCGTTTCCTGTCCCGCTCGCTTTCGACTTGAAAACCTTGGTAACCCATGCCTCGGGCGTAGTGGCACCGCGGATGAGAAAATCGGTGATCGTCACAGAAGCCAAAGGCAACGGGACGACTGTGGGAGCCTTCCTCAACCAGAGGTTTTCCGACCCAAGCAAGTTCCCAGAGAAAGAGACCATGCTGATCCTCTTCAAGCTGTTCAAGTTTGTCTTGAAGCTACAAATGAATACCCTTAGGCTGGAAGGGAGTCTTCTGGGGGACCTCCATGAGAATAACATTACTGTCATGGGAGGCAGAGTGCCGGACCACAAAGGCAGAGTGCCAGTGGGGGCGGAGAATTTGACGTTTGCCTTGGTGGACTGCTCCGGTTGCCTACCAATTAATGAGGTTCCCGCAAAAAAGATGAAGGGTCACCTCAACTGCTTTCTGAGCTTGTGGCAAATTCCCTCAAACCACAGCACCACCGTCTCCGAGTACGCGTCAGAGGTCTGGAAGAAGATGCTTGCCGCTGGCGAAAAATTCAAAACGGACTATGGACCGAATAAGTGGAGAGTTGGTGAAATGGTGTACGATCTGTACACGTTGTGCAAGAATCTGGAAGCAAAGTTCCAGCAGGGTCTGGACTTGATGCAACAATGCCAGCAAATGAGGGTCGAGGCAACAAGGGCAGTAATGAGCAGAATGCAGCCGCAGGCACTTGCGCCGCCGAATCCTCCGCCAACACCTCAGTGTTGGGATTGGACACCTCCCTGGGATCCCCCTGGATCTGCGACTGCAAAAGCCAAAGGGATGAAAGGAGGAGTGCCAGTAGAAGGCAGAGTGCCAGGCAAAGGCAAAGCAATACATCATCCTGATGGGACTCCTCCCAGGGGGGCCCGCCCGCCTTTGCATAAACCGCCTCAGCAAAAGGCGATGCCTCCTGCTCCGTGGCAGGTGCCAGTAAGACCGCTGCGAAATGCTGGGCCTCTGCCTGATCACCCTTGGCAGCAGGAGTGGGAACCACTTCCTCCTGGCAGGGTGCAACCAGATCACCCTTTTCGTGGCAGGGGGCCGGTGCAACCAGATCATCCTCCTCCTGGCAGGGGCCCGGTGCAACCAGCTCATCCTCCTCCTGGCCACCAGCAGCAGCAACATCGCTGGGGCAGAACGGCCAGAATGCCCGTCATCCAGGACGAATACGATGCCTGGCATGACGATGAGCCGAATCCCGATCCGAATTCCCGGCCAAGAGTGCCAGAGCCGATGGGTCCCCCGCCGGCAAAGCAAGGCAGAGTGCCAGAGCCGATGGGTCCCCCGCCGGCAAAGCAAGGCAGAGTGCCAGAGCCGAATCCCCCGCCAAGAGTGCCAGAGCCGATGGGTCCCCCGCCGGCAAAGCAAGGCAGAGTGCCAGAGCCGATGGGTCCCCCGCCGGCAAAGCAGCCTCCTGCCAAAAGGAAAGTCGGCGACGGACAGCCTGTGCCTGTTGGTTCCAAGCCACAGTTTATGTCGGCAAGTGCTCCTGCTGAAATGACGGAAAAGCAAAGGATGGACGAGCAGGATTTCGCCAAGGAACTTGCCGAGTATGCTGACGATATGGCAAGAGGCTCCACCGACGCGCTGAGCCGGCCTGGGTGGCAAAGGCCCAGGGCTTGAAAAGCAAGGGCGACGCCGTCCCGATCGGGAAAGCAGCTTACTTCGCCCAAAAGGGCAAGCCTGCCGGAAAGGGCCACCAAGGCAGAGTGCCAGTGGAGGACAATATCCCTACTGACCTTGTTGGAAAGGGCCGTCCAGCCCTAGTGCCACTTGTTGGAAAGGGCCGTCCCAATATCCCTACTCACCTGGTTGGAAAGGGCCGTCCAGGCGAAGCTCATCCTGCTTTTTTGCGGCATATGAAGACGGAGAAGGGAGGAATATGGTTGGACCCCAAGGAGGAGGTGGAAGCCGAGGAGGAGGACACTTTGGTTGATGTTGTGGTGGAAGAGGAGGAACCTGTGCAAGATCCGTCGGACGATGAAATGGAATTTGTCGAGGTTATGGTGCAGGATGAGCAACCGCCGCTTGAGATGGAGGCGGAGCCCGACCCGGATCGCTTGGACGAGGATGAGGGTGACAGCCAAGCAACAATGGTACTAGGGGACCATCTCCGAGAGGAGCAAGATGAGCCGATGCCTTCTGTACCGGAGACCCGGGTTACTGAGAGCGAGCACGATGCCGTCGTCGCCAAGGTCATGAACGAGCTGGAGGCTATGAATGTGGACCCGAGCCCGAAGGCTGCCGCAAACCCCAAGAGTGCGACTGCGCCAGTGCCCGGAGAGGTGAAGCCTTTCTTGGAAGCGGAGGAGGACCTCGGAATTACGGACCCCCAAGGCAGAGTGCCAAGGGGTCAAAACAAGATCAAGGTTCCAGCCGAGCTTTTGCAGCCAGAGACTGAGAAGGAGAAAACTCTCAGAGCGTTGCGGGGAATGCTGCCATGCAGTCACAGGGCGGTGACGACTTCGAAGGTGGGCCGCCTCGCCAATCGGGCACGTATGGCGAGACCGGTGCCCCAAGATCAGCCGTTCAACCCCCAGCACAACGATCGGAAGTTCAACAGCAAGACTACGACTGTCATGACCCAGCTGCTCATGGCTGTCCATGAGATCACAGTCCGAGAATGCGAGAAGAATAACGTGCCAGTGGATAGAAAGGACATGGCGTGGAATCACTTTCGGTCGAAGGGCTCGAAAACTGCGGTTGTCTGGGATCTGTTGTGTGACCAGAACGTGAAGGAGACTCCAAACAATTCTGAGCCTGGGGACTGGCACCTGTGGCTTCAGAGGGAAACTGGGGTGGCGGTCATTGAGCAGATTCTCCAGTGCATGTTCAATGTCACTCCGCCAAACCATGGCCGTGATAAAGTCAAGGGAAAAAATCTGACATACTGGCACTGGTTTGAGGCCTCCAAGACACTCGTTGAGGTTTATACGACGGAAGATGTCATCTCAAAGGAAAAATTCAAGCCCAAAGACCTGCAGAGCTGGATTGTGCCTTTGTCCTGCAAGCTTTGGGATGCTTACAATTACACCATGCTTGTGTATTGTCAGAAGAAGCTGGAACAGAAGGCAAGGGGGGAAGACCTAGACGCGGTGAGCCAGATGGGTGATGATGTCCCGCCATCGGAAGATGAAGAGTATGTGGATGTTTACCAGACCACTGCGAACTTCGTTCCTGATTGGGGAGTAACTGCAGATGGCTTTCAGGATTGATCAGTGTCCATGATTGAGCTGAACGAGTAGGTTTATTAATTGTGTTGCCAAAACAAAGCCATCTAGTGAACCTCCTCTTCTTCATCCCATTCGTCCTTGGGCACTGGGGACTTTCACAAGGCAGAGTGCCAGAGAGTTCTCGGTGTGACTAAGGCAGAGTGCCACCAAACAGTGTGGCCTGTTCAGATTCATTTTTGTGTCGCTGTCACTAGGCAGAGTGCCGGAAAGGCAGAGTGCCAATGTGAAATCGCATTTCTTGGGGCGTTTGAATGTTGTCCCTTTTGCGGTCCGTCTGATCTGGCACATTTCAGCTTGCCGTTTTGGAAAACAAAGACGATGCCTATGCATACAGTCATGTCGGCAGTAACTCGATGGATTAATTACTGTGCCTGTGAATTGATTGGTTCAACCTTGGTTTCCTGTGACAGCCCCATAACACCTTTCAGGTGCTGGCGTCCAAGGTGGTTGGCTACTATGGCAAGGCTGGAATGCATGATGCAAGTGATTGTGAGTTGTGGAAGCTGAAACGCTTGCTATCTGGCCGTTGATGGGACCATGCCACGTCGTGTGTACGGACTCTAGTGACTAGTGAGTGGATGCGCAAGAATTTCTTGACCTGGCCGCAATCAACATATGTGTGTTCAAGATCGAGTCCCTTAGTGCTGCAGTGGTGCTTCCAGGCAGAGTGCCAGAGACAGTCGCCGAGAGCAATGGGAAAGTGGAGGAAGAGCGCTCGTGTGAGTGATCAGATGATGTTCCCAATGCCGGGGGCAATGAACCCAGCAATGGGAATGAACAACCCACTGGCCATGATGAACCCTTTCATGTTGCAACAGCAGCAACAGATGCAGCAGCAGCAACAGATGCAGCAAATGCAGCAGATGCAGCACATGCAGCAACAGCAGCAGATGGCTGCTGTGGGTGAATCAAGGCAGAGTGCCAACGACTCCTCCTCGTCGGAATCAGAAGACCAAGAAGTGAGGAGGATTCGTAAGGAAACCAAGAAGAACAGAGCAAGGCAAGTAGCAACGATCGGGATTGATCGGCTGGCAACGTCCACTACCGATGCAGATGCAATCCCGAGAAGCGCCACGACATTGCGTTCGATCCCTCTGGCTGCTTTTCAATCAACAGAGTATCCCTAAGGTCAGCAATGATCCCTGAACCCTCCCCCCACAAAGCCTAGATAAGCCTTACTGACTGAGGTGAAGGTGAAAGCTCTGCTCGAGCGAGTTCATAGTGCATGGGATGCTGCGGTCACGGATGACCTGCCACAACAAACAGCGCTGCAACTGCTCTTCATATTGACCAATCTGAAGCCGACCACAAAGGTCAGTGAACTCAGGGTCGATATGAAATACAGCTTGCTTGGTCAGCGATGTGAGACTGCCCATAGGCGTCAATCCGTCTGCGATAGCAGCAGTTGGAACCGCATAGCCAAACCGGTTCTGGGACTGGGGGTGAATATGTCTGAGCATTCTGTTGACAGGGTTGCCTTGGAGTGTGGATGGCAGTCCACATGGATGACCGAGGATGTCACGACCTATGCCAGGCGTAGAGCGAGAGCAAGGCAGTCCCCTGAGACGCAGGGACGTCTCAGTTTCAATCCGAGTCCTGCTCCAGCTGCCCCGCCAACGGTTCCGCCGTCGGAAGGCAGAGTGCCAGACGTGGTCCGTTCTGGTCCTTTGCCAACGACTGCTCCTAGTTCCAATCCAAGCCAGGCTGTGGGTCGCAGCCCGGCTGGTGAACAAGGCAGAGTGCCGATTCAACAGCCGCCTGCCTCCCCTCATGCCGTTCCGGGTTCCAATGCAAGCCAGGCAACCGAAGGCAGCCAGGCTGCAGGCAGTGAACAAGACAGAGTGCCGAGGGTTGTGGAAGGCAGAGTGCCAGTTGATGGGAATGCTCCTGCCATGGATGACGATGGTCTAGCGCCGGCAGAGGCAGAGATCAGGCCCGATCAGGAGATCGTCATGCCTCCTGCAGCAGTGACCACTGCACCTCAAACAGTTGAGTTGCCAGGGCCAGACACCTCCACGAACAGTGACTCGACAGCTGGTGCTGACGTGAATGCCGTTGTGCCCTTTGCGACACCCAAGTCGAAAGCCAAAGCAAAAGCCAAGGGCAAGTCGAAAGCCAAGGCCAAGTCCAAGGCCAGGGCGACGGCACCAAACACAGAGTCGCAGGACGGGGTCGCAGTCGAGGTCGATGATGAGGTCATGGCCGAGGCCGGGGCCGAGGTCGAGGCCGGGGCCGAGGTCGAGGCCGAGGTCGAGCGCGAGGCCGACGACAGTGCCTTCTTTGAGGAGGAGGAGGAGGATGCTCCGAATGAGTCGAGCAGACCTGCGAACCGGTGGAACCAGGACCTCTTTGTCATTTGCCATTCGGAGATGCACCCGGGCCAGGCAGGCTGGTTTCGTTTGCCTTTGGTTAATGAACCATTGATAGTGGTGCCTGTCCTGTTTGTACATTCCACTAATCCTCAGAACAGTACCTCTCACATGACGTGTCTTTTTCTGTTGCTTCCCTGGAATGCAGGCATTGGAAGCGCTATCGTGTGGCCACCTCTTTCACAGCGAATGTATCAATCGATACTGTGAGTCGACCGTGCGGAACAAGGCCACCGCTTGCCCTCTCAAGTGTGCGAGCTCAGCCTCTATGTCAAGGTTCTTTTTGGGTCCGAGGGGGTCCACGGGAAGCAATGCCCCTGTTCCTGTCGAAGATGATGCTAATGATGTGGACGCAATCGTTCAGGAAATACAAGCTCAACTCGTTGACGACCGCACTCGTGAAGAGGAAGCTCCTGAGGTCAACGACCCCGTTGTGGACTGATTGCGTCGACAAGGTGGCTCGGTAACAAGGCAGAGTGCCACAATAACTGGCTCATGTGTATGTGTTGTCGGTGATGTGGCCTCGAGTCTTATTAATTTTGGAGGTGTGGCAATGCCATTGTCACAGACATGTTTCTGAAGGCGGAGTGCCATGGGTTGTAACATGTGTTCCATGATCATTATGTATTGACATGATTGTGTTGCCTTGTGTTGCATTATGCCATCAGGAATGTATGTCTCTTTGTAATCCCAGGCTGTCTGTCGATTTCACAAGGATACTGCAGATGCCTGTGGACAAATCCGCGCCAAAGGCAGGATCCAACCTGTCCTAGAACACCAGTTGGGAGGGACCCAACAAAGGACCACGGAAGTCTGCAATGGGGTGCATCCGTGTTTAAAAAAACATATGGCCTTTGAAGGGACACCATCCCCATACCGCCCCACAGGCCCTGCAACATCTTAGAAGACATTTGTGACACTTGTGGCATGCCCCGGAAAAATCTTATTGAATCTTATTGAATCTTATTGAATCTTATTGAATCTTATTGAATCTTATTGGTCCATCATTTTTAAAAGGGACACGACTCCAGATCGCCCCAAAAATCTTATTGAATCTTATTGAATCTTAGAAGACATTTGTACAATTGTGGCCTACCCCGAAAAAATCTTATTGAATCTTATTGAATCTTATTGAATCTTATTGAATCTGATTGAATCTTATTGAATCTTATTGAATCTTATCGGTTTTACAAGGGACACAGCCTCCAGCTCGCCCAAAAAATCTTATTGAATCTTAGAAGACATTTGCAGGATTGTGGACTACCCGAAAAAAATCTTATTGAATCTTAGTGTTCGGGCCATCACGTTTTGAAGGCACACCGACCCTGTACCAGACAATTGCACACATGTAGCATCCCCTCCCAAAAGCCTTGTTGGAGCTTATTGAATCTTGGGAGCTAGTTATACAATATCGAATCCCATTGAATCGGCACAGTCCAGCTAACCCAACCAAATCCCTACGAGTAGTAACACATCTTATGATTAAGCATAAACTAGGTGGCACTCTGCCTTGAAGTACCTTTAAACCATGGAACTCCTTAAAACCTAAAACCCTGAAGCTCTTTTAAACCCTAAACCGTTACTGTGTGTGGTAAGTTTACACATAGACCTAGGTATATGTATAACATACATACATACATATAGATATATGTATGGATTATATGCATACACTTATTATTGGGCATACTGCTCTCGAACATTAAACTACATCATCTATTAATAGCACTCTGTCTTCAAATATGTGTTAATCTAATGATCATGTGCATAAATGCTTGTGTCGTCCAGTGGAACCTATTGCATGTTGTATTGAAACGGACATGACAATCAACTTCTAGTACCTGTTCGTACTATCCAACACATATAGTTGCTTGCAGCTTGTTGGATCAAAGATATTTAAAGTTAAGCACCATGGCACCGAAACCGAAGGCCAAACCGGCAGCAGCGGGGAGGATCGGCGGGGGGAGGACTCCGAAGCGACGGCCTCGTAGAGTGCCGCCAACCGGTGTGAATGGCATTGGTGAAGAAGGTGGTGGGGCGGAAGGCAGAGTGCCAGGGCCACAAATGGGTCCGCCGCCACCAACGCCTGTGAATCGGCCACCTTACCCACCTGGCCCAAGACCTCCCGCCCCTTCGCGACATGAGTTTGAGATTGCCCAAGCTGTGGCAGAAGCGTTGGAC